>JAOYRR010000478.1:0-401300 GCA_038994665.1 Podotricha telesiphe
TCTGTCTCGTTCTTTATTATAAGGTAAAGATAGAAACAAAAATTGTAAAACTTTAATGGAACTACAAAAAACTGCGAACCAGCATAAAAACCTGAGATTTTTAAAGCTGTGAGCATACTGTTTCAACATATTAAGAAGTGCTGCTTCAGAAGGATTAAAGAGTAAAAGTGACAGTTCGAAAACTGTTCTATTAACAACTTTGAAGGGTGAAAATAGGTAAATTCATGTGTTATTTATTATAAGTCTCTAACACTAATAATTCAAAAAAATTGTATAAATCATTTGGATGCCATTAAAATCTATAAGCATGTCCCCCACAAAACAATAATAGCAGAAGAAAAAATATAAATAATATAAAAATAGTCATAACAAATTTTTAAAAAAATGATGATGATAGATTTGAAGCTTAATAAAGCTCTTAAAATTTTATGACTCAAACAGATGAAAACTTTAGCACAATCAGCATGCGTGAGTAGTGTAGATTAACTAAAATTATTGTTAACAGATCTTCATACATTGATGTCATAGTGCACCTCATAGGTAAAAAATATAAAAATCATTAATATTTAAAGAATTGTATAAAGAGGAAAAGAAATTAACCACTATAATTGGCTGGAGAGGATCGAATCGAACATTGTGAAGTTGCGTTCTTATCGTGTCTCTAAATACATTCGTAAATATTATCTTCTGTGGATCTACATGTTTAAAATGGTTTAGGGGCAAGGCCAATAATGGGTTAACTCTCTTTATATCAGAACCCTTTAAATATAATAATGCTCACCGCTTAAGGACACTTAAAGAAAGTGTTTTTTCGTGAGTGGGTGTCTCACAAAACTTAAGTAAGAATCCACCACAGCTTATCCACAAAGATCGCTATGAAGTTTCCACCCTCTGATTTCAGCATACATAAAAAGTTATTCATTGATATGTTATACTATGCGACAAATTTTGTTTTAATCGCTTTTTTAAACATGCTAAGATGATAAATTCATAAAATTTTAAGTGTTTCTTTAAGGAGCATCCTAAAAATAAATTACAATTAGACAAGTTTTAATGGTCACATAATTTTTAAACAGTTTATAATCAAAAACTTACAGAATTTTTACTCTTCATCGTTGAAACTATCATAATTTTCATCTATGACCTTTCTAATATCAAAATACAATTTTTCTTGGAATTGTGTAGGTAACTTTGATGAAATAAAATCATAGAGAATATTATAAATTTCCTCAGCTGTTATATTTTCAATTTTCTTGTTTACAAGTCTGTTTTTAACACATTCCTCCATATTTTTTTTAAAATTACTTTGATTGATGTAATTCTCAAGATTTTGAATAAGATACTGCCTTTTACCTAGTTTATTAAGAAACTCTTCTACTTTCAATTCTTTCTTATCCATAAAGATGGGTTCTAAAAATATTTTTAGCAACTAAAAATTTAGCTTTTATCTTATACTACCTTATGTCTTTTATAAAAATAAAATAAAAATAGTTAAATACGCTATTCACTTTATTTGAAATGACCTAATTTTATTTTAGCTCTCGCAAAAAGATACCTTATTTGCGTATTATCCTAAATAAAAATTTTATTATTTTGTTTGTCTTTGATTTTGGTAAAGTGATAATTAATATTTTGTTTATAAAAAATAAAATAGTCTTAAATAATATCGAAAAAGCAAAGAAATATTTAATTGATGAGCAACAGCAGCAGTAGAATAGTTCAAAACCAAGGTTTTTCGTTATATTTTGTTTATTACATAAAATTGATTGGGAAAACTTGATATAGCTCTACTTCAAAAATAAATTAATATTTTTTTTAGTTGAAATTAATCGCTATAAAGAGTTTAAGTCATCAATTCCAGGTTTTAACTGCTTTTAAGTTGTAATTTCAATTGATTTCTTTATACTCTTTTTAACGTAATATGATATCATGTCAAAGCTTACTTATCTTATGAGTTATGAATGATGGCTGAATGTGTAAAACATTAACCTGTCGTATGTAGCTAAAATTCTTGATTTTTTTTATCGCTTTGTTATTTTAATAAATCTCTACTTTAAACATCCTGTCTGAAGCTATATACACAACCCAAAATAGGTGAGATATTTCAGATTAATCCGGGTGAGTTGCTAGTGTAAGAAAATGCGCTTTCAATCGGTTAGAAGTAAGGGCTGACTATACAAGTACGATAATACTACCCAGGTCTCTAATTGCGCCTTGTAAATATTATTCATTGTGCATCTACATGTTAGAAATGAGTTATAACGAGACTATTAATTTCATTCTCCTGGAATCAAAGCCTATTAGGTATTGTCTGGCAAAATTTGCCGCATCAATTGTCCACACTATGCTTTGTTAAGTCAATTTATCATTGTATATGTTAAAGACTTTATAAATATTTATTAAATATCTCCTTATGGATTTTTACTCCTTCATTAGTTTGATTAATTGCATATTCATAAAGCTTTTATTAAGGATTAATTCAAACAATGATAGATTAATTTAAAAGCTAAAATACAAACAGGTTAATTTCGTCATCAGATTTTTATTGAAAATTTTCTTCTCAGTCTCACTTTGCACTGAGACGCGACAGACATTATAGTAATCGTCAAAAAAGGCTTCGCAAACGGGAAAATTTTGCTAAGTATGAATTTCATGGTACTTGACTGAGAATGATGGACAGCATACACAGGAAGTTTCTATGAAATTTTCTTCTTTTCTGTAGTAACAAAAAAAGTCTTTACTAAATTATGATTATAAAACTTGGACTCTTCCAAGCTGTCATTTATATAATTTAAATTGTAACCTTTTATTTCGGAACTACTCATCCTGGGGTATAAAAATTAAAACATTTTCCCCTTATTACCAATAACAGGCTAGAGATTTACCTTAAGCTCCCTGTAGCCTAAGGGCACAGGGATATCCTTCTTGTGACAGTAATAAAAAGACTTTATTTATATTTAAATTACTTATATAAAATGTATATAGTTAACCAACAGAATATATCAAGTATTAAAAAAACTGTCGAAAGAACCCTATATTCCTTATTTTTTAACTCTCAATTTTTTGTTTACGAAAATTTTCTGGTTAAAAAATTTTTACGATTATTTCATTGAAAATGCTGGATTAGATTTTTGTTTAGTCGGCGCTCCTTACCTTTTGCACCTACATACATTAAAAATTTAAAATTAAAAAAAAAATATTACTCTAAAATATGCGCTTATTCACGAATTTCCAGGTTTCAGAAAACTTCTTTTCGCTTTACTTATCTTTTGTACCTACATACTTTTTTAACCCATAATAGAAAATTTTTTTTAATAACATAATAAAGACATTCTCTACAGAAGATGGAGACTTGTCGCTTAAATATTTCTTTCTAAAAATAAACTCTGCTATATATTCTTCCCAGTTTTCATATATGATCCCGTGCCTACCTCTCATCATTGTCTTTAAGTGAGACCACATATTTTCGATGTTATTCGTATGATCACCATTTTCATTAGTGAATCCTTCAGAATGATTCACTATTACATGTGAAAATCCACAAATATTCACAGTTCTTGGATAACTCGGGTGCCCATCTGATATAAGAATGGTCCCAGTCTCAATATTGCGTCCTAAGCAATCAACCATAGTTGGGATCTTCCTGTTGCACACAATTTCCAAAAATTCTTTTCATCACCTTCCTCAACACCACCCACAAGCCAAACAACATTTGCGATCTCGTCTAGTGATGTAGAAGGATTTAGCACCAGACGACTTCGAGTTATAACTGTCTCGTCTACTTGAACTCTTTTGCCTACTCCACCAATTTTCTTCCTATCGTACACCAGAATTCTCTTGATACACTCCAAAAACTTCTTTTTATAAGAAATATAAGTTTTTTCTGAGATATCTAAGAAGTCGATGGAAGCCCAGTTAGATATACTGTGGATATACAGATTTTGAGCAAGCAAAAGGGTAGCTAGTTCACACTTATTTCGTTCAAAAATAGTGTCTTTAAAAATAGATACTACCTTTTGGCATCCTCTTTTTCTATATCTATATACCACGGTTTCTTTATTTCCTCTAACACTGATGGTTATCTTCATGATTGAAATAGGACTTCCATCTAGAGCTAGGAGTGGTGTACAAGAACAAACTCTACTTTCTGGTATTAAACCTCCCTCGACCAAAAATTTAACTGCTTCTAGATTTTCATAAAATATTTTGTTCTTCAACTTCAAAATACTCATTATAGGGGGGCTATGAAATAAACATTTTTGAATGTAGGTGTAAAAGGTAAGGAGCACCGTTTAGTCTGTGACGATTACTTTAAAATCGATTTAAAGATATCTATTTGTACTTCAATATTTCTTATTATTATAGTATATTTAAGTTGAGCTTATAAAAACAATTTACCAGGAGATTTAATATTGTAAAAAAAATTACTTTAGGATTTAAAAATTATAAATTAACTTCAAAAAGTTTTAATCAGATAAAAAAATCCAAAATTTATTTACTCGAGCAAATTAACCGCATTTTGTTAAAAATTAAAAATCATGGAGATAAAATCCTGAACATGTACCTGTGAACTTAGGAGACACCCTTTTCCCTAAAATTTTCTTAATCGTTTCCCAGGTATACCTTACCCCTGAAGGAAACCCAAACACGAGATTCTTGTGTTTTTGAATCCATTTCTTCGTTATTGGATCGGAAGGATAGTCACTCCCTGTGTCTTTACCAAACTCATCCATTTTAAGATCTCTCACAACTTTTGCTACGATACTTGCTGCTGAGACAACTTGATATTTTGAATCAGCTTTTGACTCAATAATAAAGTTTAAATTAAACTTATCTGTGAGTAATTTCTTATAATTGGCACAATTTCCAAATGCATCTACATATACAGTTTCAATATTCTGATAATGGTTTTTTTATAGTGCCAATAATTTCACAAACAGCATTAATGGAAATTTGATTTAAGTTTTCTTCACCTGTATGCATTTTTGTTGTAATATAATAAGGGTGAAGAGCGTAATATATGAACTCATAATTTTCTGAAGTCATTTTTCCAAAAAGATATCTTCTTTTCTTATCAGACAATACCTTTGAATCAGAGAATTTAACAGGTCAGAACGTGAATTTTTATGAAAAATCATGGCACAGTATACCATATAACCCATAACTGGTCCTCTTCCAGCTTCATCAATTCCTACAATCACAGTATCATTTGTTCTTTTCAGAGATGAAAATATATCATTTTCATAAGTCATAAAAGGTTGAAGACAAAATTTAAGAAATTTCTAAGATAATTAAAAAAAGTTGTTTGTCTATCAGCGGTTTACCAATTAGGATACAAGTTTTAATCTCTTCCAATAAGGTTAAAAAAACAACGTATCATAAAAGATCCTTTCCCTGTGTTCTCTGATTATTAATAGCCGGTCATTTTTAGTTAAAAATAGTACAAAAGGGGATTAAAGATACACCATAAAATAAATAAATACTTTCAATTCGAATGTTACCCCAGGCATTACGTTATGTTTAATAAAAATATGAATCTATAAAGATAAAGAAACACTTTTACTTTGTAAAAACAGATATATAATTTCTGACTTAGGACTATCTTTCCAGCCAAGAATACGGGGTAGAACCCGTGTACAAGGAAAAAAAGATAAAAAGTAAAAATAACTTTACTTTTCTGATTTTTGAATAAAAACTACGATACCATAAAAAACTAATCTTTTATATTGAAGTTAACAGATTATGATCATAATACCAGAAAATCAATTCTTTCAAAAATGCTCTAACTGATAAATTTTTAACTCTCTGTCTCTTAATTTCTGTAAATCTGCATAAAGACCATACATTTTAATGTTGACACTAAAAAACGTCATTTTTAACCTTTTATCTACTCCTATAATTAACAATCTCATGATGAAAAATAAAAAATTTACAGATTTCGGATAGGGGGATTCGAGTCAAGATAATTAATGTACCTACATAAACATGTTTTTTCCTGTTCCTGTTGCAGTGTTACCCCGTCAAGTGCCGTCTATAGTTGTGTTGTGAAATCGTAAGTAAAACTCTGTTATTAATAAGTGTTTTCCTACCTATTTAATAAATTTTAATCAAATTTATATATATATATATTTTTTAGGTGCTGTGTTAATCCTAGCCTGGAATAGAACGCAACATGAAGAAGCCAGGACGTAGTAAAAAAAAAAACTTAAGGTTAAAGGATGAAAATCGACAGTTTCAAGAAATTTGGACTGAGAGATACTTTTTTGTATGGTCGTATAAAAAAGTCGTTTGTTTAATTTGCAAGAATTGCGATTGCAAAGGAATATAGTGTGAAAAGGCACTATGAAACGCAGTGTCCTTCTTTTACCAAGTTTACAGGCGAATTAAGAAAGCAAAAAATGTTGTCTTTAAAACGGGAGCTTATTGGTCATATCATAGCATAAGCTATGTTTACAAAACCCATCCAAGATTCAGAAATAACTACAGAAATTAGTTATGAAATTTCTCGAATGATAGCAAAGCGAAGTCGCCCCTTCAATGATGGTGATTTTGTAAAAGAATGCATAGAAATTGCCTAAAACTGCATAAAATATTGTATAACGAATTATGTCTTTGTCAGGTAATATTTGGGAACAATTGAAAAAACTAAGATCATTGATTTTTTTTCATTAGCACTCGACGAATCCACTGATATTAGTTCCACAGCTCAACTTCATATTCATACGAGGTGTTACTGAAGATTTTGAAGTCTTAGAAGAGTTATTAGGAATGTATTCATTGAAAGGTCAAACCAAAGGAGTCGATATACTCAATGTACTTTTGGATGAGTGTTCAAAAACTGATTTGGGCTTATCAAAATTATCGGGAGTTGCGACTGACGGTGCTCCTTCGATGTTTGGTGTCAATTCCGGGCTGAAAAAGCATCTGCAAGAAAAAAACATAAACGCTGAAGATCTCAGGCAGTTTCACTGCATTATACACCAAAAAGCCCTCTGTTCTAAAAAAAAATAATTTAAAAATGTCATGAAAGTGGTAGTTTCGACTGTAAATTTCATAAAATTACGAGGACTCACAGACAATTTAAACAACTCCTTGATGACATCGAAAGCGAATACGGAAATTTACTGTATTATGCAGAAGTAAGGTGGCTAAGTCGTGGATTGACACTGGAACGATTTCTAAATTTAATAGAAGAAATTGGAATATTTCTGGCGGAGAAGCAAAGGGATGTAACGGAACATAAAAATCATCCTTTCAATGCAAGCTGACACTTTTCAGACCACAATTAAATTCTTGAAATTACAATCGTTTTCCGAATTATAAGAAAATGGCTACACAATTCAACAAAACTGCGATTAATTTCAGTTATGTAGAAAAGCTAGATATTTTGATTCAATCTTTTCAAGACAGATTTTCGTGGTTTAAAAAAAAAAAAGTGATACCTCTGTTGGACATTTTCAGCAATCCTTTCACGATGTCAGTTGAGAATGGACCAGAGTCAATGCAGCGTAAGCAAATATCAATCACACAACTATTTTTCACATAATCAATCCTTTTCACTATTCACAACATTTTATTAAATTTTAATTTAACAATTAAATAAATTTAAATACAAAACTTTCTTTGAAAATCCTTAATAAATTATTCTAGTTAATTAAAAATACTCAAATCTTACTTAGTAATAATCATATTGTTAGTAGTGTTCAAACATTAACTATGGACGTGTTAAATGATGGTTTCTAAGTATTTTTATTTTATAAGCATAAATTGAATTTATTTACAATGAAATCAATATTCATTATTGTCAATTTAAATAATTAATAATTGCTCATTTTAATAATTATTAATATAAATTATAATCGCGGCGACATATATTTTTTATTGTAATACGAGTGTTACTAAATATGCCACTTACGTCGACATATTCATGTTTATCTGTAAAAATATAACCTAAACATTGCTTAAGGCACCCTTATTTGTGCCTTCTAATTAATACTATATTTCCTGCTCCATAAAAACAGTTGCCATATATTCAGGAGGTACAGTTTATTTTTTAAATAAAAGCCATAAAGATTGTATAATAATAATTATTGATTATTAATTCAATTATAGAAAACGTAAACGTATATATTTTAGAAAATGTATGAAAATTTGAACGCGGTATGTGAAATTTCATTTGTAGAAAAGTCGAAAACAGGCAAGCACAGCATTATTTCAAATTTACATATAATAACATTTTAAACGTGCTAAATATTTCGATGGGAATCATACCAGAGTCAATACTTATATCATTAAAAAATTGTTTAAGATTTATTTTGCATTTTCAGTTGTTACAAGTGTTACATCGTTAATATATTTAATGAAATTCGTGTTTTTTAACTTTTGTGTTCTATATCTGATTCAAAAGTTCTTGTAATTTACTCGTAGTATTAAAAATATGTGAAACATCCTCCATTTTACAATATTACAAATACAATTCTTTTATTAATATATTACTCAAGCATCCTGTAGGCAAATGTGAATTGAAGCACTGTCATGGCATGGTAATTATTTCACAAAGTGTGGATTAAATTAAGGTAAATTAACAAGTAAAATGGTCAAATTTTTTGATTTATAATTTCATAATATTTATTATACAAATGGCAGAACACAAATTTTAAACATGTATGTATATAATAGAGTGGTGTTAAAAATATGTAATGAATGTTTTAAAATAAATTTCAATAATGTAATAAATTGCTTTTATGTAATTGCATAAAAACTCATCAGACATTTTAAATTAATGTAAAAATAAACACACATATAACAGGATATGACATTATGAAAGGAAGAGATAATTTTACTGTTCCAATATTACCTTTTTACTTGTAGCAAAGTAATTATTATTAAAAATATAACAAAATTATATTATACCTTATAATTATTCCCTCTTCCTTTATTATATAACATGTAGTTAAACCATATATGTACTTATAAACATATATTATGCATATTATATAGTTAAATACAGTCACTTAGTGTACTTAATAGATATTCATCAATGGAGTCATCATCTTTACTCATCTAATGAGTGTACAATACGTGCCTTACGAGGATATAGTGTTTCATTACGGGCCACTTCTGGAAGGGGAGATGAGGATATAATATGTGGTTCTGTTTCAAAGACTGAACAAACTGTTGCAGATGCATCTACTTGCTGCATTGTGGTTCTTATTTGTACTATTTGAGAAGTTTCAAGTGGTTTATCATCAGAGGAGGCTTTATTTATTTGAATAGGCTCTACTAAATGTGTCTCTTCTTGTGTGTCTTGGTCCCCTGTGTCCTGTACAGGCTCAGCATGACGTCGTCGACGGCGACGGACACGATGACGAGTGCGTCGTGGAGGGTCAGGAAAATTTTCTTCAATTTTCTTGTCATCTTTATCTGAACTTGTTGTGCAGTCTAACATAGCAAGTGCTTTGCGTTTCATATTCGACAGAGATTGGGTAGTATCATCATACACATTCAGGTTATGACTAGTTGAGACATGATTGGGCTGCTCTGTTGGTAATGTACCATCTATATGATTTTCATTTATAATTTCATTAGTTTCAGATGCTGCATTATCTAAAGCCCCAGGACAATTTATTTTTAATATGTCTATTCTTGTGCATTCCTTACTGCTTGATTCTAAAACAGAGCTACTTGTTTCCGCATTATATCTGTACATATTACAATCAACAGTGCTATTAATTATTTCTACACCCAAATCAGTCAGAGGTATAACACTAAAAAAAGAAGATGTTATTTTAAATAAATTTAACTAATGATAGTACAGTGGTATTGATACTGGTATATATTTATTATATACTATACTATTTTGGACATGCTTTATATACTGTATTACTACCAGTATATAAAGCATGTCCAAAACAATAAATATGTCTAAGATATTTCACATAACAAACTTATAAAAATTTATAGTAAAATTTTCATTTTAATATTATCAAAATATTGGCAAATACAAAATGACAATTATATATAAGAATAAAACCAAATAAAAAATTATGTCATAAATTATAGTATAGGCTTTTTGCTCACTCCACCTGACAGTGTTGGTGCTTGAGGCACTTTGTGTAAAGTGGAAGAACAGAAAACAATACATACATTATTTGTCAAGTACCGTAAGGTGATATTGTCTAATACTTTGTTCATAATAAAAATGAAAATCGAAAATATATAAAATTATAGTATATTAATTCTAAAAAAAAAAAATAAGAATTTAAAAATGTTGCACTTACTCAATAGTATCATCAGTATTTAAAAGTGCTAAGGGCTCACAGGATGGTAGCATGTGCCCATTTGTACTAAGGCAAAACTTGCCAGAGAGTGCAAAAATCTTTAGTATTCTTTGTTCCAGCCAACGCACTGGACGATTGCGGCTAACTAATATGTAACATCGGCTACGAACATCTTTGAAATATCGCTGTAAGCAAACGCTCACACGAAATGCAGAGTTTGTGTTAACAGATTCCGATACTAAAGAATCATTTGGACTAATGCTACGACTTTGCATAATGTATGTAATATAATAAAGCAGTAATGGAATTTTAACACCAGATATTTTAATATATTTTTTTATTAATGCCCTGTTTATATTTTTCTTATTATTATAACATAATACATACTCTCACTGACCTACAGTAGACAACTGTCAACTGTTCATTTGACAAATACTACATTGTTAGATACCACACGAGCGAGCACTTAGTACAGATTACAAATAATGTTTTTTTTTGAGTCATAAACAAAATGTCTCTAATCTATGGTCTAATTGTCTTGCTGTATGTTTTTAAATTTCACAATTGACAATAAGTTGTATAGTCTGTTCGTAACTGCCAAATTCTCGAGTCTCAGTCAGTTCTGCAAAAGTGATATATTTTTCTGTAACGAACTATCAACTTAGTATATTTAATTTAAATTTTTCTTTTGATTTTACATTTTTAAGTGTTGTAAATATTATCAAATATTCTTTACTTAGTTATTGTCATAAGTAGAGACTATATTTCTGATTAACTGGACTAGAAATTTAGAATTTTGTACGAAGTTTATTAAACAAACTGTAATGGTGTAAACTTATACAATAGTGAGCATCGCTCACCGTATAGAATATCATATTTTAAGAGAGTGGACAATGTCGAATGTAGAGAACGTATGCCCTCAAGTTCTGCGCGGTGTGGCGCGCGAACTGCGGCGTCTTGTAGCAAACCCACCGTCAGGCATTAAGTTAATCGTTCGGGAGGACGACTTGACTGATGTTGTTGCGCTTATTGAAGGTCCAGGTAATATTACAGTTATTGTTCTGCCCTGCTAAAGTATATATTCTATATAAGTTTGATTATGTGCATTTTTAGCAATGCACAATGTCTCATCCTTGTGTCTTCTTCTGTTAGATGTCATGTTTCCATTCCTTCCTACCCTGCAAAATCTCAATTCAAAGTTTCTATTTTTATTTATCTGTTTTGAATGTGCCTACACCAATAAGAACATGTATTCAACCAAATAGTTAATTATTTTAATAGGGTTATATTGATGAACACAACAGTTATAGATTGATATCTTTCTTATATTGTATTGACAAAAAATACTTATTACTTTTCAAATGAATATAATTGTTAATAAATTTTGCTTCATACATTTGACAAGCCTGGTGTCTCAGATTTGCAATTGTCAAGATTGTACCAAATATGGTTTATAAATCAGGGCTTATTACTTAATAGTTTATGTAAAATTTTGTACTTATAAGGCTTTATGCCATTTCTTTTCACATTACTTTTACAAAAAGTATTTAGAGAAAGTAATATTTTTAAAACAACATTTATATTTAATATGAAAAGAGTTATTTATATTTTAGAGTGCTTTGGTTTAGAACCATAAATTGTACTAGAACCATAAGATAAAAATTTGTCAGTGCTTTTAAAATAACTTTAAAATACTTTTAAAATAAGAATTTTATGGATATGTTAAGATTTTAGGCACCAGATGTGGGGTTCGTGACCTGCAGCAGCCATTTTGAATAAAGGGATGTAGATAAACAATTTTTTACAATGTAAAAGTATTTTTTTTTTGTGGCACCTTTAATTCTTTACAAGTTGTTCTGTAAGTTTAAGTCTTTCAAGTGCAAATAACAATGTTATAAATAAAATAGGTTCAAAATGTTAGATAAATATGTTATTTTCTGCTAATTTTGCAAACCAATAGTAATACATAAGTCAGATTAAAAAGAGACAAATAATACACTTCATTTATTTTTTATTAACCTTGTCACAGCATGGACGTCAAGTTCTTAAAATTATTGTATGTTTTATATAATTCCTTTGTATGTTATGTTTTTTTATTATTATAGTTTATTTATTTCCAATAGTAAACAATTGTGTGGCTCAAATACTTATTTAATTTACTTACTACTTACAAGTGCAACACCAAAACATCCCTTAGCAAACAACACCACTCATGTCACTTTCATGCTTCTGTAACTTTACAGGAGACAGAAAAAAAACTGCATATTAAAAATAAGCCAGTATTTTATATGTGGTAAATTTGAAACATTAATTCAAGATACAACACCTAAAACAACATCATACATATCTGTAAAGTTCATGAAAATGACATAAGGGGTGGAACGTAAGGTAAATATGGTGTGTCGTTGCTTTGTTGCAGCGGGCACCCCGTACGCGGGCGGCGTGTTCCGCGTGCGGCTGGCGCTGGGCCGCGAGTTCCCGACGGCTCCGCCGCGCGCGCTCTTCCTCACCAAGATCTTCCACCCCAACGTGTCGGTGGCGGGGGAGGTGTGCGTGAACACGCTCAAGCGCGACTGGCGCCCCGAGCTCGGCCTCGAGCACGCGCTGCTCGCCGTCAAGTGCCTGCTCATCGCCCCCAACGCCGACTCGGCGCTCAACGCCGACGCCGCCGCGCTGTTGCGCGACCGTTACGACGACTACTTCGCGCGCGCCAAGCTCTACACTGACATCCACGCGACGCCGCAGGCCTCCGCCTCGCACGCCGCCGCCGCGCCGGAGGGCCCACGCGCCAAGCGGGAGCGCCGCGCCGCCGCTCCCTCCGCGCCCTCCGGCACCGCGCCCGCGCGCGACAAACGGCGCATACTGAAGCGCTTATGAGTGACGGAGCGAGCGAGTGAACATATGCCCTTAGTTGTATTTATTTTGTAATAAATAATTATAATCTGTACATTTTTTAGTTCGTACCTCCACCGCCCTCCGACCGTTTTGTTGCCAACGAGTAATTATTGGCTACAAGCTTAACAGTCTGGTAAAGCAAGTAAAAAGATCCAGCAACTTTATAGTTTTTCATGAAGTATTATATAATAAATAATGTGACAAGTTGTTACACTGCCCTCAGACCGCAATGCTGTAAGCTGTAGCTTACGAATATAAACATCTTCAAACATAATATAAGCATGTCTCAAATGGATTTGGATAGGTAATGCACAAAAAATACTAATATGTACGGAAAAATCGTAAAAACATATTTATTACTTACAATAATAAAAAAATACGTCTTAGAGAGTGATGCCTATAATAATATACAAATGAGTAAATTTTTTACAATAAAGTAACATTTAATGAAAAGCGATTGTATTTTTATTTGTACCCTGTGTGTGCTGGAGCTAAATTCCGTAGAACTTTTTATTAGACAAAGAGAACTTGGTGAACGAACTCGTTCTGCACTTTGTTGCCCGAACATCGATTTTGTAAGCTGAGTGGCGGAAAGCAACTCGTGTGTTTAATACACGGGAAACGAATTTATCCAAAATAAAAAAATCCCGAGCGAGATAAATATATTTAAAATACTTCCGAAGGATACAAGAAATATAAAACCTTTCTAGTGATGGGATAGGCCCCTTTTTGATCTATGTCCAAATCGATGACAGAGACTGAAATTCCAAGGGTCAGAGTGTATCTATCATACACGTAGAAACTTGAAGCTGGACGAGTGGCAGGGAATTGCTGAGTGTCTAGCGTTCCTGCTTGTCGTGCAGTGGCAGGTCCTCGAGGTGCGGCGGTGGAGGTCGCGGCGCGGGCGGGGGGCGCAGCACCGCGCGGTGCAGCAGCGCCGCCAGCGCAGACCCCACCAGCGGACCCACCCAGTACACCTGAAGCATGTGTAGTGAGACACTCGCGTTAACACTTCGTGCACAGCTAAAGATATTACAAAGTTACATGTCAGATGATGATATACATATATATATTTTTTTTTTTTTTTTTTTTTTTTTTTTTTTTTTTTTTTTTTTTTTTTTTTTTTTTTTTTTTTTTTTTTTTTTTTTTTTTTTTTTTTTTTTTTTTTTTTTTATATATATATTTGACAAGTTTTAGGTAAATATATCAAATTCTTAATAAAATGTGATTTTTTAAAAAAAATCAAAAATGCGCAATAATTTGTTCGTGCTCATAAAACCTTGATACATATAGCAATTAGCAGGGAATACTTACTTAAAAAAATCATATATAATATTTAACTAGAATGCAGTTGAGTAAATTAGTTTTTTTTTATGTATTATTAAGTTTTATCCGTGTCCGACACCGTGTAACCGTTTAATCTATATTTTCAATATAATCTAGCCATATGTGCAAGGTGACCAAATCTCCTGAAAACAAATTAGAGAGCGTAAACAAAGCAGTGAAACGTGCCAGTACAGGAGCTGTAATCCGAGCCCGCACTATATGGTACACTTGGAACTGCGGAGGGGCAGAAGCTCGCTTACAAATGTGCATCAAATATTCCCAGGGCACACTACACTCTGTGAGGGAGAGATGGAGTTGTTAAACACTCAGCAACCATTTCTTCCCACCGATCCACCTAATCTTGGACTTATTGCTCTGATGGTATGGCCACGTTGCGCGCGGGCCTCGGAACTATATATAGAGTTATACTTTCTGACGCCCAAGGAAGCGAAGGCAGACCTTTAGGACACGTAGAGGTTAATGCCAGACAGAAGATTTCAACGTAGTCAACTAGTCGAATATATTAAATAGTTGATAGTCAAATATTAGGCTTTGCTATTCCCTACATAATATTGTAAAAGTGTTAGAGGTGCTTTAACATCATCTCCCTAGTATAGGTACGTTTGTAATTTTGATGTTGGTTTATGCAGGTCTATTTCTGTGCAGGTACTATGTTAGATTATAATTAGTATTCAGAGTATTTTTAGTGTCATGAATAAATAATGTCTTTTTGATACTGACCCAGTGGTCGGAGCGGAAAGACTGTAGCACTGCGGGCCCGAAACTGCGCGCGGGGTTGAGGCTGGCGCTCGACATCACACCCTGTAATGAGAATATTACGTCAAGTGAGTAACTTACGATACCTGCATTAAAGAGATATACGTGAGTACGAATGTATTGCTCACTCCGGCGTAGACGGCGCCGGAGATGGTGAGGCCGATCTTGAGCGAGGCGCCGGCGTCGGGGCGGCCGGCGTCGTGCGCGCGCCACGCCGCGCAGCACACCAGCACCAGCACGGCCGTGAGCAGCGCCTCCACGGCGGCGGCGGCGGGCGGCGCCACGCTGCCGGCCGCGCTGCCGCCCACGCACGCCGCGCGCTCCTGGAACGCGTGCGGCGCCAGCAGCATGAGCGCGCCGAAGCCCAGCGTGGCGCCCAGCAGCTGCGCCAGCACGTAGGCCGCCGCCGCTGCCGCCGGCAGCCGCGCCACTATCAGCGCCGCCAGCGTCACGGCCGGGTTCATGTGCGCGCCGGACGCGGGCCCGAACGCCTCGATGTTGGCGAGCACCACGAGGCCGAAAGCGAGCGCGGGGTGCGTGAGCGGCGGCGGCTGCCCGTCCACCGGCAGCGTGGAGGCCACGCCCAGCAGCACCAACAGCGCCGTGGCCACCAGCTCGGCCACCAGCGCGCGCCACCAGCGCAGCATCCACGCCGCGACTCCGCGACGCTCAGAATCTGGAACGCATTGTTTATATTTTTAGTAAACTCCTAGAGACGACTCTATCTACTCTGGCTCTATCTTCCCCGACTAAGAATAGTATTCCGGGAGTGGAGAGTAGGTACCCGTACCCGTAACTCTTAATTCGGTCTACACAGTGACTTACATTCATTTGTTTACATATAGATAAGATATGAACGAACCGGATTTGATACATTTATACTAATAAATTTTAGTAAATATGCATAATGTGTAAGTATAAAATATTAAATATTAAGCCGTTCTAATATTATAGACTCGTTATCCATCCGCTTCGGAATAATTAAATGAGTCGCATTTGTAAAAGATGTGATATTTGCAAGACCTTGTGTAATTTATTAAACAACTTATTATTTTATTTAGCTTTGCGCTAATGAAGTCGGCCGTCGAAATAATATATTCGAATAAACGAAATAATTAGGAATAAATGTAGGCAAAAGTAGAGAATGCTTTTGTTATAGGTATGATTTAAGACTTCGTTTTAACTTGGTATTTGAACTATATATTTGAATGGCAACTACTGCTTGCAAACTAGCTCGCTGATCTAACAGTAACAGGTGTCGGACCGCGGACGGCGTCGACAGCGGGCCGAAGGTGTCCGGTCGCGGGCGCCACTTTACCGCACTCGGAGTGTATAATTAGACTTAAAACCTCTGTCACCTGCGTCGCGGGCGGAGGCCGGCGTGCTTCATCCACCACTGCCATTAAGCTAACGAGTTTGAGCGACGACGCCTCGAGTAAATATGTACATTAGAGTCGTCAAATAATGCCAATAGAAAAGCAACAGGATAGTTGTACACATTGTATGCGCCTGTACCGAAGTTCAAATACGTATTCAAGCATCCGCATAAAGCCCTTGACTACATTATTTGGTTCTACAATGTGAAGAAAACGTCAACTTGTTATTCATGTCGTAAAACCTAATAACTTCAGTTGTCTAGGATATATAAGCTTCTACTACTACTTTAGTGAGACCGACGGGCGGCCAATTTGATTTGAAAATTTAACCAATTATTAAATGGCACGAATTACTTTAATATTTAAAGAATATTAAATCTAATCTAAATATTCAATATCTGAATGCAGTACCATTAAAAACTGCGTTAAGCCGATTGCGCCGAATTCTAAATAAGAAAATATTTTACGCGTCGGCGGCGGACGGTGTGACGTGCGAATTAAATATTCTAATACGCACATTATTAGCTTATTTAAAGTTCCTCGATAACAGAAATAATAAAGTGAATATGCACTGAGCTCGCTGTCCCTCCTGAGAGGCGTGCCGGGGCGGGAGGGCGGGCGGTGTGGTACTGACCGTTGGCGGGCATGTCGGTCGTCGGTCTCTGCGTGCACTGCTGCGTGGTGCGGACGGTGCGGCGGGTGCGAGCGCCGCGCGACTACTGACCGCCGAGCGCCCGCCGCGCCGGGAGCGGACTCATCTAAGCTTTTCCCGCCGCAGCCGTAGCAAAGCTGCTTCACTTGAACAGGCCAGCCTGTGAACTGGAGATCACCGCACCCTCATTTGTGTCAATAGAATATTATCATACATGTAGATATAGATAATTGTATGCAATTCACGATAAAATTAAAACAAAGCAAGAGTCAAAATTTATAAAATCGTAACATTGTCGCAGTCGAATCCTTACATGGAATATATTTTTTTAAAACGCAGTAAAATCGGCCGGTGTTATTAATGTGAAACTCGTAATGGTATATTTATCGTTCATTATTTAGTCCGGTTCTTTGATTACTTTTTTATATCAGAAAATGCAAGCGTGCCTGTGTCAATCTGCCATAGGAACTCTACGAACGAACGAACTCACGAACTCTATGAAAGTTGTCGTCGTATTTACGCTATTGTATGCCTAAGTACACTGAAGTATGTAGTAGACGCCATGGTCGCGGTGCTGGGTTCTACAGTCGACCTCACTCTTCGGAGTGACTTTATATTCTATATCTTAAATATTCTGTTCTGTGTGACGAAGGTGCTCTTGGGATTTGATTCCACCCACAAAGCAATGTCTCATTAAATGGCGGAAATTTGTGCACTATCCAAAAGATGCGAACTTTATAATAGAGCAAAACAATGAGCAGCCGCTTTCTTTTAATGTGAAACTTCGATTACGAAGTGTATAATAATATATATAAGATAGAGTGATGCATTTAGTAAACACATTGCGATGTTTAAACAAATGTATTTATTTGAATTCCCAATAGTTGGGGGACAGAGGATGGGCAGGGGGATGAGGGCGGGGAGGGCTTTGTGGTCGTTGAGCGGAGCGAGGACTTATCTTATAAAATATTGTGGCCGATATGTTGGTGTATTTAGTTTTAGTGATAATTGTGTCAAAACCTTTGAACGATACAGATTAAAGTGAACTCATTTGGTTCACACATACACATACATTCGTCAGCGCCAAACGCTCCGAAACTAGTATAATGTATAATTACGGCCAACCAAGCTGTAGTATCTAATATAGGTAGTTATTATTTTAGCCGAGACTTACAACTGAGGTTACAATTAGACCAGATCAATGATATTATAATAAAAACCGAAAGCGATTTAACTGGTATGACCCCACGCGAAGTTTTATATTTCAATCTATGTATGTGTAAGTTATAAAAGGCAATTTATTCCATGTATTTATTAATGCGCTAGCGGACTTGCGCAACTTCGTCTATTAAAAAATATTTGTCTAAATCCTTCCAGCAACTTTTGTGTGAACGGCGAACAAAAGACGAAAAGAAAAATTCAAAAATCATCATTTGGTAACACCTAGAAGTGTTTTGTTATATATTATATATTTAACTAGTTGTGCCCACAACTACTCCACGTGAAATTCTAAAATAAAAGTAACCTAAGTTACTCCTTATTACATCGGCTATCTGCCAATAAAAGTCCCGTCAAAGTCCAGCCGTTTCAGATATTAGCCGGAACAACCAGACAGACAAGAATTGTAAGAAATAAGAATTTTGGTATATGTACCGTGTGTACATATGTATGTTTATTTTAAGTAATACAAAATATCAGATCCAACCACCCTCGCGCTATATAGACATCTAGATAGATATCTTAAATGGCGAAACTCAGCGTTCAAGCTCAAGTTTGAATTGCGATTAGCGTAAGCGTTTATGAGAAAGTGCACCGCTACACTGGCGGGAAGGATTTAACTGGGAATTTATATAACTGGAAATTAATTGGGAATATATTCAGAAAACGCACAAGGAACAATTTATACTGGTTTTATGATTCAATTGTATTGTCTGTGTTCAGTATAAGTAGGTAGGTGAGCGGGAGGCGCCGCGACTTTGGCCGTCCTCGCGCATGTAATTAACTTCCGGAGTTATGCCAGCAACAGCAATATCCAATTATTCTCACTAATGATTCGATACTACACAAAATATTTATAAATAGCAATTTTCAATTTAAACAATGTTAGAGACCAATTCTTTTATACAATTAGCATACACTATACTTTTACCATTTTACTTCCTACGTTTTTGGCGTTTCTGTCGCGTGTTGAATTTGTAGAACTTCAATATTTTTAAAAGTAAAATAAGCAATCTACTCACTGTCGAAATATTTGTGATAATTTTTTCTGTTTTGAAGCATCAAGGTATCTCCTTCGACATTGTGCTTATTTCCTTATGGCTTATATTAATTTATGACTGTATTAAAAATCGTGAAAGAATCGTCTTTTCAGTTCTAAATTTTTATGTATATTACTGAATTTTAATTAAGTTACAATTTTGTATTCAATGAAAACTACATGTTTACATATTATTAGCATATGCAAAAATAAGTTTCAAAAGTATAAGCTCCCGCACATGACTCTGTCTGTAGAGACCGGGCAGAATGTCATATCATGTACACTTAAAGCTTAGTGTAGCATTTCCGCAAAATATTTATTATACATATAAGCATGATTTGCACTTAATAGCATAAACAAGATAAAATGTATTTCTTTTGTTTGCGTCCGTCCGAGTAAATAAAAATATTCATCGAGCAGGGAAGCTGTGAAGCAGTTACTGACGAAGAAGGCTACAGATATGACGCCTGCATGTGAAATGAGACAATACTCCATACCCAGTGCGGGAGAAGCAATGTCCGCGGGAGGTCATCGCGGACGCCAGCACTAGCGCTAACGACGCGTTGTCGACGAATTGTAATTAACTTGCCGATTATTAATTTGTATTCCTGTATACATTTTTAATGCTGCAAACGTACTTACGACGCCTTTGTTAGCTTAATTTATTCTTGGAATTGTTAAATATCGACGCTATCATTGTAATTTTTATCTTTCATGTGAACTTTAAACTGCAGTGTTCATTTAAAATATTTAAGACGAAAATAAGTTCGTGATAAATATGTATGTATATATAGGTATGTTTTTTATAAGCGAATGTGGAGCAGCCGACTATTTAAAATAATATTATTTATATCATTATACAGAATAACGTCACACACAGTTCCAAATAAATTTAATCTGTTATAAACATCTTGCTAATATTTGTTTTTCAAGTATTATAAACGGTTATATTTATTATTTGCCAAAGCACGTTTCGAGGTTCAACAAGCAAAACTGAAATATACCTAGCTCTTGGTGAATGAACCATTTCTATTTATCCTCGACATTCCTCGGGATTCAGACCCAACTTCCCCAATTGAAATGTTTTACATAAAATGTCTAATAGTTGCTGAGACGATATCCGACGTTGGTATCAGTTATCACCATTCAACACCTTTGCTTGAACGCAAAGTGGTAAAGCAGCGATCTTATATCTCGGCAAGCTTCTCTCTGCGCTCCACAATATAACGCGGGAAGCGATGAAATAAACACTCACTACCTAAAAGCATTGAACAGAGTTTACGTAAATGTATAAAATTCATTCATTCATATACAGTTTGAGGAACGTATGTATCGTGCGACGTTATCGCGTGGCCTTAACCTTTTGTCATTAACTCATTATTTTTGTATAATTTGTTTATGTCGCCTTGTTTGCATAATACCGTACGCAGGCAAGTTACATAAGCAGCCCGACCTCCTTCGCGCGAGCATGTGTGAGTCCGCGCCTCGCGGGCATTCGTCGGTGGCTTTGATGACTTTTTCATATAAATAGTTAAATTTAACATTATAATAAAAAGGCTTTCCGTTCTTACAATGTCGATAAATAAAATTACAATGTATAGTTCGTATAGGTCAGACGAACTCCGATTGGTGTTGTCTGGCGGATGGACGGATGGCCTAGGGTCCTGACCTTGGTTTTCCTTATTTTTCTTTGTTTTTCGATCCTTATTATCCCACTTATTTATCCTCCAACTTTTCCTACCTTTTCTCTTTTCACAATAGGTCTTTACGTTCCAAAGAAAATTTCACGCTTTACATACCGACTCACACCTCAGGCTTTATGTCAAACCCATTATATATAGTACATAGTTTTACCAAAAACTTTTACGATATATATATATATGTGTGTATATGAAAGTATGTATTTTATATATTATTCAAGTATGTTTGCATTTAATTATGTTTTTTGGTAAACACTTATTGTATATGTAAATATATGTATCTTGAATTATAAAAATTATACCTTTGACCAGACAAGTTTGGCTAGTAGAGAATGTTCTTAGCGTTAAGCTCACCTTTTGTGCATTTTTGTATTTTATTGTTAATTGTGTGCAATCAAGAATATATAATAGTAATAATAATTGTAACTCATTGAAGGTAGTGCTACTTGTAAGAGAATTGCGTCCAGAGGAATGTGACGCTGCGCGCGGTCTGCACAAAACACGTTTTTTTTTTTTTTTTTGGTCTCATATTATGTTTTAATTACAAAACCTCTTGCGACAAAGATTGCAGCTCTACATCATTATTGTCTGAGTTTGTTTAGTAGTTTAAGCGTTAACATAGATTTTTCAAAGACTTTGATGAGTATAGATAAACCATTACATATAGAACATAACTATCGTAGCTTGGTTTTATCGTTAGCATACGATGTACGAGTACATACACGTGAGCGACGCTACAGCCTGCCTGTAGCTAATTACTGTACACGTTCGTATTCATCGTAATTATACATGATTACATTATTCAATATGCATCAGGTATAGTTCCGTAGCGCAGTACCTTCATATTGGCATTTGTCAAGTTACAAGTGATTTCGTGAGATCTCCTAACAGGTTATATCTGAATATAAAAAATGCATAGAAAATTAAAATTTAAAACATTATTATAACAATAGCTTTATATTAAAATAGTTTTACTTGTTAGGCATCCAGATCTGTCACATATAATCATTAAATAATAAATAATTATTTTCATATAAAGTTGACTATGTATAAATATTTAGGTAACCTAATGTGTTGTATGCAGTAGCCCGCTAGGCCACTACTAACACCATCCAGAGACGGAGCAATCTTATTGCTTGTTCTCAATAATGCACGCATACATAAAAGCGAGAACGCATACCAACGTGTGAATTTACAAGCATTTAGACGAATATAAAATTATATTGGGGACCCCTGCCGAACAACACTTACCTACCTGTAACGCAATAGTTTATTGGAGGCAAACTGTATTTATTGTTGCTTCGCGACAAGAATTGTTATTATACTTAGCAAATGATAATATCTACTAAGTGACATACATTCTATCTATCTAGATTAGAAAGAGCTAAAATTCTAAATAATTATTAGTTTAATGTCCAACGAGTAGTAAATTGCAATAGATGTTCTGTAGAGTAGAAATAATACACGAAATAGCATTATTTTATATTGAGACACCGTATTTGCTTTTGTTTTTATGACAGGCACCCACTTACTGGTTAATGCGGGAAAGCGGGCGGTCAGGCCTTATGAAAACACAATTCAATCATTCTTTCTGAATTAGACGGATTTGAACTCGTGCCTTTAGTACTCGAGTACAAGGTTATTACATGTAAGCAAGAAACCTAACCTTGTGAGCAAAATCTATACTTTACGAAATATATAATATTTAGCCTTTGGCTAAAGCCTTTCTTTTGAGATGCATTCTATCATAGCGTTCAACCGATATAAGTACATTAGATTAGTGAAGAAAACAAAAATGTCGCAGTAAAGTGTTTATTAAAGATT
The DNA here is from genome assembly GCA_038994665.1 of Podotricha telesiphe. NCBI lineage: Eukaryota > Metazoa > Arthropoda > Insecta > Lepidoptera > Nymphalidae > Podotricha > Podotricha telesiphe. Next base: position 23,088 of record JAOYRR010000478.1, read on the forward strand.
GAGCTTCGAGGCGCCGTGGCCTAAAGCAGGCGCGACGGCGCGGCGGGCGAGAGGGGCGCGGCGGGCGTGGGGGGCGCGGGGGGGGCGCGCCACGCGGCCGCGTACAGCGCGGCGGCGGCGCCCGCTCCGCTCAGCGGCCCCGCCCAGTACACCTGCACAGCGTATCTATATGACTAGTTCGTCTTAAGCAAAAACACTTTTGAAAGTAACTTTAATCTGCCACGTTATAAATAGACCAGCTCTTTCACTTGACGCGAACTCGACAGTATGTATCGGTAGGTTGTGCAAAAATCTGTGACCCGCCACTGAGTTGGGGCGACCATAGTTAATTGACTTTGCACAATTGCTTTCTTTACATCTTATTGTAAACGGAATTTCGGAATTCGGAATCCGGCAACCGAGAAGGGGATCAAGTTTAACTTTCTGGATATTTTACAGACATTGTGAAAGGAAATAAATAGTTGGGTCATAAGACGAGTTTCATGTTTTAAATAAGAACAAAAACAGTAGTGTTTGAATGTCACTTATATTAAGCAATTAAACAACAAGCACATTCAAAGATCGGGAATTACAACGAAATAAATGTATAATAGTTGTTTATAATTATGCCTCCATATTTAAAAAAAAAAAATTCTTACATTTAAATTTGTTACGAATGGATATTTGTACAAGTAAACAGTTATGAGACGCGTGTCAGTCGCCAGACCAGGACACGACGAGTATTATTGCTTAGTTCAACATTTGATTACAATGTAATAGCTTGGTTCAATCAAGTTATACACGTTTTTATAAAACATGGCAAAAGTGATGATATTACCCAGAGAGCTCCAAAGTCCCCGCTGATAAGTGCGGGCGCGAAGCTGCGCATCGGATTCATGCTGGCGCCCGTCAGCTCCCCCTGCGCCCAAATTGTGCTCATCAAGCGTTTTTATATATAATATTTTATTATTATATAACAAATGATAGACTTTGTTTTACATAGACGGAGATCACTATACGAAGTGCAAAATATACTTACAGCAATGAGAGAAAATGCAACGACCGTGAAACCAATCCGCAACGGCCACGAGTCCTTGAGGTGCTGGTTGCGCACGTCCCACGACGACAGGTTGGCGAGCGCGAGGCACCCGCCCAGCAACGTCTCCACGGCCAGCGCCTGCGGCAGTAAGGGGAGGGGGGGAGGGGGAAGCGGGACGGGCGTTATTCACGTGTCAAAGATGTTAACAAAATAAAGGCGTCGTCTCTCACCTGATACTCAGATATAAAGCTGGCGGGCCTGGTGACGCACAGGTTCACGGCGTCGGGAGACAGCAGCAGCAGCAGCGCGGCGCCCAGCACGCCACCGGCCAGCTGCGCCGCGCACATGGCGGCCGCGCGCAGCGAGCCCACGCGCCCCGACAGCGCCGCCGCCAGCGTCACCGCGGGGTTCATGTGCGCGCCCGACACGTGGTCGAAGCACTGCACCAGCGCGGCCACTGCCAGCCCGCCGGCCAGCGCGCGCGCCGCCCGCCCCGCCGGCTCCCCTGCCGCCGCCGCCGCCGCGCAGCCCGGCAGGCACGTGAGCGCCACGAGCAGCGCGGAGGCGGCGGCCTCTGCGGCGGCCACGCGCCACAGCTCGGCGCCGGGCGGGGCGCAGGTGGCGCGCGTGCTGGCCCGCCGCTTGTCGCCGCCGAGCGGACGCGCCTCCGCGTCGCCTGCGGCCGACGCTGCACGCTTGTCATACCTTACCGTAATATCTCTAGAAGCCCCTACCGACGACGCATTTTCAATTTTCCGTTCCCAAACAAATATCTTGCGTAATTGTTTTCGTAAACAAGCGGAAAGCCGCTCGCGTCTCGTCTTTGTTTTCAGATATCAGCATAACGTAAAAGATAAGAAGTCATTTCCGTAATTAAATGAACTTGCCAAGATTTAAAGGAATTAAAGGAGATTAAAATATTATTTGCTCTACGATAGTGGTAACGTGGATACTATACTACAATTATAAAATAAACAATATTTGCTAATAAATACTGTAATACTATTATGACACCTAGTGGCGTAGTTGGACAGTGTGCGACCGTACCCGCTATAATTGGGGTTCGAACCCAATTTGGAGAGACGCTCACATTAATATTTTTTTTATTTTGCACATTTTAGTTCTGGATAGGAACTAATAGGTTTTATTGAGTTAAGCATGTCGATATTCAAAACGTAAATATATCCGCAAAAAGTCGATACAATAAGTTAAAATCTTGAACACACGCAATTCCAGTAGATGGCTCCGATACAGGGTGGTCTTGTAGTTTTTGGCTTGGTAAAACATTGTCTAAGTAATTTATTATTCTAATAACTTAGCGATTGATCTCAATTGTTAATTTTAGGACAACTGCCATGTGACTTTACGCATAAGGAAATGGAAACTGAATATTTTTATTAATAATGAAACTTACGCTCTGTTATAACTGAATGTGGTTCTTCTGAGAACACCATGGCGGGAGTTAGGAACCGAACACTTCTATCGCAAGATTTTATTCGGTTTAATGTAATAACTTTAGGACGTGTTCCGATAACTTTCCTAATAATGGCTTACGCCTCCCAGGTTTAGGGTGTTTGCGATTACTTTGGATGGTGTTCTTATTTAAGCCTGTGTCTAGGTCGGAAGAGGCACTAGCGATATGTCTGTCGGTAGCGGAGTCTTCGTTATATATACACTACAATCAGTATCGTGTAAATGACAAGTAGTCGGCTTGTCCGGAGCAACGGCGCGGCGCGAAGCGGTTCGACGACTGTGCTATCTAGCCGCGTACCTACAGCCAGCCAACAGTGTAATATTTGCAGAGTCTATTGCCTGCCTCCAATCCGCGCAAGCAGTCACTTGTTTGCGCTTGTGACACCACATCACTAATTTTCACAGCAACTCTTATATGGTTAGCTCAATCCCACCAAAACAATGAATCACATGTTGTAGATGCATGTTCTCGGATCGGTGTGAAGCGTCCCGAATATCTGTCCAGTCTTCACCAGATAAATGGTAGAACTAAAGTTAGTTACTGTTAGAATTTGTTGAATATTCTTTGAGAAAACAAATAATTTCTAGTCTCAAGTATACAAAATAATATTTTATTATTAGATGATAACATATTGTCATTAACATGGCATACGTAAACGTATTAACATGTTAACATAACATGTCAACAGGCTCGTACTTGGTAATATTGAAGTTAAATCCTGCATGGATATCCGGGAAATTGTTTTTAACCGAGACAAATGTGAGCAAAACAAACAGTCGCTAATAACTGAAACAGTTCCGAAAATGAGCTTCTCATGTTGAAATCTATACATACATTTGGTCAAAATTTCTAAAAACTTCCTCTGTAATAACCATGAGTCATGACGTGTTATGTAGGTAACATACGAGTATAGCCCTTGCTATAGTGATAGGTAGAGAGAGAGAGAGAGAGAGAGTTATCCACTTTCAACCAACGCGGCTCTTAGTCTTACCAGAACGGGGAAATAACTTAAATAAAATCATTCCTACGAGTGGGGATCGAACCCACTACCATCGCGTTTACAGTCAGACGCAGTTCCACTTCGGGGCGAAGGCATCAATTCAATTGTTTCAAGATTTAAAATATATTACATTGGATGGAATATATTTGAACAACTTTTATATAATATGCTTGATAAGTTTAAAGAAGCTAGTTTATAATGACCAATTTGTAAGTTTTAACAGCCTCAGATATTGTGTAATAGATATAGATAGCGAGTTTTAAGTATTCAAATAAGGACAAGTTTTGTTATGCGCCATTGGCTCTTAATTTCCAAAATCTTTTGATAAGACATTATAACGTGGCGTGGTGATAGTGCGAATGCAGGAGGGGAGGAGGGGAGGAGGATTCGCACGATGCCCTAAAAGTGGGGGGAAAGTAATTTCGGAAGAGGAATTTTAAATTGTAATGGAATCCTATCATTGCAACTAGAAAAGTACTAAAAATAGCGAAGGCAAGCCGATCTACACTAATGCTAGAGGCGTTCACAGGTCATTATTGTTAAAAATGGCATTTACTATTTATTTACAAGTGCGTGTTTGTTAGATTTTAAAATGTAATAAATTGTTAACTTAATTTGAAATACTTTTGTGCTGTAATATATTTATAGATGGATAGTGTGCCTGTTTCATGTACCTAATTAAAATTAAAAGGTAAGTCTTAATAGCCAATGGTACTCATTCACACAGCGGATTATTAGACTGATTTTAAGAATAAAAATAATACAAATAGGGCATATGTTTTAGACATGATTATAAGATTTTAAATTGATTGTGGAACTAAGAAAAAAAGCAAGCAATGTTATACGTTATCCTGTCATCCCTTCAATTGGCTATTCACTGAAATCTAGACGAGATCTATCAAAACCATAGGACCGATTGAAATTCAAATAGGAAATATTGAATTGGAAATATAAATAAATATTTAATGAAACTTGCGTTTGAACTTATAGGTTTATTTTACAAGTAAATTAGATGAAGAGTGTGTAATGTTCCCTTGCACAATATAGTAATGATGGAATGAAACAACGTCTCAGAAGTGGTATGGAAGTATATTAAGCTACAGGCGCTGCAGGTGGTGCGCGGAGTGCGGCGCGTGCGCGTGCAGCGCCGCGTCCAGGTCGCGGCGGCGCGCGGAGAGGCGCGCGTGCAGGTAGCGCGCCGCGCCCTCGCCGCACCACGCCTGCGAGTAGAACTCCGCGCGGCGCTCCTCCTCCGCGTTGCCCGCTCCCCCTCCCCCCGCACCCACCGCTCCCCCCGCGCCCAGCGTCTTCAGGTCGCGCGACTGGCTCACGAGCCACTTCTGCACGAACTGCTGCGGGTCCTTGCTGAAGCTGAGAAAGAACTCACGGTTGGTCTTGAGCTGGTTGATGGTGTCGACGGTCTCGTGGATCTTGGCGTCCAGTCCCTGGATCTCCTGCTGGTTGGCGGTGCTCAGCAGAAAGCTGTTCATCTGCGCCTTGAGCGTGTCGTCCACCTCCACGTCGATGTCGTAGCAGGCGGTCTGCTTGGCGTCGTGCGGCGGCTCCACGCTGATGAGGTGGTTGATGACGATGGGGTCGGGCGCGTGCAGCAGCGCGCCCAGCCGCGCCGGCACCTCGGCCAGCTTCATGCGCGCCGTGCCGAAGATCTGCTCCAGGTACTTGTCGCAGGCCACCAGCTCGCGCTCGTGCGCGTCCTGCAGGCGGTGCGTCTTCACGTACTGCCACAGCGCGTTCACGATGACGGGGCGCGCCTGCGTGTGCACGCCCAGCAGCCGCGCCAGCCGCGCGTCCAGCTTGAACTGCAGCGGCTGGTAGTCCAGCAGCAGCAGGATGGTGCAGCGCACGTTCTTGTAGCCGGGCCGCTTCACCTGGAACCCGTCCGTCTCCTGCGTGGTGTGCGTGCGGTGCCACTCCACTAGGTGGTTGTCGGGCCCGTACAGCTCCTTGTCCAGCTCGATCACCAGCGACTTGAAGAAGGACGAGAACTTGCGCTTCACCTGCGCCGGCCCGCAGCCCTGCCCGCGCACATTACAACCGATTACAACCCGTACTCCTACGGCCATCGCTTACGCTACTGCCATACTAAATAGTGCATAGTTACCTTGTTGGGGTCGTTCTTGACGTCGTCTAGCAGGCGACCCTCCACCCGCAGCTCCCACGAGGCCACGGCGTTCTCTCCCTGCCCCGGGTAGAACGTGTTGGAGATGAATATCCGGAGCTTGCGCTTCTGCTTCATGGGTCGCTTGAGCGCCTCCTGTATGTCGAGGCGCTTGCGCATGATGGTGGCGTCCAGCTTGCGCTCGAAGGCCAGCAGGTCCATGTAGGCCTGCGACTCCGGCACGAGGTCGCGCACCTTCTGCGGCAGGATCTTGTCCGCCAGCCGCTTCTTGCGCTTGCCCGCGCCGTAGCCCTCCCTGCGCACACACACGCGTCAGCGCAAGTTACACACCCCACTCGACCAACTCTGATACTGTGACTAATACTATTGGGCCTCACCCGGCGTAGTGTTGAGGCTTGTGCTGCGGCGGGAGCGGCGCGCGGGTGTCTGCGGGGCGCTTGACGACGGCGGCGGCCGCCACGGGGGGGCGCGGCGGCGCGGCGTACGGCGCGGGGGGCGGAGCGCCCGGCACACCCACAGGCGCGCCCGCCCCCGCTAGCGGGGCGCCCGCCACGCCGCCGCCACCGTAAGGCGCCGGGCCCGGACGCGGGCCCCCGGACGGTCCGCCGGCGCTCACAGCTGGGGGTGGTGTGAATCCACTGCGGGGCTGAAATTTTAATATCGTTCGATTCTTAAAATTGAATTGGTCTAAACAAGTTGTCAATTTAAATAAAATCACTTGTGACTCATCCCGATCTCTACCTCTTTAAACATAAGTTAATTACCTAACAAGAAGTTAGTCAAAAAAAAACTAAAAAAAATAAGAAAAGCATCTTTAGAAATAGTATAACAATTAATATGTAGCAGTTAGTAGCATATATAATGTTATAAGTGTAAAATAAAAAAAATTATATAGTTATTTTTCAATATTCTGACCATCCAGCAAGAAAATCAAGCCCACTGGCAGGAAAATAAAAATGTTTAGATATTAATATAAATATTTTTAAGGGAATCCTTAATCCTTTACAGGATTGAAAGTCTTAGGCACTCTTCCAAGCTCCTCTTTCTGCACTCGGTACTCGCACAGTAAATGCAAAGAAATCTAAGAAAATAAGTTTTTTCTCTTGAAACTATTGATATAATTACAATACTAAAATTATTAGAAAACTCCTAACTGACTGACCATACACACATTTAGCATTTGCAGGTCAAGTAGTCACAGGCCATAGATGGTGTAACAAACAAATGTAGAATCACATTAATTATGAATGTGTTGTATTAAAACATGCTTCAAGTTGCGGGCAATGTAAGAATAATACTTTAAGAATTCAGAACAGATTATCCCTAGATATTAGTGCTGTAACACCTTAATTTTTATTAATTCAAAAATTATAGACAGAAATATTAAAGTTACTATAAAACAGTAAATATGTGTGTATGTAAATATATTTAAGACAAAATTATTTATGAAAATTATTTTATAAATAAAATAAATATTAATTAATATATAGTATGTATATAACACAATTTAAAATATAAATTTGTCGGTTGGTTGATTGATTGTCAGTTTCACATATAGAGAAATTGTATGAGGCATGATAGTATTGCTATAGTACTTAACAAATATTTATTCTGGTCTTACTTTTTTTGATGACTACTTAGTATTGATTATGTCTTTTCCTCTTGTAATATTATTAACAGATTCTACTGCATAGGTTATAAATAAATGTTTCAGGCAAAAATTCATGAAATGATTTCAATTACACTAAGTCATCTATCATGCTAGACATAGGTGTATGAAGATAACTTGAGTAAAATTTATATGTATATATACATAAAATAAAATACAATTAAACAATAGTCAGCCGTACTTATCAATGTTGTATCACTCTTTCAATCTTCCTTCTCAAACAATTTCATATAATAACTGGACAAAAACAAGAATCCCTTTTGAGTGATTTAGGAATTACTCTTCTAGACTAGATCTTTAGTTTAATCTTTTCAGTCTTAAATTTGTACTGACTCTTATATTTGATAGATCTAGATATCAACAGCACAATAATTATTTACATATGTATCCTACCTTATGTCACAATAAGTCAGTCGCTGCGTCATAAAATGTTTCGTCTTTCTACTAAATTACTAAATAAATTATATATTGAACCATTAAGATTCAAAATATAAGCCGTATTAAGCAAAGTGTATAATGTGTTTAAGTGATACGAGCTTTTGTACCTATATATAATATACATACATGCCTATACATAGCATACGAACCGGAAAACTGGGTCCAGCGTAAGGCCGCGGAGGCATCGGTGAACCTGGCGGTTGTGCTGGTCCTGGATAGCGCTGCTGTTGCGGTATCCCGCCACTAGGAGGCGCGGGGCTAGGCCCTGGACCTCCAGTCGGAAAGCGTTGTGCCATAATCACTATGTTGCTCTTTCTGCGGTCATTTACTTAATATTATAGTCATTAAGCTTACAAGGGAAGACAAAAAATGTATATGTATATTTAGCAATAAAATAAAAGTCTAGGAATCTACTCCTTTCGAAATGTCAATAAGAAATGGAACAATTATTCAACAGTTTTAACTTTTAGAAACACCGAAGACGCCATCATTTATTTTTAATGCGTGTTTGACATTTGAACGAGTTAGTTATACAGATAACATATACTTATATGCACAGACTATAATTACCTGTATCATATAAAATATTTTTAGAAAGCGTATAAAAATAAATTTAGTATTTTCATATTTATATTTTTACAAATATTTTTATACAGAAATATAAAATTCAGAATAATGAAGTTGCTATAAAACAGTAAATATATTTAGGACAAAATTATTTACGAAAATTAACATATCTATATAGTATGTACATAATCCACGATTTTAAATAATAAATTTGTCGGTTTGGTTGGTCTATTTTTATTTACGGTCTTTTTATGTAATAATACAAAAATGTCGGCCCCATTGTTCCCTAAAACAATCTTCAAACACACAATTATAGCATTTCCTTAATCTTCTAAGAACACTATTTATACTTAAATTTATACAACATCTTAGTTACCACAGAACAAGGTTCAGACAATAAGCCGATATAACCCTTGTTTGTACCCTATGACGTAGAACTATCTAACTACTTAAAATATTAATAGAACATCTAAATTATTGTATGGCAAAAGTTGTTCAGTATGACAGACATTTTCCGTTAGTGTATAAAAATTAAAGATCTAGATAATGTAATGTAGAATCATAATAGACCACTTAAATTTTAAGTAAACGAATGGCACCTTTGATAATATAAGATATTCAGTAGATACACTGGCCAGATTTCTTGGATATATAAAAATCAAAGGTCCTGCCTGAACTTCTTTGTACTTATTTGCATATACTATTTCTTACACTATAGAAATTTAAGGCAATATTCTCTCCCTGCCCTCGGACCGTGAAAGTGTTAGACGTGTCCTCTTCACAAAATAATAATTTAATATAATTAATTCTTTAAAAATAAGTGTTCCAATGTACCAGGCGTGCATAACTCTTAAAGGGCTGTTGGGATGTGTGAAATAGATAACAACCGTTTAAACAAAAATACACTACAAAGCTACTCGAAAACGTATTGGTGATCGACTACGGCGTAGCTTCCCGGCGTAGCGCATCAAGAGTCTTTGTAGCGCATAAACTGTCATCTGTTATAACTCTGTAATATAATTGAATAATTAAGCCGCTCAAGAGAACTGCTGCTACCTAATGCCTACTCGACCGATTCCTCTTCCTTACAACAAGTACTGCCTGGAATGAATCCATTGCATCATTGGATTTCGGCCCTGGATCTGTCGACGATTGCTGCAAAGAACGTGGGGCGGAAGAAACGAAAGTGCAGTGACGATGGCACCAACATGTTAATTATAATTAAGGAATTGTTTTATGAATTCACAAAGGAGATGGATAGAAAGTTTATGGATATTTTCTCTTCCAAGATGTCCTCTCTTGACAAGGAAAGAATTGAAGACAAAAAGAGTATTAAGTCGCTCGAAGACAAAATAGAAGCACTAGAGCGTAAGTCACGTGCTACTAGTGTAGAAATTAGAAACTTATCTAAGTTGCAAGGAGAAACAAGTGAATCTGTATGTGCCTTAATTGTGGAGCTGAGAAATAAATTTGATATAAATCTTGTTACATGTAAACCTGTTATTATTGATATCACCAGCGCGCTCTTAAAATACAAAATTATTAAATCAGTTAAAATTTTTAATAAAAGTAAGTCTACAATTGAAAAATTCAATACTAAATCTCTATAACTAACACAATATACAATAATAAATGCCTGTAAAACTTGTATCGTCCGTACATATAGGGGAATCTGACTTACAATACACAAAAACTATACTACTTGGCTAGAATCTTCGAAAGAAAGCTAATTCTCCTCAAATTCTTATTTGAAGTGGTGCTGACTTGGACAGTTCAAAGAAGAAAGAATGACTAGTTGTGTCTGCTAATCTCAATTTCTAAGACCACGTCAGAGGGATATTTCATTTTATGTAAGGTTTTTTGTACCTGATTTTCATTTTCATAGTATCTATTTTTCCATTTGTTGTCATCCATTTTACTTGTAATTCTTTACACATTATTACCACTTTCACATAAATATTAAACTCTTACACTTACATATTGCATACTTATACTTACACACATCCAATACTTATATATTAATCTATTAATGTGATGCTATTTGAATCTTCGTTTTTCACGATAAAAAATACTCAGGCCAAGTTTTCCCTGTTACTGTATGTATTGATTATGTTCTTAGAAAAACATTACTTCCTACTCTAACCGTTATTGCCTATAATACTCTTACTAATCATTACACAGTTTTATCAAGTATAGAAATAAATCCTTTACATAATTATGCAATTTCCACGAAAACAGTAGTTGATGCTCTTAAATTAAAAGAAAATATATGTAAATTAATTTTGAATCAACTTTAAACTATTTAATCAATTGGACGTCATTAATAATAACACAAGAGTAGTAAAACTGTATATACATCTCAGAATATTGAAACCCTGGATGACTTCAGATTTACTTCGCTGCATTAAAAACAGAGACAAGAATCATAAAAAGTCTAGGAACTCCTAACATTATCTTGTTCTCTCCAAAGTTGATTAGGTATATTGTAAATGACTATTTTACGAACATTACTCGAAACTTAGGACAAGAAACAGTTAAACGAAATATGAACCAAAAAAGATCATCTGATCTTATTGTAATAACCACCAACTGTCATCTTTTGTGTCAGAAGAATCTGATTGACAAGAAGTGAAGTCTCATTCAAAACCTAAAAACCTCTCGCACAGCTAGGTACGATGGCGTTCATCATCAGTCATACATGTCTTAAAGAACACAGTGAGTCACTCGTTGCTCCCTTAACACATATATTTCAGTTTTAGTAGACGCCAATTAAAAATGCGCAATCACTTGCTTAATATACTTGCTCATACATGCGACTTAAGTACCGATAGTACCTGTTCTTCACTCGAACGGAAGAATTATATCAAATATTTGGGTATAACTTTAGATGAAAATCTACGAGACTGACTGACCGTTTACGAAAATTTATTTTTGTCTTTAAAAGTTTGCAACATGTTGTTGATTTTGCACTTATTAAACACATAGTTATACTTTGCCTTATGCCGGTCACTTCTGAGTTACTGTATAACAACCTGGGGTAGTTCGGAAAAATCTAACATATATATATATAGTGCACAACGCTCTCTTCTCAAAGTCACAACATTCAGACCGCGTTTATTCCCCACTTTTGAACTTTATCATAAATGTGATGTGTTAAGCATCAGACAGTTATATTTACTAAATATTATTCTCAAACAACGTTTTAAATTATACTTTGATCCCAATTAGCTTTCTAAACGTCGTAATCATATGGTCTGCGAAATACCCAATTAGAGAACCTCTTTTGGTAAGCTTGTCTTCTATTACACTGATCCGTACATCTATTATGTACGGACCAGTGTAGAGGTATCATAAATAAAGTCCAAAGGTTCTAAATATATATCTACTAATAAAAACGTCATGCAAACGAAAAGTATATACTCTCTTACATGGATTTTCTTACGAGGAAACAGAAGGTTTGTGTCAGATATAGAAGATTAAGAGGTTAACTTGGTATGGATACGTAAATATTCTTATTGAGATTAACATCACATACAGCCATCCAGACACACGCACGCACATACACCTACACGTCTGTACGTGTAGTCACACATACGTCCACAAGCTTGACAAAAATTACACATTATATCACATACACTCATGCGCACACTCATAACACACATAAAGGTCTACTTACACAAGAACTTATTTTGTAAAATAATATTCCTAATATTTGGGAATTGGCGCTGTATACCGGAATACGAGTACAGTCGCAATGCCTCTGCATTGAGCACCCTTAATCCTGTTACTGGCAGCATTACACCTTTCTACATCCATATCTTACATCTTTACTAAACATACCACTTCCAGGGGGTGGGTGATCTCATGTCGTCGTGGATATGAGGGCATACAATCCAAGTGGGACAATCGGTTTTAAACTTCGCATACGATTTTGTTGCTTTACCTAGGAGACCAAAAAGGTTATCGTGTGACAGCGTACGTTCAGTGTATAAATCTAGACAACCAATGTTCTAAGTAAAGTAAGACTACTTGCTACTGAAGACTGACATACTCAAAACCTGTTATAGTTTTTTATAATAATTTACATTGGAAATAATGTTCCTAATAACCGAGATTCTAAATTGGCTGATTATAATCGTTTTAAATATATTTTTTATTGTAGGTTTAAAAAAAAAATTATGTCATGTTTAAATAAACATAATGTAGTATCTAGTATTTGTAATTAAGTATAATATATATTTGATTTGAATCATCGTATGTGACAGAAATATAGTATATTTTTTTAATAACACGAAGGTGAGATGTAAAAACAGTTTGTCAGTTTGTTTGTTTGTACGCGTACATCTTCGTAGCTATACTATATAACGAAATGTCGCCGAAGCAAAAATTGTTCAGTATGATGTGTTTTTTTCGTTGACATAAAAATAAATTAAAGTTTGGTACAACTGATGAAGAAACATATAAGACCTGCTAAACTATAAGAAACAACGAAATATCGCGGTAGAAAAAATTATTAGCATGATGCGCATTTGACATTGACATATAAAAATTCAAGATTCGGAATGAAAATAAAAATTGATAAAAATTGATCAATATGGCGGGCAGTTTTTGTTAAAGAATAAAAATCATTAAGCTTTGAGGCCATCTGCTGCAGTGGGGTAGCGCCTGACTGTAAACACGATAGTTGTGGGTGAGGTTAGATTCCCTTCCCAGATTGCCACTAGATTGAATCTATATTTATATTGTTTTAATTTTTTCTCTCCGGTAATAAAAGAATGTTCGCTGAGCCTAAAAAAGAGAAGTTTCGGCATTCAATATGCAACGTCTCGAGCCTTTTTGCCGAGAGAAAAAGCGTGAAGCTAAAAAAATAACAATCGCCTTATGTGGATGACTTAGAGACATTAAAATTAAGAGAGGTATATTATAAATGCGAGTGTAACTCTGTCTGTCTGTGATGTCATCACGGCTGAAACACTGAACCGATGGTGACGAATTTATTTAGAGAGATACTTAAGAGTTTGAAGATGAATATAGACTGCTTTTTCCGCTTTTTTTTAGTTTTTCCAGGAATTTAATAGTTTGACGAAAAAGCCGCCGAAAATACGAAACAGCTATAGTTCCCGCAGGCGAATCCGTAAGCGCTTGTTTTAAAATAAAGAGACGACGACATTTGTACTATTATCGTTTCTTATCGTCTTCGTATTATATCTGATCATTTTAAATGTAATTGTCTACAAAATTAAAAGTACATGACAATGTTACGTTGGTTTGGATAATGACTAAGTAATTTATGTTATAAATATAAACGAATTTCGTTTCTTGATATATAATTACCACAGGTTCTTGTGTGATTCTTATAACCGATTAGCCTTCGTTATGTTATCGTTCTTGATAAACATGTAAATATAGTAACAATAAGTTTTGATTCTAAAACATTCGAAATATGATCTTCACGAGTTACGGTTATGATATAGTTTCTTACTTTGTTAACACTGTAAGACAGACCAAATGTGGTCGTCAGGCACTCGTCGGTGTACGCACCATCCTTATATTTATAGGACAGTATATTTATTATGTAATAGCTTTCTGCTACAACTAAAGACAACAATACAAACATCCACTAATAAAAAATTTAAATGATTTTGTTTGAAATTAAATTCATTTAAAAACATTTCAATGACAGATTATTCATAAGTCGTCACACTAAAATACATTTGCTATAAAATAAATTCCTTCTTTAATTTAATTAAATGAAACAGAATAACTTAATAATTACGTAAAAAAATCTATCTAATATCTATCTAAATCTATATAAATCTAATCTAATTTTGAATTGGCTTAACCGTTACATTCTTTGAAATATGTATCCGCTTCAAACGTACTAAACGTACTATATAAACGTATTTCATTTTTATTTTCTTGTAAAACAAATTTGTACTTGTAATATTATAAAAGAATTTAGCGGTGTTTTGTATTTTTAATACGAGGTCTCTACCTACTACGTACGTTGCGTAAAGGTGTTGTAAGAGTTTTTAGACGGACCGCTTTATAGTTAAATCTCTATTTTGAATCGAGGTATAGTTCGGCGGTAAAAGCATTAATTAAAAATACAAGCTTTTATTTCAAAGTCACTAGTCATTTTGTGTTATACAATATGTAAATATAATCAAGTTGCTGCGCAATTTGACTTTTTGACTTGCAAAACGCAGTATTGACTTTATTACTTGCAATTTTAAATAAATGGAATAATAAGAATATTATCAGTAGGATTATGAACCTACGTACTATTTTCACATCATTGACTAAGCTAAGTCCAAGCTAAAATACAATAATACCTAATGAACCGGTCAGAGTTTATTTTCTGGTCTATATGTTTTTATTATATATATATATATATATATATATATACATAACTATGGAATGAAAGAACAAATAAATTACATAACTCTAATTCGAGAAGGACTCTATTATAAGGTTAAATTTAACTGTTGCAACAATAATAATTGTTGAAAAATTAAGGTTCATGAGCATGACGATCATACTAAGTTTAGTAGATACCACTGGAGATTGCAGCGGATGCAGAGGACGATGAGAAGTGAGAACATCCAGGGAGTCCAGGGCGCCCAGGGCGTCCGGGTGGAGTGCGCGAGGGTTTAGTGTCGGCAGGTCGGGAGGTCGCGCCGGGGGCGTGGGGCGTGCGGCGGCGCGGCGCCGCCTCCGCGTGCCGGCGCCCACTCCGCCAGCGCCAGCGCGCGGCGATCGCCCTCAGTCTTCGCCACGCGCCGTCGCCGGGCGCACGTTCGCGGCCGCCGCAGTGTTCCCGTCGCCCGCGTGCCGCGTGTCTCGCCTGCTGCAGCTCACCAGTTTTTCGGAGTGGCGGTTCGCATCTTACCGGGCAGCATTAGAGTCGTTCCACTATTTTCTAATACTGTCAGGTAAAGATGTCGTCCGCGCTCCACGTTCTACTTGACTTTCGACGTGCAACGGTGGAACATGAACCTTGGCCATAGGAACTGGTCCAACGATTGCTTTTACCGGAGAGGAGAGTGAAATTCTTTGACGGCGACGGCGTGCGAGCTCCGGCGGTGCTGAGAGGTTACGTCACGTGGTCAAACCGGTCTCCACTTTCGTAACGAGACTTTCGACCAGCTTCCTTCTTATCCGACGTCACAGTGTCCACCTCATTCATTACAGGTAGTATTATTTATCTATTCCCATAAGTACTTTATAGGTAACAAGTAGGGCAACGTTCAAAGTGTATTTTTTTCACATATATTTACAAAAAGGGTATATAGATTCGCACACACACACACACACACACACACATTAAGCATTATCAATTACCACATACAATCAACTTCAATTTAAGTGTGCAATGTCAAATGTATTTTAATAATTAATAAAACATTTAACTTAAACGCATCTTTGTATTGCATTGCAAAATCTGTTATGAAAACCTGGCTTAGCAGTCAGAGCGCTTGAGCAGATTGCAAGAGACGCGGGTTCAAATCCCGCTGCGTTCAAATTTTTATACGTTATCTAAATATATGTTTTTCAATCTATTATGACTATATGCAGATTTTTATTATTATGCCGAGTTCGGAAATTGATGCACCGTTTACCACTGAAGAGCGGTGACCTGAAGTTGTCAGGAAAGCGAGGTTAGCTGGTGTGTTGTACGATGGTCGCATACTGATATCTGCTTTTCCCTCATCTCTCACATAATCCACTTAATTTATTAAAATTCTACGTCTCCACAATGGTCGTACGTACGTACGTTTTCAAATCGTTAGCGTTTCCCTCGGCCCAGTTAATATTCATGATGAGCGTTATAAACCCGTTAAGCGCATTGTTTAATTAAATTTCTTGTGAATAAAAAAATATTCGCATCTTAATAATTATCCTAATAATGTCAGGTAGTTAATTTGTATTCCAAAGCTAAAACAGTTGTAATAAATTCTCACAGAGCGCTTTACGGTGCAATCCATGCCGCAATTGTTGGGAGCAACTTTGCGCACCAACGTTAATGTATCTACATTCAAGTGAATCAGAAATGAATTGATAGCTTTCAGAAAAACCGACTTTGTCATTTACTGTTAAAAATCAATAGATATATATGGATCGCGGTGGGGTTCGACAGTGGGCCAGCAATGGCCACACAGCCGCGACAGCGCGGTAGGTGTTTAATTCACTAGAGCAGCTGATTACTTCGTTGAAGATGTTTTATTCATTATTCATTAGTGGTTGGAAAGTTTTGGCTATCCGAATATAAAGATGTAGGTCAAGGCCCGAGACACAGCCTCGCACGCTGGCGCTCCACTTCGAGATAATTTAGATGCAACCTCCTTTTAGCGTTTCTTAATTACATATTATAACCCCCCTGCGCCACATATTGCGTGCTACACTACAGCAGAGACGTGTCTAAGAAATTTTATATACTTATTTTGAGTACAGCTCAGCACCTCGTCTAAGCATGAAAATGTTAAGCCAGTACTGACTTGTCTCTCTCAATAAATACAATAACGTTTGCATGATAGAGGTACAACGCTAGAAAATACATATATGACAGTATAACATTGTATTCTGAGAGGTGCAGAATATCACACTCTAAATAAGAATAAACGAGGAGATAATACAGAAACGAGGATTGCGGTATCGGTCGGTGCCAAGGGTCAAGAGATATCACATTGTTTTTGCTCCGGAGAGGTCAACTGATACGTCGGGTTATCGCCGCGATGTTTAAACACACGAACTAAGTGAACACGCACTCGCAACGTGCGTACCTATTTGTCACAAAAGGCGAATCTCCATTATGGATTTGGGCTCGAACAAGTTTGACCAAGAACTTGGAGAAAGCTGCTGTAAATTAATCGGTCGGGTGGATTGGTTCGCTTTCGAATGGGATTCTTATCGGTGGCGGAGTGTCGCCTCGAGAGGTTTCGAGCGCCGATATCATGGCGGTGTGGAGTGCAGGACCGGTTCTTAATTTCCTATAGGTGCGCATGTTGTGCATCTATTTCGGGAGTCGTTGACCGCCGGTTTGGCAGTGCCACTGGTCGCTGCGGCCGCAGCCGGTTTTAACCGTGCGTGTTGGAGTTCCGCGCCGCGCCATTTTTGTAAAAAATACACGTAGGTATTTCAGGCGATGACGTAATCGGGGAGCTCGGGGCGCACCCATTCGAGTATAGTCTTTCTAATATACCGAGGGCAGGTCGTCTACGGTCTAACCCTCGTTTAAATCATGTTTATTGCCGTCGTCGTGTTTAGTCCGTCGCACTCTGACGTCACGAACATGATATCCCACGTGGCGACGCTCGCTCTGAGCATTGTTGTGGGCTATTTTTATCGGACGCTAAAATGAGCCGCACATCGGTTGCTCGATCCGCGGTGACGAACACGCGAGTAGGCGGACTTTCCGAGCCCCGTATCGCTTCCAACTAGCTTTAGCGTAAATTATTCAGCCCCAATAATTCAGCCCTTCGAAGATATGATTCGATAATGTAAATATAATCAATTTAATTACTTTTATCATTGTAGACGAAGCACATAGGTTTAATCAGAAAATTGGGTCAAGGAGAAGTGATAGCACACATAGTCTTTCATGAGTCCAAGCCAAAAGTTGCACTCGCGCTTGTGGTGGCGCAGTATTATCTCCGGCACATGTGGCCGGCGAGGCGCGATGCCGGAGGGGCGAGCCGGGGCGGGGGGTCTCGAGGCGCGGGGCGCTTATCGGCTGACCCGTCAGCTCTGGCGGCAAAAACAACCCATGGAGTGGAGAGTCCGTGACCTGCTCTCGGGTCTCGCAGCTCCAACAGGTTTGATTGACAACGACGAGACTTTCTACCGACACCCATTCACCTGCTACTCAGATTTGTGCTCAATGCGTAAATTACTTATTTAAATTCTCTCCTTAGCGGACTTGCCAATACCTCTTGAATGTCATAGAAATTACACGAATTAAGTTTTCAAAAATCATGTATTATGGTATCAATAGAGAACAACATTTAAGTATTGTTATTTCATTGGAAGAGGGCGCTCGAGCAGCTTTATACATTCGTTGCACGCAACACTTAATGTTATATGTAATCAATGTAAAAGTTGTTGAAATTTTAAGCTCGTTGATGAATAAATTCGAACCGATGTCACAAAATTAATGATTATAAAAATTTTGGAAGGTCGATTTATGTTTGTTTAGATAAGCTAATCGGAGTCGATACAGAAATGATTTAGTCGTCTGATAGGAATTGATAAGCGGCGATACGGCGTGCGAGGGTAGTGTCTCAACAGAACATTGAATGCAGGCGAGCGAATCCGGGCAGGAATCGCCACGTATGGGATACTGGGATGCCACACTTTAATACACTCGTTACAATACTAGAAGGATCGTCAAACCTTCTACTTATCAAAATCTGTCATTGTTAGTTATCGAGTCACAAGCACACAGCACAGTGGTGGCTGTGCGTTAATGACCGCGCCACGCCACCACTTTGGAGTTTTTATGGTTCGTTTAAGTCAATCATAATATTTATACAGTTATGTTGGTACGCCTTCTTTTATTTATCTGTTTTATTCTTTGTCTCTGGTCATTTAATGGCGAGATTACAGCATTTGGAACTCTTGAGTGATATCGTAAAACGTACACAAATGAACTTTCCTCAGAATCTAAGCTTAGGTACTATATGATATCTATGTATGTATCAATAATTAGGTAATATAGGTTGAAAAGTCCGACGTCGCGATCATTTCTTCGAATAGTACCTTCACGAGAGAACCTAAACGACACTACATCGTCAGTTGATATTATAATTGCGATAATTAATGTAATTATATAGATATATATTATATCAATTAATGTACCAAGAATGTAAAAAGTACTTATTTTTATGAGATGTTAAGCGCTATGTATAGGAGATGTAACTTAGGTATTTTATATATGAGCTGGAGTAGCGGCGATCGCGGCTTGTTGGCTACATTTACAGTTATGTCCGCGCGTTCATAATCCTATGCTAATGCCGACTGTTTTATTTAAATTTCTCTCATAAAATATAACTCCTACATTACATTCGGTTCGTTAACCTCAAAATTAGGTATAAAATACGATAGTGTGTTTTATTAGATAGAATTCTTGCCGCGGCCGACTCGACGATGCACACGCTCTCAAACCCGCGCGCCGTCTTGTGTCTCTTGCTATAAAATATTTAAACATGGCATTCCGACGCAAGAAGGCTCCTCGCGTTTACAGTTCTATAAAACATATTTATTTGTACCTATTTGGTTAACTATAAAATAAATGCAGTACAGTATGCAGTACAAAGTTACAAGTTATTTAATCTCGAAATATTTATATGGTTTTGTAATACATTTAAGAAACTTTTATTTTTACAATCACTAGTAATATGTAACGGTGGCGCCGTTGCACGCGAGGCCCGCCGCAGCGCGGGCGTCACGACTCAATACACATTGGTAGCTAAGTAGTGCTGGTTCCTTTTTTCCGCACACTTTTGTTTCCTCACATTTTCCTTCGATCACGCGATTCAATGCTAATTGATACTTACGCTTGTATTTAAACAAACTTCGGTATGTGCTCACGTTGTTATTACGCCGACTTCCGGTCTATATTATACACTTACACTTTACACGCTTCTCCCTAACTTAATGATAATAAAAAATATTTCTTTTAAGTAACTTAATGTGCACATAATACCATCTATAAGCTTAGACGTATTGGTCGACCAGAAAGAAGCAACTTTAACGTTATAAATGTACCTTTTTAAACGCGTTACTCTGAGAGCGTAAAATTTATTCATATAATAGGTAATAAAAGCGTATACAGAATGGTTCTTATATGAGCGGTATTATCAGTTGTAGTGAATGTAAATTAATTATCTCAAAGTTAACGTAAAACTGAAGACAGATTCTTCTAAAAGACTTCAACGGCTGCTGGCGGGCGGTGGCGGGCGGCGGCGGGCGGCGGCGGGCGCGGGCGGGCATCCGGCGCAACGCAAAGCCCACCATTACACCAACGTGTATATTTTGTAATTTGCCTTCATTACGCGAAACCACTGGCGATACTTGAAAATTGTTTCAAAATTGACATCAAATTAAACGAGTATAAAAAACAACACTGCACTCAATAATTAACTGTACACGCGAAGTAGAGCAACCTGTTTCGGACCCAGAGCGACGCGACGCGATCGAAGAATTTAATAATAGCTTAAATGTGAATATATTTTATAATACCTACCTACATACATATGTATATACACTTATGTATATACACATATGTATTATGTACATGAATCTGTGGACTCGGGTTGCTTTCAATTACATGCACATTGGTACCTACATATATTATTTACATTTGTTATGTTCAGATTTAAAAAGTCTATTATCACCGCGCATAAAATTCCTTTTTTTGTTTTGGCATTATATAGTGTAACATGTTTTTGTTTAGAAAGCAAAGGATCGCTTACAGCTTTTTGCGAGCCACGTGTTGATGTCGCGTTAAATCAGGCAGATTCTTCAATTTGCTCCAAAATCCGGCTGGTCTTGTTGAATCGATTTTCAAGCTCCAATCGAAACACGTACCTACATATACTGATAAGAAGTTCATGGAAGTGAAAAGGCATTTAGTAGAAGTAATTTAATTAATAATTATGCGACCTTCGCCACCAAACCTAACCCCGGTCCCGACGAGGTGCTGCTTAATTAACAATACTAAGAATTGGTTAATTCATTAGGTGTGTGCGTATGCCTGTGTGAGTGTGTGTTCGTGTACAAGTATGGTAGTAGGGACGACAGTGTAGTGGACTGGTGGTGCGGGGAGGGGGAGCCCCCTCTTCCTCTACCCCTCCTGATGGCACTTATTTGGATGCCTTTTATGAAAATTAATAAGTTAAATGCGATGTAATCGCATGTTTACGAGCAGTAAGCCACTGTACGTGTCTATGGGCCGAGGGCCGCGGTCGTCGGAGGGGGGGGGGGGGCACCGGCAACAGGGGGCGCGGCGGGGGGCGGGTGTGGCGCTACTCCTATTATTAGAGACATTTGCAATTTAATTAGCGCCGTCGCTATAATGCCTCGTTGGCTAGATCGCGTGCTTACTGCCACACGCCGACACGCCGCCACCTGGTACACGTGGAGCAGCTCGTCTACTGAGAATAGAGTTGGTTCCATACGAATATTACAGTTTGAAAATTGCAATCTCAAGTGTATACATTAAGTCATATTATGCTTAAATTTCCATCGAACACAATCTTCGCGAGCTGTATTCAAACAGATCTAACAAATTGGCATAATCTTAATATAATAAGCTTCCATAGTAATTTACACGGCGATGACGGTATTCATTGAACCAGTATAAAGTTATTGCTTAGTCGGTGTCAAACGTATCGTGTAGCGACGACGACGTCGTAGAGCGATGTGTGAGAGCGGGTGAGAGCAGGCGGGACCGGTCGTGGCTATCGGCAGTCTATTTCACTTACAGCGACGCACCTGCCGCAACAAGTAGTCACCTTGGCTGATAGCTCGGAGGTTTGAGGCATCTTCAGCCCTGTCTCTATATGACTAAAACTTTCTTTTTTCCATAATAACCAAATAGTCAACATAGAGTACATTGAATATATTTAAAAATAGCTAAACGAAATGTCACAATCATTTTACTTTTTCATGCAATATAATAAAATTGATTAGGTTAAAAAATAGAGATAAGAGTGCCCATGTCCATACACAAATAAACACATTCATACGGATGTAGGCATATGCAAGTATTTGACAACGTTAGGTTAGGTGTGCGATGTGGCTAAGTGCTGAGTAGGAGCGTATATTTATATCCGCGGCGCCGCGGCCACCGCGTGCTGCTCTAGCGCACTAAAAATATGTTGAGACACTGGCGCGCGACGTGCCACATCTCCAAGCCCTGAGCCCCTTGACCTCACCACCTCAGAATAATTCATGCTATGGACATTTTGACACTAGATGTTCGTAATTTGTGAGATGGGATCTTATTGGCTATCTTTATATGTACGTAACATTTTCATTTACAAGAATTTGGCTCATGCAGGAATGTCGAGGGCAATAGCCACAGCGCTCGAAGCATGCTCGTGGGAACAAGCCAATAAAAAAATATTGCAATACTAAGTGAATATTAATTTACAACGTCAACTCTCGCAACATCAAGAAACCGGCGTATTGAAGCGGATGCAGCTTTATTACGAAAATTTTCTAATATTCATCAGATTTATAAGCTAGATTTTGTATTTTTACCCGCCACGTCGGGACAGATCACAAGTTCCGGACGGTTCAGGGCCGTGTTCACCTTCGCGCAACTCGTTAATTGCGTGCATCTCGGCGTCGTCCGCGTCGCACTTTCACTCGTATCTTACATAGGAACAAGCTCACACTTTTATGTAACACATTGAACTACACTGTCCTCAATATAACAGTAATTATTGATTTAAACCCGCGAGTGCTCCCCATACACCATACACGCGCCTGAATACGCTCGTATTCAAACATTTGCTAACACTTCACTTGTGTCAACAAATTAATTGTAATAATTGTGGCTTCGTCGTTGTCTGACATTGAATTATATTTATCGTATCAAATTCTTTCGTTTTTATATATTATGTCTATGTGATAAATAGAAAATGATGTATCTTGTAGCTATAAAACAGCATGCAGTCGCAAGTGCCGACTTACGCCTGCGTCAGCTGACGGATGACGCGTCTTAATAAACAAACAAACAAACAACTCGGCATTTCACTGCTCTTGCCAACTATTTATACTCTAACTGTCTATTATTTGAGTTAGTGTGTGGAGGTCACGACGAGAACGATGAACATGTCTGACACGTTATATCTATTTAATGAAATTATCCATAAATCGTTATTTATTTTCTTTTTCAAATTGTCACGCCTATGAAACGGAACTACTCTGCTGATCCTAAAATAAATTTAATTTAAATATGTATAAAGATAGAATCTTTTCAAACCTATGGATAATCACTACATATTATGTTTACAGTCACAGTGTGTTTGTGAGTCTGTTCGCGATAAACTCAAAATCTACCGAACAGTTTTTAGGTAACGGTTCGCTAATACGTAATATTTATAATTAGTTAAGATTCTGTGTAAATTTCAAAAAATATCACGAGTTTTGCTCATCATGTCGGAAAAATTAAGCTGATTGGGAACTTTTATCAAAATCACTGTCAAGTCCTTTGAGTTATAACAAACTCTTCTATCTATAGATCTACAAAAAGGTCCACGATCGTACAATAATGGTAAACGTAGAATAACGACTAAAGAATATCTTGGATACCTATTCTAACTTAAAGAACGGGTCATTTGGTAATTGTCAAAATTCTAAATTCAAAATATCCTTTATTCAAATAGGCTTTTGCAAGGACCTTTGAATCGTCGAAGGAACATAAAGCTACCACCGGCTTGGAAGGCAGTTTTGCTGAGAAGAGCTGACGAGAAACTCAACAGTTGCTCTTTTCAAATACAAAATTTACAATTTTATCATTTAATACAGTGGTAGCTCACCTGCACCGAACTCGAAATCATATTAAGTCATTATTGAGGCCATCGTGGCGCAGTGGGACAACGTCTGACTGTAAACGCAATTGGTTGTGTATTCGATTACCCTCAAATACTAGGGGAAACGGTTATTATTTCTCCTCTCTGGTACTAACACAAAGCACGTCGTTGAGTTCCGCTACTCAACACGCGTTGTCTCGATTTCAGGCGGAAAGTGGAGTTTAAACTCTGACAACCCTGTTGTGTTTAAAAGGCGTAAAACTAAAAATGTATATTATTTATATATATATAGTATATTGACAGTGTGGAACACCAGGAGGAAGGCAAGAAAGGCAAGGCGAGTAGAGTGGAGCGCGGGGGCGGGCGGAGGGCCGAGGGTGTCACCAACTGTTGATTCAGCGATACCGCTGCCCGCCGTCCGCCGCCCGGCGTGATAATGATACACATGATTATTGACAGTCAACAGACGCGATGCCAAATTGAGTTTGTGTCGGGCGACGCTTTAATAGCTGTCCGCTTTATTGAGGGGGTGTCTCTATACACTACAGTGAGACCATGTGAGACAAATGAAACGTGATGTGTGCTGTGAACACATGTTGCATACTATGTTCAAACTAATTAATTCACAATTTATTACTGGATTTTTATCGTCCGTCATTACGTCCTGTAGATGCAATGTATACATGTATTTTTAGATTGTATTTTGTTTCGTAAAACGTCTGCTCTTTCGTCTTTTGTGACTCGTGAAATTATTTTAAAACTGCACACAACAGGTTCGTAAAAAGGATTTTCTCTGTAATATTCTTCAACATAATTAAATTTTAGAAACAATATAGTTCTGGAGGAGCGCAAGGTCCTGCCGGGCGCAGGCGTGAGTGCGTTCCCGAGGCGCATTAGTAGGGCCCACGTGTCGCGACGTGATGCTATCGACCGAGTAATTTAACTCTCAACAAGTTCTCTGTAAGTTGTACGTTAGAAACTATATGTAATGATTCCAGATAAAGGCGCTTCTAAACGGTGCTCATTTCTTATGCTACTTGTGACTTAGCTCCGGCCTCAACTCCTACTTTGTTTATGACAGAACGCAAACTCGACAACCGCTGTCAGTTTGTTTTATCTTTACGTGAAGAGATATATAAATAATTGGTCATTAAATTAAATATGTGATATGACTATATAATTGACTAGCTGTTCCCGCGACTTTGTTCGTGTGAATTTGAATCTATTTTAGGTACGTGTGCTGTGATCAGTAGTATGTGAGATTAGCACGTTCAAACAAATAAACAAACAAACTCTTCAGCTTTATAATATAAGTATAGACGATATATGACTAACTATATGTGGCATATACATATCAACCGCCTATAAATTATATGCCATTGTTTGAATCTTGTAAATGGTGGTTAAGCTTTTTGTCTAGATTTCGTTTTGTTGTCAATTACTAGCTCAATTTTTTTTCTCGAATGACTGAATGACTGAGGTTATATTGACATCTCATAAATTTTTTTGAAACGGATCATTTCTGAGTGAATATACGTTTTATAATATAGTTTAGAACGCAAAGCTTGTAATCACCAAATAACCTTTATAGTATCTACTGGATGTCATTTTACATAAATAATTCGGAATAATTTTCGAAGTTGATTTACCAAAGATGCAAACCTTTAAGACTATTTTCCAACATGGTAGGGTACGGTAAGTTTAATTTCAGAGTTCCTTACATAGCGGCGTAATGGAGGCAGGGTGTGTCGCGAGGCCGTGGTCGGTACAAGGTCCTGCCGCAAAGGTCGCGCGTGCAGCTGCCACTCGCCACTCGCCGCACACCGCACACCGCCTCGCAACTACACTCACCTGTGCTCTCTTACTATTGCGACGATGCCTTATTATCATGGCTTTTAAATTTACTGTTAAAGGGCAATTGCCATGTGTACAATAAACTTGTAAATGTATTGTCTTTTTGACAAGCTTTCAATTAATCTTTTGACTTAATATATTGTTATGAATTAAATACTAATGGAAGTAACGTTTATGAGTAATATTAAAGAGAGAGAGAGAGAGAGAGATAAGCAATCCAAATTTCTAATGCGTATTTTGTAATTAACAACAAAATTTATTGAGCCACTATTAAAATAATGGTCATGGCAAGCAACTTGTGTAATAGCATGGAGGCATTGGACCTAAATTATAATAAATAAGAACGAAAGCGCATCAATTAAACAGTGAGTAGCTAGAAGTCGGTAGTCGGTAGGCAGGAGGCGAGAGGCGAGAGGCGGGCGCCGCGGAGTGCCGCGGAGTGCCGCGGGCGCGTATCGTATAGCTATCAATAATAAATAATCGCTCTCTTATCGAGCGATAACAGTTTTTGGATAAGTGCCACTGTTGTTAATACTGCTTCATACTCATTTACAAGCACATTCATATGATGGCGCTTATTAATTGACCGTTACCGACGCGCGTCGTATGAATCGCCTCACAGCTAAGTCACGAGTAGTCTTTACTAAATAAATGATATCGTTGATTATCAACTTTATATTTTTTTTACATTGGAATTTTTATAATTCCAATCTCTAGAATTGCCTACTTTAAAAGCCATTTGTTCCGATACTTATCAGAGTTTGCATTTATTATCAACTACGACTGTAGTTGTACAGCGTTTAAAGAGGGTAAAATTAAAATTCCTCTTAATATTTTTGTCTTAAGTGCATTTAACAGATAAAACATCCAGAACTATATCCAACCAGTAGTTTTGACTTTCGATCGCACATCCAACCACCGTTTATCCAGCGAACATGCTATATATATATATAAAAAAAAAAAAAAAAAAAAAAAAAAAAAAAAAAAAAAAAAAAAAAAAAAAAAAAAAAAAAAAAAAAAAAAAAAAAAAAAAAAAAAAAAAAAAAAAAAAAATATATATATATATGTTATTCGATCTTCATCTATATATTACGGGCTAAGTCAAAAATCCAGATATTATATAAACAGTTAATGTCTTACGTGATTGTGTAAATTGAGTAGATATTATACATGCGACATTTTGTACTATACATCGCCGTAGAAGATAACGATAGCAAGGTATAATTGAATAGAATAATATTTCGATATCTGTGGTAGCGTTAACATAAGCTGACTTGATAAATGTAATGATATGGATAATCTTTTAATTTGAAACTGCCTAAATAATCGATTACAACAAGCGTTGGATCGGATTATTTTTTTCCTTGTTCTGTTGTAAATATTTAATGACTTTGTAACTGTTGAATTGCACAGCTTGTGTTGGTGTAATATTTAGGGAAGATCGTAGTGTCTGCAAAAATCATGTGTGTGCACCAAGTTGGTCGTTTAGGCTATTTCCGGTACAACTCGCGGTGCCCACTTCGAGCGGGAACGTTTCGATAGAAACTGATAATTTTTTGTACGATAGTAGATAGTCCTACGCACGCCGCCGCCGTATCGTGACTTAATTTTGGACAGTGTTTGTTACCAGTTAAACGACAAAGTCGTACGCACGCATTATACCTATGTACGAGTAGTATGTACTGTGGACAACGCTCCACCTGTCCTGATAGAGCCGCCATGGTCGGACTTCGGCTAGATAAGGGCCGACACCGCTACACCTGCCCAAGATAACTTACCCTACGTTATTTATGCAACGTGAGGTTCTGTTCTGCAAAATGAAAACATCCTCTAGGTCATATTGCAAAAAGAATAATGAAATTCGGTTTCAGTTTTTTTTCAATTTCTGTGAATAAACTGAATGGAAAAAAAGCTAATTATAGTATTTTTATACTAATCATTTGCCCAGGTGGTCGATAGGTCAACCATTGGCCAAGCACCACAAGCATTGTCAATATGAAGATGGCTAAGTTGATACACATTCGTTTTAATTTCGTCCGAGCTTAGATAAGAGCGTCGCCTGCAAGTGTTCTCCTAACACGAGTCCACTGTAAGTCCAAGTCAATGAACAATGAATGGTCGGTATTGTTAATGCACTGCACATGCAGAGTACAGTGTGATGCAGCCTGTAGGTACATGACAAATGGCGTGGAAGGCGGAGGACCGCGTGGCGTGCAAGTGTCGCGTCCATTCCGACGGTCGGCGACCCCGCGCCCTCGCCCGTGTCCGTGCCTGCGCCCGCGCTGCGGCGTTCTTCGATAAACTTTCAATACATAAAAACTTGTTGGATTGCTTCCATGTGTTTCAGGCACACTTATTAACTGGAGCTATAGAGAGTCAGCGTTCTAGTGCCTCTACAACTGCAGAAGCACGAATCAGTTAATTTTTTTTTGCATAGCAATCAGCCTTTTGGAGTCAATACGTGAAATTTCAATTTCTCCCATAAATTTGTGCAAATTAATCAAAATAATACTTTATTTTTTTTATCAGTAGACGTTATGGCATCTTTCTTTATCTAGATAATATTTTAATATTGTTCATATACTTCTGTTTATAATATTCTTATATAGTTATGTTATGAGCTCCCAAAAAAAATGAAAATAATTATCAAACACATAATGTCGGTATACATAAGGCATGCAGCCTGCAGGCGTATAGCGACGGTCGGTCAGCTCGCGGTCCCGTTACCATCACCGCCTCCAGTTCTTGTTTGGAACCTGCTCTGCCGATATCACAGCACTGTCAATTTTGAATTACCAATCATTTATTTTGCTATACACGAAATCCAGTTCACGAAATTACCACCTTTCTCTTTGTTTTATATTCTTTTAAATACTTATGCCACTTTTTTGATATTTAAAAGGAGCTTTAAAATTGTTTCTTAATTTGTAATTAAATTTATATCCATATGAAATTTAGATGACCATATTTCTATTTCTTCTAAAGGTTGCATATATGCATATAATAATTACAGGTGCTAGCACGACTGCTCTACGGTCGCAAGTAGTGAGATGGTAGTCGCCTTTCGCTAGTTGCTAGGAGGCACTAGGTTGCACATCACCGCTACGTGTGCAAGGCCGTCCCTGTCCGTCCCTGCCCGTCCCTTCCCGTCCCTTCCCGTCCCTTCCCGTCCCTTCCCGCCGCTACTGTGCTGTACACGTTTCGATAAGCTCGCAATGTTGCTTGACCATTTGCTCACTTGATAAATATGCCGTCGATTCCTTAATGAAACTTTATGAATCACGCGACCTTTTCATTTAAAAGAATATCGAATGTAGTTTTACGCTAATAGTTACGTAGTTACCTACATTGTACATAGCAACAGCTGCCACCTTATTAACCATATTCGCTATACTAGTTTCAAAATATATGCAACTAAATAAGGTGATTTGACGAAGAGCTTAATTATGTATTAAATATATAAATACTTGCATATAAAGCATTAGCAGGCTGCAGCAGGTCCGTGGCGCCGTGACTCCGAGAGCTGCGATCGTAGCCTTGTCGGCGGAAACTAATATAAGTTACCATTTTATTTCTTACGTCACATCTAAAATGTCTTAATAGCATTTTTTTACTTGCATTTTTATATAATGGATTATTCGATAGAAGTATCTAATTTTCTTCAATAAACTAAATCTACACTGCGCGTGTCGTCACAATCACGGATAAGTATATAATTGATTAAGTATATAGTGATAGCCACTAATTGTGGGTCGACCACAAAACGTGGACGTTGATCGATGAAATAATGTAAGCGATGGCACATTTCGAGTGTGCGGTCTGGTAAGGCACCGCCGGCTAATTTGTTAACAATGTGGGAATGCTAAGTCGGGTCGGAGTTCATGGAGCGGAGTGTTGCGTTGCTCGTATATGGTGTGGTGTCCGTATGTAGTCAATCATATAGAATGACTTATACTTATATTACACCCAGTGAGTCTACATCTGCAATGCGTTTGATACACTTACTAAAACGTTACGTAAAGGAATACTCAGGACACTTTCCACACATATGCTTACATGACAATTCTCTTCAGTCGTGATTTTAGCCCAAAGTACAATAAGGGAAGTATAATTAAGTAAATTTCCCAGTGAACTTTGTGGCGCAGTCGAGTGTAAAAACTAGTTTGTCTAGATAAAATGATATTTTTTATGCAGCCATGTGCAAGTCATTATAGACCGTTCATTTCTTCGTCTTTGAGTCCTGTGTTAGTATTTAATATGTACGTATATGTAAGAATATCCTTATAATAATATTTTAATTTTATGCAACAAAGTAACAGCGGGGCATTGCATGTAGATTTACTTCAGTAAATCCTGCGTACCGACTGACAATACTAATCTTAGTTATTAAATTGACAGTTCAAAGAAGCTTGTAAAAAGCAAGACAAGTTTTCTGTTCGGAATATAATAATTTGCATTTTACTCGCAACGCGACGAACACGGCGGCAGTATTCGGTTTATATAGCAAGTGTTCACTAGAACAGTCGTTTTTATGTCGCTAGTATTTGTGCTCAGTCATTGCTGTATAATTCATTATTTAAATACTTTACATAACAACGAGGGTATATATAGGTACGACTTCACTTTAAACTGATTTGTTAAACTGGTCATTTTAGATTTATTAGGAGCTGTAGCAACCGCCCACGTGGTATTTGAAAAGCGACACACTTCAGCCTTCACTTTAATTTTGTTTGAGTTCATATTATGTATACAAATTGCGTGTCCTATTAGCATAGGTATAGGTATTAATACATCACAAATATTGTAATTAAAATAATGTATTTATTCGATAAAGTTTATGTGTCAATCGTTTTTGCTTGTTATTAAAGGCTCCAAATCCAGATCGAGCCGAAGTTGAAAAAAGGGTTTATCGACAAGAATCTATGGAAGCACTTTTATATACTTTTTAGATACACCTATAGCTCGTGCAATGCGC
This sequence comes from Podotricha telesiphe, assembly GCA_038994665.1. NCBI lineage: Eukaryota > Metazoa > Arthropoda > Insecta > Lepidoptera > Nymphalidae > Podotricha > Podotricha telesiphe. Next base: position 53,765 of record JAOYRR010000478.1, read on the forward strand.
AGGCAGCGCAGGCAGTGGGTCGCGCCCACGCCACGCCACACGCTACCACGTTACGCATACTTTGTAATAACTTACTATAGGTACTTCGTTATGTTTTGTCTCTAAGTATATCTACATTTTTCATAGATAACTCAATTTTTGTAATCTAAAGCAATCCTATATTTATAAAATATATATATATATTTGACTGTAATTAAAGTAATTTATAAACAAGAGATAAATAACTTACATCTATAAACGAAATATATTTAGTTTTCGTGATCAACATTGTTGTGTTTGTTCGTGAATTATTCTATTATATGTATGTAATTGAATAACTGTGTATAAATTTTCTATGTATTTGGGTTTAATTCCGCTCTAACTTATCCTGGCACCCTGTTACGCAAAATATATTGTTTTGTATGAAGTTAGTAAACATCTAAATTTCAATAACTCTTTGCAGTGATCCCAATTATTAAATACAAGTCCTCATCTTACCAAAGAAGGCAGACGATTATTTAATGTGTATTTTGGAAATGTATCTAATTCTCTTTTAGTATTTTTAATAAAATTTTCTTTCGGACTCGGAAAATAATCTATTTTGTTAACATTTTTTAAAGTGTTATTCCCACAATAAGGAAAATCGAAAAAGACATATTTAGAAAACGTATAAAAATTTAAACGTAGCGGGATTTGAACCTGCGCCTTTTAAATGGTTTTCAAGGGTTTGAATTATGAATCAACGGTTTGAATGATGGTTTGTGTGATTGACGGTGAGACATATGAAGAGGTGTTCCTCCACCACCGCGACGACACTCTCGGAACAAATCAACTACGTAAGGTCCAGGTTGTTTCATCAGTCTGTAGTAACAGACACGTAAGTTTAATACAGGGATATAGTTTTAAGTATTTGAATTGGAAATTTCAACGCCTAATGTGATATACTCGACTGTAACTAAGTACCTTTTCTCATCAATAAATACATTTTAAAACTGTATTAATTTGTTTTATTTAACAACGTCGCGCCGCTCTACGAGTACATACTGATTATTAGACTGTTGCTGTACTATTTTCAATAAATCAAATGAGTGTACTAAAATATTAATAATATCTTACTAAATAATTGATATGAAAAATTATGTGTTTTGTTACAATTGGAAATAAGTTTATAAATTGTTTATTTCAACCACACACACACACACACACACACAGATGTCAACTTGTTGCAAACCTCATCTCTATGTTACAGGTGTTTCATATATTATTACTTAAATTAATTAAACAAAGCAATTTAAAAATGAAACACAAATTAACTCTTTTAAAATAATAGAACCATTGAATATAATATGATTAATTATATCATGTATTATGATATACATAAATAAATGGAATGTGCATTTATATTATTCTTATACGTTTATATATGGTCAAGTACAGTAATATGTTTCTATATCTTCTTCCAATGCGGAGGTTACTATTACTCATTATTTATTTTTTTTACATTTTTTAAGTGTTATTCTCACACTAATGAAATTGAAAAAAACATATTTAGAAAACGTATGAAAATTTGAACGCAGCGGAATTTGAACCCGCGCCTCTTGAAAACCGTTCAAGCGCCCTGACCGCTAAGCCATGCGTTCTACATCCTCTCTATCATATTTTCATTTTTTTATATGACTATATAATAATAAACTTTAAATGATAACATTTGCCCGAGGAATACAAGCTTACAAGACGCTTACAAGGAAAACAACACATCCTGCAGGACTCGCCGTCACGATTCGTAATAACGACCTTGTATACGTCCGCCCGTCCGCGTCACAAACTCACACACAACCATTACACGAACTAACAAATTATACCCATCGCCATTCACACCATTAACCTTTAAGCAGTTGCTTGAATTAATAAATATATGTATGTATCTATGTATATATGTATTTATGTACGTTGGTAAAAGTGTTTAAATATATAATTTTCTAAGTGCTATATCCATTGCTAACCGATGGTAAGTGCCGTGCGGTGAGACGCGAGTCGAGTCACGCCGCCGGCCGGCCGCTGGAGCAAATCTATTAAATAAGTACACGCGGCAATAACGCTAACAACTGTCTGTGTACACTGATTTTACTTTCAATTTTAATTATATCTTCCATAGTTTTATGTTAACTTTAAATGAATAGAAAACAAACGATTTTTTTGGTTAGATTTCAGGGATATTTGGAATACGTTGTGTAAATCTATAGAAATTATAAACAGGCATTAATAAAATTATTAGTCTGATTCATCTTAATTAATCGAATCGAATAAAAACGTCAAAAAGAGTAATCAACAATAAAATATATGTACAATAACACACAACGTGTGTTGTGTACATGTTTTTTTGAACTTCTTGTTATAAAATAATTTTAAAATATTTTGTTTCGCAAGAAGAACCCACTACCATCATTTACTCTCAGACACTCAACAACACATATACTATCATACAACAAAATACAAATTATTACACATATTTCCTGATACAATAATTTTATATTATGAGAAAGTGAAAGTGACCTACCTCAAAATTAGGATATTTATTTATTTCATTCATATCATTTCCTATTTTCCTTAAAATTAAATTCTAAAGTCCCACAAAAGCCTTGTTTTGATTAAGTTCTCTTTTTTTCTAAGAATACTATATGTTATCTAGTGATATAAGGCGACTTACACAGCTGGTATGCTTCAGAATATGCCATGGTTATTCCTTAAATAAGGAAAAATTTGATTATTTTGCATTTATTCTGAGTGAAATTAATAATTTTATTAAAATATATTAAAAATTGGATGAAAAATTAATAATATAATATTTTTCACGTTAACATTGTTCATTTGCGGCCAGCGAAGCTTTTACAAGTACATATGCTTAACTTAACGGAAAGCTGTAGCAATACTAAAGCGTTGGTATCGTCCCGTATCACAAGATAGCTTTGATTTTAATGGAGGATGTGACTTTGACCCCGTTAACGAATATAAACAATTTCGATATGTGTCTGCGGTCACAAGTCACGGATAAGGAGCCCTGATGGGATCACATACATTATAATATTTATAAATATATATACATTCGTTTACTTTGTTTGACGTTATTTTTTGTTTAAATTTACAACAAACTTTCTGATATTGATATTATCTTACTCGGTTAAATGATGCTTCTGATAACACATTACACATTTACACAATCAATAAATCGTTTGAATATTTCATAACACATTTCAACACTACATTACTCACACACACACACACACACGCACACGCACATATGCCCGAGCTCACGACATTTATATCTAGTTCAGTAATACAATGTTCACATTACTTATATTATATAAAAGTTATTTTTTTTATTGCAGGTATTGTAATTGCGTTTGAATATGTTATAAATATTTCTCATGAATCACCGGGGCTGCTACTGTGCATCCGCGAGATAAAGCCGCATTCTCGCCTCTTGCCACCGCCGCCACTTGTCATATGTCAGGACAACATTCGTTCATATTGCAGCTTTCTAATCATAAGATAAAAAGAGACTTCGCCATTTTGCGCCTAATAACGACTACTAAGACATTGGATTGAATGGGTCATAGCCTATTATATCACTTATTGTATTGTATTTCTCATCGTACAATCAAATAGAACATGTCAGTTAATTGAATAGCAATTTGAAAACAGTCCGCCGTACTTCTGGTGTTGTCGGAACTCTGCGCAGTCGCTGTGCTCTCTTGAATATGAGTTGATTAAGTACTTATGTAGTATTTGTATTGTATGTGTAATGTATTATCATTAGATATTACACATTCAAAAGCAGCAGGATATGAACCCATGCTGTGTCAAAGGTTCTATACCACTGCATTGGTTAAAGCTTTCGTTGTAATTAAGATACCAAAATTTCATACACAATTTGTGTTCATGAGTTTTTGATGTCGATACATACAAGGTAAGTACGATATGATATCTTTTTTACGAATATAACGATTAAGACCTGTAGGGCTCTTAAAATTTTTAATGTAAAGTTGCCATAGAATTATATAATAAAATGTGTGTGCAGTTCATAAGATGAATGATCATCATTAATGATATGATAACTAGAGGTGTGTTTATTTATAACTAGTTATTGCCCGCAACAGCGTTTTCGAGGACTTTACGACATACTACTACCATGTGCCACGTTGACATTGAAACTTGGAAATTATATTAACTTTCTTAGTTCAGGTTGACTCCAGATGATTGTAATTTCTTTCAGCTTAACGCTATTCCCTCGGCAGACTAACAAGACTTAGACCCGAATATAAGACGTTGCGTATTGAATTCCGGAAATCAACGCCTTGCCTTTGTTAAGACAAAGTGAAAACGATTTCGAACCCATAACCATTGCGTTGGCGTTTGTAGTTAGAAGGTGTCCCACCGCGCCACAATAAGAACGTTCAATATTTTTTGTTTAAAATACGGCATTTACTTATTTCTAACGATTTGACTGGTCTGTCACGATTCTACATCACATTATTCATTTTTATATGACAATGGAAGATCCAAGGAACAATGGAAAAATTTTGTTGACAAGAAATTTTTTCAATTTCAATTTTTGCTAATTCATTATTTACTTTTTTTTTCAGATTCGAATTATATCGATTTTAAGATTGACTATAAAAACATTTTTTGTTTATAAACTACATATTACGCGCTGTCATATAATGTATAAAATGATAACTGCCCAGAATGTAACGCCACCGGGCGACTCGTTGCTTGCTAGCACTATTATAATTTTCCTCGTTTTGTTTATTGACAGTTTGTAGTCTTTTAAATGACGTAATTTCAATTAAGAGGAAATCTGAGAAATAATGAATATTTGAGTGAGGCGCAGTCATAGGAAACCTGGCAGGCAAAAATAATTCTTTTAAACGTTTATCTAATTATATTAGAACCAAAATTAAAGAAACAAAATAGATGTACTAGCATATTCAAAAGTTCCTTAGAAAGCTGTGGACAATATCGTCGACCGGCAACACACTAAAAGTTAATATTGGGAAATACCTGCGCCTGCGTGGGCGGCGATCACGCCTCGGCGATCGTTTTGTACAATTAAATAAAAAAAGTCAGTTGTCTTTTGAGAAACAGATTGTCGTAACACAATTATTGTGAATACCGGTTTTAAATATTAAGATAAAAATATAGTTATAGTACTATTCGTGTGAAATTGAATACTGATAGGATAAGCTAAGCAATTAATAGCTCCATGAAATAGAAACTTCCTTCCGTTCCTTAATTGTGTCCTTCTATGGTGATGCAGTAAGCACTTGGGTACCTGACCCGTATTGGCCGTATTGGTTGTGATACAGATTATATTTTATAAGTTTATATTTTGAAAATATTTTCGTTTCTCTGTTGTATTTGCACACTGTCCAGACAGTGTGCAGCACAAAATGTATATATATATATATATTGTGGGAGTCAGAGAGAATCTAATGTCAAGTCACGGGCTTCCCACTTTCCCCCCGAAATCGAGACATTGCGCGTTGAGTGGCCGAACTCAGCGCCGCGCTTTGTCATAGGTACCAGAGAGTTGAAATTATATTATAATAAATTTAATCATTTCCCCGACTTGGAATCGAACCCAACCAATCGCTCAGTTCGACACTGTCCCACTCCCCCAATATGGCTTCTAACCCTAAAATATCACTAATTGTCAGAAAGATGATTTTTGGCAGAAAAAATACTCGATTCTAGTCAATGTAATGATAAAAATACAAAATATTATTTGTTGATTAATTCTTTAGAAACTTAATTGGTACCCCACAGTATCTTAGAACATAGAGCCAAGTGTATATACAAATACCTTCTAATGTTAGTCAACCTCATGGTGATCAGAAGTACTAAGTATGTATCGAGAAGCCGCCGAAGTAAGGAAGCCATCAACGATAAAAAGGGAGATCCCTATAAAAATATGTATCTAAAAGTGATTATAGTTCATTACATTCTGCCAAATCCTCGTAATTATTGCAATCGCTGCGCCACACAGTAGGTTTTAAACACATAAATCACTGAATACAATGATAAACATCAATTTTCAATACCAAATTAAAATTTTAATTTATTATTATTGAAGAAGCTCATTCGAATGTATAGAATAACAGTATAATAAATAATTTTGTGTTGTAACAGTCGTGAGACTGCGTGTCTTCCGTGTGAGCGTCGACGCGATGCGCGCGGGCCTTGACTTGGCGCTCGATGTGGATATATATTTACAAATAATCTATTTTATAATAAATATACGAGACAATTTTACTGACGATTTATAAGTAAAACACGAAATGTAATGTAAAAACAAATTCTGCAGTATTTGCTTCACGTTTCGAAAGGAAAAAGCAGTTGTGTGAAATTCACACTGTATCCCATATATATAGTTAAAAAGTAAAACCATCGTGACATTTAATTTATTCCAATATGTGTTACACAAATTGTTAATAAAATAACTTAATAGGTTTAGTTCAGCCGTTAAATATTTACAAAACGCTGAAACACTTCAAATATAGCACTCAAACTTGTTATCTCTAACACTGAAGGCAGCCAGAACTACTGATGCAGTGGCCAGTAGTCAGACGGTAGTCATAACGAAGATGTGTTAATTTGGCCGGTTCCGCATACCGCATACCTGCAACAAAGTGGCACAGTTAAAACTCGCTCGGCTATAATTAGTTGGTAGTAAGGCGTTAGTGTGGACCGATGTTTATGCGACTCCAGTGAATCTGTTAGTTTAGACTTTAGAGAAACGGAATTTGATTGATGTCTTACGATACACACTAATAGAAATAGTCATTGCCATCGTAAGGCGAGTCTTAAGAGATACTTTCTGTTAGTAATCGAGGAATTGAACCCGAGACCCACAGTCATCTTTGTTGTTCAAATATCATCTGACTGCCGTAAAATGAATAAAAAGCTCTAAAACGTGTATAGTTGCAGTAAAACTACTGTGAAGTAAAAGACAGCAATTTACTTTGTTACAATCGTATGTTAGAACACAAAAATGTGAACAAACGGTAAAAATACTAGTAATTTATACAAATAAATACAATTTGAGTGTCTGTTTGTAAAATTAAAATACCGACAGAGAACCAACGTCTCTCCGTATGCTCAAGGGTTCTAAGCCGTCTGTAAGTTTGGGATCACCGATAATTCGGACTGCCCGGCGTTGAATTGAGTCGAGGGGGTGAAGTTGATACTGCGGGGCGTCTGCCCATAGATGGGAACAGTACTCCATATGGGGACGGACCTGAGCTTTATAAAGTAAGAGCCTATGCGATCCGAACCATTCTGTGTGGTGGCAAACGCTCGTCTTACAAGTTACCAGTGCTGGAAGCTTCTTGTCGTGTCAGGAACTGAGCGTTAGGCCGTTCGTTTTCTGCTCCTTAAGTACAAGGACGAGGACGAGGCATGTAAATAAACCTTTCAATTATATCAATATGATATAGTACAATATAAACATTAAGTAATATTTTGTAATTATATAAACATGTACCTTGCACAACCTCGTGCCGCTTTATTATATTGTATATTTACGTAAGGTATTGTTGCTTATTTTACAATGAATATTGCTTTTTCTAATATTCTTATGTATGTTTTTACATACTTGTAGGTTTGAATAATTCAATTTAACACCGATACACTATTTCATTTCATTCACACAGCATTTTCACTGAGTACGTACCTATTGTATACTTCGAAATGGAATTTAGCAATACTTGTACATTCTGGTAAATAACTTAACTTGGAAAATAACTTTAACATCCTTGAACTTATTTTTAGAAAATGTATAAAAATTGTAACGCAGCGGGATTTCATTGGGACAGGCAAAATTTTTACACGTTTTCTAATATTGTTTTTAACTTTCCTAAGTGTGTGAATAACACTAAAACTGCTTTACTATATTTGCATCCACCAATATATAAAGGTATGAAGTAAAGGTACAAAATAATGAAGTGAGTGAAACTTTGAACAACAAAAATTTAAAATTCAAAATAATTTAAGTCATCGAGATCTTATGTGTTATATAAGATTTATATAACTAATGAATTAATTATATTAATTCGACATTAGTCTTTTTACAATGGAGCCGAGCCGCTGCGAGGTCTGCTCGCAGTAGAATAGATAAGTCAGAGATGTTTCTTTATAGATACTACTTAATATTGGTAGTAACTCTGGAGACCGCACGATGGTTATCTCGTTAAGTTAATTTAAATGAGTTATGTCTCGATAACTGCGTCTCGATGTAAGTGGGGTACGATGCGATATCTTGTATTGCTTAAATACAAACACATTAATTAAAAAATAACTAAAGGAAATTATTCATATTATTCTTGGAAGCCCAACTTTATCCTTGTTTTAATTTACTGGATATTGTTGAGTTTTCATACAAATAATATTCTAGTAGGTACCTTTGAATTGTAGAACTATATTATTTCAATGTAAGTAAAAATCAAATTTCTATCATCATCGCCGCGCCGAAGGCGAATGTTGCTAGCTTTATCAATGTGGCAATTGCGGATTGAATTTCACATAAATCTGCATTAGTATGGAGTAAAATATATAACCGTATTTTTGCTGTGTAAAATTCAAAAGCAACAAAGCAATGTCTTGATGTGTACAGTAGCTAAGGAAAGATGAGATTGTAGTGTCCGTCTGTCACTCACATTCGTGTTAATATACATATTGAATATACTATACTATATTCAACACTGCGTTTTATTCATATGGATCCTGTTCCAAGAGTCTAACATCATCGCGGCTATATAACTCGGTCCTGTGAAGAACTCGTATATTTCGAAAATATGTTCTTGTATATCTTATATCTTAGTTACTTATTTGAACTTTAGTTATAAAGCAAACTTCGTGAACTTTCTTTTAGATATTTTTAAATATAGCAAATCGATGGATGTCATAAAACGCTGGCGCCCAGTGTTATAAAGTGGTGTTCGTGTCGGTTTTGCCTCGCACTTGTCTTTGACAAGTGGAATTACAGTTACAGATGCGATTGCCTTAAGCGAACACAGACAGTTATTGAGGCCATTTCATACAAACGTAGCGTTCCATGAAAATATTTAAAATCATTTAAATACTACTTAAAAACACCATTTATTCCACCAAAATTCCATTTATTCGACGTGGCTAAAAGAAAACATTAAAAATACATGAGATAATAATTTGAATATTTCGTTAGCGTTAGGTAGTAAGAAATAATAGAAAGTTTATTACAATTTATGACTAATAAAGACGTAAAGTCGGTATGTTAATGATACAACGTATAGTTTTATCGTGTTTCTAATTAAACATAAACACACATACAGACATATTTACACATCAGTATGTTTCATATTTATTTTTTCTTATTTTTTCTATTTTTAAGGTAAAATAGAGTGGTAGAGTGAGTCACTCACGCTGGTGAGGCAACAGGCTAAGTTTGTTACAGGTCCAGTTTGAAACACGTTATACGCAAAAGATATTTATCATGAGTGAGAGAGATTAAGATATAAACTGCAATAATGATTAATGTGTTGTTACAAATATCGGGCGTGTATAAGGCTGTAATAAACTTAAGATAGCTTCTATTATAAAAATCTCTAAAATTAACGAAAAAAAGAGAAGGTGTCTTGAAATTTACTATTTAATCAGTTATTTTTTAAGGGGGTACAGTATCTGCTAGGAAGGGCAATCATGGATTCCCTTGAACTAACAAACATGCGGCACACATACGTAAAGTGTCAATATTCATGACATTTAGAGGTGTGCACGCTTCAACCTACATTTCTACGATATTAGCTGCATGTATTACTAATTCCCAAAATGCAAAGTGTCAAAATTAAAAGGTAGGACCTAAGTGGGTGTTAATGAAAATGTGGCTGCTTATTAACACCAATGTAGGTAGATAGAAGCTAATATTAAGCATCGAGCAGTCAAGCTGTCATACTGTCGATGTCTGTATGTCAGTGTCGGCGATTCGGCGAGTCGGCGTGTCGGAGTGTCGGCATCTTGCTCGTCTGATGCGCCGCACTGGCGAAGCGGCGCGGCTAACTGTACCGCGGTCGGCCCAGCATCCAGCGGTGCAACCCAATTACATTTTAAACGTATACATCTCGCCTATAAAATATTTACGTGATTTTGGAACAATATTTATTCTATTATTATATCGTATAGATTAAGTGGGGAAAGAATTTAAGTTATTAACAAATATATTATGAAGAAATCATTTGTCAATTCTCTTGATGGATGCAAATGGTTATTACTTTACCGTACTACCGTACCGTACTCGTACGTCAAAGATATGTTATTGTCACATGTTTCAAGTATATCAATGTATACATTTCTTTAGTTCTACCATAATGTTAATTTTAATATTCATAATTTGAAAAGTTCTCGAAAATGAATGTATAAAAGAATAACGTATATTGGATATATTTTTGCACTTTTGTACGGACTTAAATTAACTTGATATCTTTAAACAATATTAATATAAATACACGACGTAGTGAATGAACAATTATAGTTAGAACACGTCGATAGCAACAGTATTGCAGCTAATTCACAGTTAGCGTGCGCTATAGCTAGGTCCCAGAGGTCCGAGCGTCGCGCACGGTCAGACGGACAGGGAGCAACACACCGGTATGCCCTACAATTATTATATATGTCTAATTATCTATCTATTATCTTATTGAACGGCAAAAGTACCATACCATTGTACCTGGATTCTAACTTTAATATACACTAATATTACAAAGAGGTCTCAACATTAGAAAGCTTCATCTTCACCATTATATACGTTATATAAACATATTATAGCATTAGCATAAGGCTGTATTATATTCACAAAAAAAATAGAGGATCTACGTCAATTGGAACTTTGGGTTAAAAAGTGTCACAATGCTGCAAAATGCAAAATCTAATATAAATGCGAAATCCAAGATATACGAAGAAATAAAATATGGTCGCAAGTGATTCAAGTTTTTATATCTTTTTAAAAATCAGGTTACAAGTACACAAATTAAGGTTTCCAAGCGGATTCGAATCCAAATTCTTGTACGTTTTCTAAAAAAAATATTTTCAACTTCCTGGGTGTTTGAATAAGACTTTAAAAAATGTACAAAATATCATCTATAATTTTTGTATTTATTACCAAGGAAGCCTTCGGTAGAGAACTGCTTAGAACGTTATGTTGCTTAGTAGGTTCGTCCTTCTCTAGGTCGTCGAATAAACAAGCGATGTATAATAATAATGACTTCACATTTAAATACAAGTAGCTAATTATATAAATATATGGTTGTACGGTTATTTATCTCCGCGTCTCCCCTGTGTTATGAGTTATGAGGGGTGGCCAGAAAGTGATACGAATTGTGAATGTGATACGAAATTAAAAACTTTTTAAGAATTATGGATTCGACCCAACCGATAACCCAACCCGGGAAAAAAATATATCGTTATAGTAAACTTTCATCTTGCCTCTATACTTTAATAAACAACAATACTTAACTGCGATATCCCATAAAAATAGCGGCAAAACGTTGAAATAGCTTTTGCAGATATATTGCCTAATTTTTTTTTAACTATTCACCACATTACTTGTGTAATTATATAATAATATGGTTAATGTAAGGATAATTGGCCATTTAGCGTTTTTCGCCCTGTTTAGTTATTACTTGCTCGTTTACCTTCCGGCCAACGATAGTTTCACTACTTACCGAAAGCACTTTTCTATAAACATTTGACTATAAAACATCGAATATAATAAATAAATCTTACTAAAGTTTGTTTTTACTTGTAAATAGATAGCAGCGATAATATGTAGCTCCATGTGCTACAACATCCGGAGACCCAGGATTAACATTTTTGTGGCGAAGGACAATGAGTGAGTCAGGGCAGTGAGTGAGTGATGCCTTATCACTAAGCAAGTGGGCGATACCCCGCCGGACGCCGGACGCAGGCACCTCGCCGCGGGACCACACTTCACCACATTGTATTGCTTATAAATAAAAAAGTGACACCATTGTCTAACTTTTTGGCAGATTGAGCATGACGTTGCTTATCAACGCTTTAAATTTATGTAGGATGTTAAAAAAAAAAACTGTCATTATAACTGTCTAAATGTGTCAGTTAGTACGATGGTGCCTATTTAATTGCAATGGGATTGGGCTTAAATCCGGCTCGGATATTTTTATAATAATAACGGATACATTTAACGGATACATTGTAGAGCGCCATGCATTTAAATATATTTTTTGGTTCTACTCTAAATATTACAATTATCATAATTCTCTCTTTTCAAAATTATTCATAGATGGCGTGATTACGAAACAATTAAAGCTATAATTTCAATCACACATGATTATTTATAACTTAAAGTATTTGAATTTGATTGTTAAAAACTATTAATCTAGAAATCATACATTTCGTCCAAGAATTTATCAATCCTAAATTAAAAGGTTAACCATCTCTTTTTGCCATTTTATCAGAATTCGATGTCCATAGACTCTTGGGGTTATGAATAACGCTATCGTGGAACACTTGTATAAATATCTACATACACATGTACGTCAGTTTTAGTGAATACTCTTTACATATAATGTAAATTATTTTATACTAATACATTTAAAATATCAAGTGAAGGTTAGTCTTTAGAGAAATATTATAATTGTATTAATTTATTAAAACTAGTTACAGGAATGACCAACTTCTTTAGTTTATCTTCAAGTATCGCCCGGTTCTTGTCTATCCTACTTGGGTAGCGGATCGCAATTCTTTACCATAAATAATTCCATATTACCTTTCGACATAATTAAAAATTAGAAGGGAAATATAATACCAAAACTAGCTGATAAAACATAAGCTATCGTTATACAACGCGACGTAACGAGTTCAGAGACATTACCCCAAATAATAATAGTCTTAACGACTTTAATATGTTTTCAAGAGGCGAGAGAGATGGCCGACTGTTGACGAATCTATAAATAAATACATTAGATGAGAATGATTACATTTAACAGAGAACAAATAGTCACCACTTCACTAGACAAATAATGCTTTTGTAGCCCATAATTGTTTTTTTTTTCTTAGCTCATCTCCCGCGTAATATAGTAGGTTATATAAATTTACGTTTATATCTATTGTAGACGCTTTAGCTGTCTGATTAAACAAAGAACAATGTTTCTAACATAAGCATAACTAAAGGATAGAATACTTATAATATTAGGTCCACTATATACACTATATCCATCAACATCCATGAAGATGAAAAAAAGACTGCGTGGCGATACTGGGAATTACACTCGTGTAAGGAGGGAAAATTTTATTACAAAATTTATTCATATATTAAACTATGATACAATATGTACTAATGTATAGTTTATTAGTAAAAAATAAGTATTGAGTGAACTGTAAATAAATTCACAAATGGCGCGTAATAATCGCATTAATAAAATTTTGCTCATATACTGATATATATATATAAAAGTTATGGTACCCTTTTAACCCTGTGCTGGTGGCGCAGTCAGCTGTGCAAACACTCACTCCATTTGAAACTTATATTAAGTAATCTTCGAGTACACGAAACATTACACATACAGCTTGTTTAATTTAATATAGATATACTGAGTATGTCGGAAGAGTTTTAAATGGAACATACTCGTACACGATTGAAAATGAAACAATTTTACTTGTATTTGCATATAACATTCGAATATAACTATAAAATAACGCACCAATATTTATCGTAAGTAATAAGTGACATTGCGCTCTCTCAAGGCAAAGTGATCGAGTTGGGAGTCAATGATCCTGGTTTGGGCTTTAATTTAGCAAACCGGTCCTCTCGTTAGGGCACGATAAGATAGACAGCTGATGGCGACCGCGAAGTTACATATACGCTACTGGAGGTGGTCATTTCAATTGGAACAAAGTCTCCTCTTCAAATCAAAGTCTCTCTTTATTGAAAAAAGATATCCTCGTTTCACTACTATGAAAATCAACTGATGGTAGGTTGTTACCTTTTCTCACGGACATTAACGATAGCGGAGGAGTTGTGAATGCGTTGCCGTCCTTGAGAGTAAAGGTGTATGCACGAATACACTCGACGTTTGAAAACCACCAGTTGACAAGTCTGACTTTACAAGTAGCAGTTGTAACTTCGATACTCCAAGGAATACCATCCTTTTTATACTCTAGTTAGATACACTCGCACTCAATCTCTCTAAATTGGCAAAGCGGGACATGTCTGAGAATAACAGACTAAACAGAACTTCTGTTGTATGAGAATTTATTATTTTATAAGTTTGCTGAACTGCTGATGGGTATACCTACATAGGACTCTAGAGAACTTTCTGAAGCAGTATATTGTACGTTAGCTTTGATTATGTACCAGCTATACACCGTCACTCTAAGAAAATGATTCAACTTACAAATAGAGGAACACCAAAAATCAGTAATGGGCAGCAGGAGTGGCCGGGCGGGGTGGTCACTCCGCTAATTAAGTCGTCGGGCGCGGCGCCACTCCATTATGGACTGTTTATTGTGACAATTATTCGCCGCACGGCCTCCCTCGCGGTCTGCCCCAGGGACCGGATGCCGCGCCTCCGCCGTGAAAGCCTTGTTAGAGTATCCATTTCCTACATCCACTTGTTATTATGAATTTTCTATATCTGCTCCACTTTGATAAGTATTGACAAAGATGAGACGGTACCTGTTAGGGAAAAGAACCTCTCTGCATGCTTTGTCTAAGGAAATAGTGTAAACGAAAATAAAATTATATTATTGTACAGTCAGACACTTCTTAACGGCGCTCTATGGCGTAAATTTTTTTTCTTATAACAAAATGTCACATTTGGCAGACCCCAAATGTTCCATAGCTTCATCCGGGTGTGCTAACATGAATTAAGGCAAACATGTTAGGAGTATAGTAGTGTGAGCGCGTGCGAGGCGTTGAACTCAGTGTTTGCAGAAGTAATTATCGTCAATCCGATAATAGTTAGAGCCTCTTACAACCGCACCCATCGTGCATCGCCTGTCTTCCGCAGATAACAGCTAAAGTTTAATTCGTATACAATTATTTATTAATCAACATTGGTAATTTTTCTAAACATATTATATATTGATGTATCTCTTGCATTCCAGCAGGATATGTAGAGAGAATTCAGTCTTAAGACCCAATGGCAAGGAACCCAATGGCATGCTTTGTGAAACTTTAGAAACCAAAGAAACAAATATTTGTTTATGTACAAGTAACTGTAATACAGACACTTCTGAACTGCGTGATGATCGCGAAAATATAGTATTATTATTTGCAAGGCAATTTCTTGCATTGAATATATTTTTGATGAATATATTGTTAATGCAACGTGAAGCTCGACCTCTCAGCAGTAATGTGAACCTAGCACAACGAATAGATAACTAAGTGTTTTATGTATTGATAATATTTTTTACGACTCTATCTATTTTAGAAAGAGGCGACATTAAAGAGAAAACGGCCCATTCGGTTGAATTCCACGAATATTAAGTTATTTCTATCGTCAAATTAATAAAACTGCCCAATTTTTGATTGCATCCACAATGAATAGTTTATTATAATATTGTTGTTGACTAAATAGTGCCACTTTCACCTGTCACATTCTATTACACACTTAGCATATAGCCGCGGACTTGTCACGCTTCAATACGAATACATGGAAACATTAAATTTATTGATCGAATTTTAAATACCTGCCTATGTGATGTTATTTAAATACTGTAATGCTTAACATATGCTTCGCTGCGCCGTTGTGGCGCAGTTGGTGACATGTGACGCGGTAGTTGCGGGCTCGATTTTCGTTGTTTAGTCATCCATGTATATACTCTCGAGTACTATTTAAAAATATCTCCCAGTTATTATTGAGTATCAAAGTTATTATTTTATTTTATTTTAATATGCAGGTATTTACGCGTCAGTGAAGTCGCGCTAGAGGCAGAGCACGGCATTATGCTAATGCGTTGTAAAGTCCACAGCGCTGATTGACGATTATTGTATCAGCGACCATTTTTGTAACGATACACATAAATGGAAAAAAATCACCTCATTTGCAAGTTAATTCTTAAAAGTTCTTAAAAGTTAATTCTTGTTCAGGCGGAAGTTGAATGTGTCAGGTTTCATTGGTATCGCCGCGAGCCGCTGCTACAGACTACTAGCATGTTAGATACTAATGTACTAAATGTTATTTAAATTTATTCATTTATATGCATTACATAAATTACAAATTATTTTCATCTGCATTTTTGTGGAAAACTAAGAGAAAAAGGCATTTTGAACAAATATGTGTTAATCAATAACAAGGGTATTTCATATTTCTTAATTAAACAAGGCGTTTATATAACTAAATATATTTTTAAATATATTTTTGAACGCGTTGTAATTATCATTTAAGACTTAAATGTTAGTACTTCGCAGTATTTACTGTAGGCAGTGATTTGCGTAAGGCGCGGCGACCCGGACTCACCGGGTCACAGCTATCTGCCAGCGCCTGCCTGAGCTGCATACTGTATTGCATACACTCGTGTGCACATAGACCACTGTAACTCTGAAACAGCTATAATTTATTATGAAACCAAATGTACTTGTTGTGGTCTGTTTCTTTTATTTCACCTGTTCCCTATATTTAGTGTCCAAGAATTCTATGTTCCATTGTCCACCCCTTCTAAGGAACATTGCGCGTTGGGTGAAATAATTTAGCGCCGTGCCGTCCAAAGTCTAACTAGGCTGACAAGACGATTATATTTTTTTGTTACATTGTTGTGTTTCGTAAGCATTCCTCCTCCTAGCTCCTTCATTGTAAAGCAATTCATCGTAAGTTTTATATCATTTTGTTGTCAAATTGTTAACAAAAGGTACAAAACGAGTGCTCGATAAGCAGTTGGTTGGTTCACACAGTTCCTTGCTCTAATTACAACCGGCGAACCACGCGACCCATTTCGGACGCGCTACCCATACATATGTGAATAATGTGTTGAACACTGTACACTGTACGTGCATATGATTATGTATGGATGTGTGCGTGCGTGATAAGAGGTCGCGCGATAACCCGGCCGAGGCCATAGAAGACTTGGAAACTTGTTTTGTCACACAAATTTAGTATTTATTTATCACCGCAACAGTCCTTCAGGCGACTGTCGTCAAGTGCACGTCGGGCGGTAACTATTGTCTCGACTTGGTTATTTTTAGCATTACCTCTAAGACGCATGGCCGCTGTAACGAGTTGCTCAAGCCGGGAGCCGAACACGTGGACTCGCAGCTACGCGCCGTTTAGTATGATTGCTCGTTATCACCTAACAAAAGGAAACCATAATGTTAGACTATATGTAGGCTATTTAGCAGGAAAACAGTAAAGTTCATGAATGAAACACGTTGTTGTTGAGGTACGAGTTACGACGCTCTATTATAAACTTGTAATAGACGATAGTGGCGCTTATTGGCTTATTTGTAGAATTATGTAGTCCTTAGAATTATGTTTATTTGATAAAAAAGCGTCTGGCTGTACACGTGCTGGTTGTGGGTTCCATTCTGACAGCGGGGAAAGTTGATAATTGGATGTTTTTTTTATTTGGTAAATCGGTAATACAAATGTAATGATATTTCTATATTTTTCATACTTGTTACTATTTTTTGCTGGTATAGCTCGTTACTGTCCTGTGAGGGTGAAGGTGTGAACGATACAAATATTAGGGTGCACGGAAAAGGGCAGTCAAATATTTTGTATTGATACAACAGTTAATGATGCTAAATAAAATATTGAAAATCAGTTTTTATTTTTAAGCATTTCCCCGGACTCAATGAACTGAAGGCACATCATGTGGTTTAGTTTTCAATTATCCAGTCTTAAATTTAATTACATCAATAATACTAACAATATTCCTGTAATATACCTGTTAATCATAATATCTGTTTACAAACAAGACAAGAGAATGTCAAAAAAGCTTGGAGCTACGACAATTTCCCAATATTACTTTTAAATTGGCTGTTCCTCGTATACGATATAAATAAAAACCTCCTGGCGAAGAAAGAAGCTAATGTCATAAAGCATTGAAATTTGGGCTGGGGCTAGTGCGTTCGGTGGACACTTCTACCTAAGCTCAATCCTATTTAGAGATAAACATAATTTTGGGTTAAGAATAAAGAATCCATCGGAGCTCTTTGAGCACTTTAAAGTTTCTAAAATACAAATTCTGGGAAGATCAAGATAATATTATCGCTTCCAAAAGAGCGTAACCTAGAGCCCAAGTCAACTTTACAATTTCATAAACAATTAAGGATAAAAACACATTCGAATAGAGGAGGATTAGAATAGAATAACGAAGTTTAAAACGTAGACATTATAAAATGTTCTATGAATAAAAATATAAATAAAAATATAATATGATTGGCTAACTATAGGGTAGCTCTGTATCTTTAGCTTTAAAATGGCTCATCCTTATTCATGATTCCAAGATGAAAGCCCCCAACATTGGCAAAACCTTGACACATTCTAGATAATGGTACTAAAAGGTCTCGGCCTTTACAAAACAATCATCAGTTCATAAGTCCCTATCTCCTAGGCAGGCAACTTGTTCTCCACTTTTCGTACAATTTCGGGGCCTACATTTGGTGTTGAGGGTGGAATTCAATGCTACGTGTTGCTCACCAGAGAGAGGAAACGGAATTTTCCCAAGTAATGATCGAATCCGTTCAGTCGAAACATCACATATAGGCAGACACTGTCCTCAATTTGTTATTGTTTTATTTTACATCCTAAGTGACCCCTGTAATGTTTAATTTTATATATCATTTTAAGTGAAATAAAAATACTACTAGGTTTTACGGCTAGAGATAACATTTTCTAATTAAAAGTTAAGCTTATTAAGTACTCTTCAAATGGATAGCTAATAAGTAAAATAATGTTTGTAATATCAGTCCTACAACGAAGTGTGTGTGAAACTTCTTCCTAAATGTTTCTGAAAGAAACCATGACCACTGCTTTAATACTAAATAAAAAATATATATGACTATAGTTAAAGTAATATGTAAACATAAAAATGTATTTATTTTTGATATTTTCAGACAGACGTAGCCAGGGCATCACCCCTGGTCGAGATCACCAAGAGGCAAACCGTCTTAATTTCGCCGGGACAATCCCGATTTTGACAACATTAACTCGTATACCACCGCTTGTAAATTTAATCTTGATTTCTAATGACATGTGAAAGCTGCACTTAGTAAAAAATAAAGTGGCAAAGCTCGACCAAAGTCACTTTAGATGAAAATTGCGTACACCTAACAACTTAAAACTGGGAAGTAACAGATGTCGGACGCATTCTTATACTCGTTAGATTTCATAAAAGCATAGTCTATCTCGTTTTATTATAAAGGTGGCTTCTGTTGATGGTGGTGCTCACCTAGTTATTAAACAGCACTCCAACAAATGGAAGTCTCCGAGAACGCCGCTAATATATTAAGCTCAGACATGAAATGTTCTGTGCCTAGCGAAACGACGGAATTCAAATAATTTTAAATATTAGGGAACTGCTGTGTGTAATGACAGACTATAGAGGCTACTTAATATTTATAATTTAAAAAATATATAGTGTTGATTGCACATTAGTTAATAGGTTAGTGATCTCGTATCAGTTTAGTTAAATTTTGAATTGTCCCGTTCTCTTTTGTTCAAAATATTCACCCTATTTTATTTGATTTCGTGAAATATGATTCTTTTTTAAACGCGTTTTATAGTGGAGTAAAGTGGAGTAGAGTGGAGGCTCTATATCGGGCAATTTAGGATCGTTACACGATCGGACTCAACTATCAAATGTTCCTTCGATGTGACTAAATTAAACATGGTGTTGAATGAAACACAATGTCACAAAATAATACTTAAAAATTATAGTAAATAAATTACACAAACGACTTTAAGTTACTTTCTTTATTCTATTATAAATTACTAAAGACTACTAATACTAATAATAATATACCTCCAAGGTTCAGTGATGGCACAGACAGATTGTCACGCTTGGGGAAATTAGTATATTTAAATAATTTGATTAATGTAAGACAAAGCGCCACAATATCTCGAATTGGAACGGAAAATGGAGAATGAGCTTATGTTATGATATATTCAGCTCTATCTGACGACCCTTTTTTTCCATGAGGAAATCCATTACGGATACCCGCTCGATCAGAGACTCGGACGCGGTTATGGATCGGATTGGCAGATGGTAGGCCGTCCCATACCCACTAAAACCTTACGGTGCTTCTCCTCGACCGCCTCTAGCCAGAGCCACGGGAACTACCCCAATCTTCCGTGAACCCTACCGGCTCTCCGCCTATCAGCTATGCGGGAAAAAAGAGAAGGCTCAAAAATGTATTATATTGTGTTCTTGGTGGTATGTCAGTTCAATTATACCTTTTTTTCTTTATTAATACGAATGTCAGTAACCCGTTCAATTAATACGAAAATAAAAAGGAAACTTAATAAGCAAAATAATAATTAAAATAAAAAGGACCGGTTTGAAATGTAGAGCTTGGAAAAGCGTTTTAAAGTAGAGCGCACACCTTACAATATACCTATGTATAAAGCTCAAGGAATATTATTAAAATTAAATTGTAATTAATTGTTAATTAACTAAAATATAAGGTCTACCAACAGAATATACACAAAACATGAATCATAAAAGCCCAAACATTGCAAGTGTTATTCCACTCACAGACAGACCGCAGACACAACATGCTCCAACTATATACTATTGCCTTACTTAGAAATTATTTTACAATTAAAATTAAGTTTAGTTATAAAAACAGAAAAAAATATATAGCTTTAAAACACATTATTCTTATTCGTATCACTCCTGTCAGAGTTGTCGTGGTCAACGTGGTGTTTTAATTCGGAGTGGCAGGTATTGCTCGAAAGACATAAGAATGGTAAAAATATATAAAAGTGTATAAAACAAAAAAGTTAAAATTAAAATAAAAAGAATATATCATAATAAAAACCAAGTAAATATATACTAGACGTGGAGATCGATGGTATCAATATCTAAAGAGTGGTTACCTTTCACACTCGCAGTGTTCTACAGTGATGAGCGGTGATATGAAACACAGCACAGGCGACGGGCAATCGCTTAAATTATAATTAGCTAGTTAGTTACTTGGTTAGTTTGGGGTGGTTCGTTAAGTATGACAAATGTTAGGCGCGGGCGTCGGACGGTGATGTACGATGCTATTTGTCAAGGGGCGAAACGCCGCGCCCGGGCGGCTTAATGCTCGCAAGAGTCCTTCGGTCTTTTCATTATGTTATAGATTTGTGGGTAACAAAGCGCGAATTAAACAGTTCGTTTGCTAAGTAATAAATCACGATGCTATATTATTTTTGTTCTTTAACGTGATATGTACCTACAATCATCGCATTCAGTAATACATATCTTAAGTAAGCCACTACTGTGTAAGTGTACAGTTAAATTAATAAATTCTATAAAAAATAATAAACACAAATTGTAAAATTGATAAGAGTGAATAAAATGACAAATTACTTGATTTTTGAGTGAAACCTCACTGTTATGATAAAGTGCTCGTTCACCAGAAATAGATTGAAATAATGAATGTAAAAAAATGTACTTGTTCTCAGCAATATTCTATTCTGTGCCCAGCAACATCTTGACTTATTGACTTTTAAATTATATCAAGCTTTAGATAAAGAATTAATATAATGTAGTAACCACGTGGCGATGCGGTGCTTTATTGCAAATGGTTATCTATATGTATATCTCAGTAATACCACTGACTATAATGTATCATTCGCCTATCGTATACACTACGGGAGCTAGCGACCTGGGAATCTGTGTTGCGAGTCAACACTGTCTGTTGCAGACTTTACGTGTTGTGTTTTGTTTGACCACGTCCTAACAATAATTTAAATTTAAGTAAAATTCCCCCGAGTGGGCATCGAACCTACGGCCGTCTCGTGTATAATGTTTAACTGTATAATATAAATATTTTTTTATTGGGTAGATAAAAAGAGAGGCTTGTTTCAACTTATTGTTATGTAATACTTGAATTGAGTAAGAATTGAACTAACAACCATCACTAGTCAACACTTTGCAATTGCGCTATGACGGCATCAATTATATAAATGTTATTATAAAATTAAATAATTACGGCAAGTGGCAACTAATACTGTAAAATAAACAAGTGACTCGTGCGAATATTTCGCATAGTATGTCGATTACGCGGTGAATAGTTATATAATGAAATGGAAATAAGTAATACGGGTATTTAATAAGGAAAGATTTTTAATTTTTAATTTTAAATACAATAGACGTCGTAATAAATTACTATTCTGTTTTTAACATTTGTTGACAGTATTCTGAAAAAAAACACAAAGGCTGTCCCGACCTGTCCTGTTCGTATACTTTACATCTGTATTGGAACTACAGGATTTAATAATCATATAAAATAATCATATAGTTCTATCTACTTTCTGTATATTATAGTTACTAATTACAGTAAAATTCCTTTATCTATTTTATATATATTTAGGTATACTTTTAAACAGTATGTAGAAGAATATATAAATAATAAAACTGTAACTTTTATATTTGAAGTAAACAACTGTTGAGTTTCTCACCAGCTCTTCTCAGCAGAACTGCCTTCTGAGCCGGTGGTAGCCATGTTTATTCCAAAAGTTTATTTCATTAGTATTTCTGATAATTTAATTTATAAGTATAATAAATAAAACAAAATTATATTAATGTACAACTATGAGTTGAACAAAATACTAAAATGATGTCATTAGAATAAGTGACCCTTTCCCTTCCCTTATCAATTGGGATTCTACTGGGATTTCACACATTGCTCAAGAGTTCCCGGACGTATCAGTAATTTGATCTGGCAAAAGTGGTTTTTGGTAAGTTTTTGAGGAAAGGAAAATAAATGATGTGTAGTACCAAATCCCATATAAGCCACGAGAGTTTAAAGTTCAGTTATAATTCTAAATAATATTATTATGGAAAAACTGTAAATGTCATATTGTGAGATCACAATTTCTAAGGCATTGGGGTCTTAAAATAGATAATAGTTCCCGTTCTGTATAATAATAGTACTATCTCTATATACTATTTACTAAAATGATCCCATTTAACTTGGAAATTTAGCTTGTAGTGCCAGACTACAAGGTTCTGCTGTAGTCAGTGAAAATTATAGACTTCAAATAAGCTCGTTAACTCTAGCTGGTAGGTACTCCTTTAGAGTTGTATGGAAAACCTATATAGGCTTAGTAATCTGGTAGCAACACAGTCGGGCGTGCCACAGGTCGCTAAAGGCTACAGGTGGGAGGCGGCGCACCCTCGTGATACCCCCGCGACACCCCTACACCGCGCCTTCGTGTACACACCCTAGACACTTGTCACATCAAAGGAGGAACATTTAATTCTGATATGAAACATTTCATGTGGTATATCTTCTGCTTTTCAAAAACTAGAATATGTACATACAGTGAATTAATAAAAAATTGCGCGAAAAGATTTTTGAATTATACCTATATGTCATTAGCATATAGACATAAATTAAAGTTATCTATAATATAATAATTTATACTATAATAAGACAGTAAAAAGAGACATTGAATATATTTACAAAAAAACAATTTAGAGGGATGTAAAAACAGTAATAGAAAACGAATCTATGATTAAAAAAAATGTTGTCTGTCTGTTTGTCTGTTTGTACGAGCACATCTTCGTAGTTACGGAACCGATTTGAATGAAACTTTTTTTGTTGTATACCTGTTAAGACTAGTTAGGCTTTAGAGTATAATTAATTTCGAAGAGTGGACCACTGCGTGCCTTGTCAATGCATTTGGTGGACATTGCGATTCAAAGGAATTCCTGTGGCCTATATTGACATTATTATGTACTGGGTTATGGTTAGGATTGCTGTTGGCGAAACTAAACCTTTCCCGATTTCGGTAGGGGTTCACTAAGGGTCAGCTCTTAGTCCGTTCTTTTTCAATGTAAGGCTAGATACTGTTTTGGCTTATATCCAGAACCAGCCTCCGTGGCTGATGATGTATACTGATGACATAGCACTCATTGACGAGCGCCGGTTGATTCTGGAGAAGAGAGTGAATCCGTGGAACGCTTGAGAACGGTGGTTTTAAATTTAATGTGACGAATACATACTACATGGCTTGCGGGAGCCCGGACTCTGGCACTAGCCATATAGGTCCTGAATCGGCCATTCAGTCGGGAAATTCCAGGTACCTTGGATCTATTCTGCACGAGTCTAGAGGCATCGATCACGATGTCCAAGCTCGAATAAGCGCTGGTTGGGCGAAATGGCATGAGATTACAGGAGTGGTCTGCGACCGCAAAATACCATCCAAGCTCAAGGGACTAATATACAAGAGCATAATCCGACCGGTTCTCTTATACGGCAACAAATGCTGCTATTAACCCTGAGCAGAACTTAGGGTATAATAATTTCGAAGAGTGAAAGGCCTAATTTTGATTCATAATAGTAAAAGCCACCTGAACACAATTTCTTTATTGTATGCGTACTCTCTTTGTCGATATATAAAAATTAAACATCCGGTGCAACTGAAGAAGAACCATAATGGTCTAGCTTAACTATAAAAAATAAGTAAATGCTCCATTAACAAAAGTTGTTCAGTTTGGTGGGCAGTTTTCATGTAGTAATAAAAATTATTGAACTTTGCGGTCATCGTGGCACGACTGTGTGTTGCTGACAGCAAAAAACGTGATGGTTATGGGTTCGATTTCCTTTTCAGATAATGGTTATATTTGTTTGGTTTTCATTTTTTCTCTCTGGTACTGAAAAGATGGGAGAGAGGGTTCGGCATGGAATATTCAACGAATTCTGAGAACAGAGTATCACTTGGTTCTTTTTGCCGAGAGAAAAAGTGTAAGGCTAAAAAAATTACAATCGTCTGATGTGGATGATTTAGAGACATTAAAGTGGTCACTGTGAAGAATTTTGGGTCAGTTTCAATGTCATCGTGTAGTAAATGGAAGAATTCTATATTTAATATTATAATTGTGAAAGTATCTCTGTCTGTCCGTCTGTCTGCCAGTAACGTCGTCATGGGCGAACGCAGAAACAATTGTGATGATATTTAATATAGAGATACTCGAGAGTCTAGGAATTAACTTAGGCTACATTTTTCTCCCATTATGTTTCGTTTTTCAAGGAATGAAATTGTTTGTAATTGTTTTATGAAAAAGCCGCTAAAAATAAGTAGTTCACGCCAGCGAAGTCTTTAATACTATAATAAAAAAGTAAAAAGTTGTATACATTGACATACGGTTTCTTAAAAATAAACAATTAAGGGATATGTAAAAGCAATATCAGAGTATGAACCTATGAATTTTTTTTAAATTTATGTCCGTCTGTTTGTACGCGCACATCTTCGTAGTGTCAGATAGCGGTGCAATGATGCAGCACTCGGGGCTCTTATACTATAAGCATATTTTTAAGATTGCCAAGATTCACCATAGTTAGAGGACTGAAAAAAATAGAAATCACTAATAGTTGGTCGGAAATTATGTACATATTTTACTAATTTCAATTTAAAACCATTCCAGCACATTTATGGAGTGTAATGAGTGAAGTTTGTAACAATATTCTTACATTGTATGAGATTACTAAAACAACTGTTTTAGGAAATTATTTAAAATTTTGTACCGACATGAGTGTGTGAAATAGGTTTTAATAATTCATTCTACTTATCTAGAGCTACAACAAAAGAACAAAACACATTTCAGTTGTATCGAGCTGTTTAATATTTGTATTTATATAATATGTGTCGAAGGTTGGCGTCGGAATCGTCGTCGAATTTAAATTGTAGAACTTTTCGTCCGTGATTTTTTGGTTGATATCAACAGGTTTACGTCGTTAATAAGTTTTTTGTACGCAAATTAGGCAGTTATTATAATGAAGCGGGCGAGTAGCGTACAGCGCGCCGCGCTTCTGATAAGCTGACTCGCAAGCGGTTGACTGCGAGTGCGAGTGTGAGGCAAACCTGTGTGGTTGCGTGTACACATTATCATAAAACGAAGGCCAGAGACGAGCCTCTACAAGAATAATAAACGTTAATTCCGACTCCACTAGAACAAATTTTATTAGTTAAGAATAGATAGAGACGACCTCGGTGTATTAGGTTTTATGTTATTTTAGTGTGAGTGTCTAACTTGCAAGTAGAGGTTTGACAAAACATGCACATTGCACGTATATTGCACCAATCTGCGGCAGGTGTAGGAGCTGCGGGACCTATATGGGAGTTTTAATTATAAGCTTCAGCGGCGCAGCGTCGAGCTGTAGCTGGGGCAAATAGCTTCATAAAAATAAATTGTATTTTTCTGATATTATAAATAGTTTTTGTTCTACATAACATTTCCATATATTTCGAAGGCTAGCATGCCAACTGTGAAGGCGACCTCTATACTTCTGTCTACTAACAAAAATTGTACATTTAAAACAGAATTTACAAATTCAAAATTTGGGCAGTCACAATTGTTCTATGATTTATTCATAAAATCGCAACTTATATTTTTTTCGTACGATTCTGGCGAAAGCCTAGCAACAGATGCGGGTAAACGGCGGTAAGTAGGGCTAATGTTATTTAACATTGAACTTGAAACAGAGTGAGACTTTATTTGAAATTCAATCGGCGATTTCGGATTCAGTGAGGCGCGACCCGCGTTGATGACGTCCGCACCTCGCCGACGCCTACCTACGCGGCGGACATGCGATGGTTTTAAATAATAAAAACTACATTACAATTTAAAATGTACTTCACACTTTTCCTTCGACAAAGTGTTCAAAAGTCAATATTTAATCAAAAATATTAATAAATAAATATATAAGTATTATATATATTATTAAGTATTATATATATATAAGTATTCCTTTTACGAATCTTTGTATTTGTAAAACGAAACTTATTTACAACAGGTAGCATGTTACTTTTAAAATTAGTGAATTTTCACAGTGCCGACTGTACAGAAGCGACACTTAGCTACTAGCCACGGCAGATGGAAACTCTTATAAAATCTATTTAGAAGAATGTTGAACATTTCGAAAAGCCATTTCCTTTGTGTTTTGTTAGGAAAGCGTTGCAACCAATAAAAACTGCAGAATGTAAATAATGAATGAAATGTTGCCAACACTAGTACACGTAAAGCAGATTGGAACAGGTTTTCAATTTAATTTCGATAAAATGATAACTTGTTGGCAGTTGGAACCTATAGAACTACATATATTTATGTAAACGTAGAAATGTCTGTCTATTTATAGATTAGATCCGCGCTCGCGGCCTCGTCCGCGACCACTCGCGGCGTTGCCTATAGTTACCACTTTGTAGACTCATTACACTTGTATTACAAATGTACCTATATACATATTACCGTCCTCAGTGTCAGGCACCTCTTATAAATTATGAGGTAGACACGGAGAACTTAATGGTAGATCCGTTTTCAATTTGAGATAATTTGCAAATATATTCTTACATGCAATAGCATATGCATATTAGACTGTGTACCCCAATGTGGTACATACTGTTCTGATCGATCGAGAGCAGACAAAAATGTTTTAATTGAACTCGTAACTATCGCTTAGAGACATCTATTTCCTAGTTATGCTACAATGGCGTCAATATGACAATCGCTAAAGCACCTATTTATAGTATTAAGATAAACATGCCGTGATTTGAAATGTCTTCTTTCGATATAATAAAATACCGAAAAGGAAAGGCTTTTTTTTCTTATATGTATATAGTGTACCCCAAGAAATACATATATAAATACAATATTTAACGTAGCCTTTCACAATATTTAACTACTTTTTTTTCGCAAATTTATAAGTACGTCTTTATTGACATCAAATAGATATACTGTTGTAAAGTTTTTATTTTTTTTATACTAAAACAAGGCAAACGAACGTTCCGATAACTTGATGGTAATGTCCTTAAGACAGTCGCCCACGACCCCGAGTAACACTAGAAAAGCTACAGGGAAGTTGTCGGCCTTTGAGATTGAAATAGACGCGCTTTTAGAAGGTACCCATATCGTATCGACCTGGAAACACAGTCGATGGTAGGCCGTTCCACAGTTGTGTGGCACGTGGAAGGAATTTCCTACAAAAACGAACAGAGTGTCACGTATCTAGATCGTGAGGATGGTATTTCAGTCTGTTACGGACAGTGTGGTTGGAAAATTCACCAAAATTCAAGTAATTCAAGTCTTATTAATGTCAAGCCTTTCACAGATTATTGGGTTCTTAAGATTCGAATGGCTCTACGTTGTGTGCGATCAAATGGATCAAGCTGATGTTCTCATCTCAGGAGATCAGAACAGTACTCACTCAGTAAGTAAAAAATATGCATCTTAACGAAATCTGCTGAATTGTAATTACCAGACACCACCAGTTGCAGTTGCTTAAGTGGCACAACACTCCTTACCAGGCAGTGCTCAGAAAACCCCAAAGGGGCATCCACCGTGACCCGGTACTGTGACCGGATGTAACGTCAGCAGAAGGTCCAGTAAAGAGGCGTTGTGGTTGTCTGCCCCTAGGAGTCGCGTAGGCGAATCAACCAATTGGGACATTTCATGACATGCCTTAGCAATGTCAAATGCAGTCCTCCCCACGTGGTCGGTGTGATTCAAGCTAATCGGCATTGTGCGCGATAAAATCGCCGACTATCACCACTTCAGTGGAGTTAATCTGTGAGAGTATATCATCAATAGCCGATTGCATGTGCTCCATGAGTCGATCCATTTCTACTTTACCAGTATAG
Organism: Podotricha telesiphe; assembly: GCA_038994665.1. NCBI lineage: Eukaryota > Metazoa > Arthropoda > Insecta > Lepidoptera > Nymphalidae > Podotricha > Podotricha telesiphe. Next base: position 82,603 of record JAOYRR010000478.1, read on the forward strand.
GACCTGTACAGGCATGCATAGATTCGGATCGTCCAAATCAACACAAAGCCAAATGGTTGACTCGACCTTTAAAATTGGCAAGACGACAAAAACTCGTGTCCTCCCTCCCCAGAATTCAACGGGTGGCCCGAGTTGGTGCCACTCAGCCAGGGATTCTCCAACGTAGGAGATGCTAGTAATCTCTTAGGGTAGTCTCTCGTTCAGTATCGCTACCATGCTCTAAGAAAGGCTTGGGAGTCGAGGGCCGGAGCTCGGCATTACCTAATGCGAAACGCGGCGGCAGAAAATTGATGTGTCCTGCTTCTTTTGAAGATCTGGGCTATTTTATCTTTCCTAGTATAGTCGCAATAATAAATAACGTGTATAATATTTGTTACAAAAGTGTTTGGCAAACGCATGGTAGTGTGGGTAATACTTGTTTTATTCGTTAGGTGTATTTCTCTAATGCATTACTACAATAAATGCTGGTTTTCTGCACTTCTTCCACCTTATTCACTCCAAAGTATTTCCTTCATACATTAATGTAATTATGATAACATATTCCTTGTAATTACTGTTTTCAATTTCTGGCAAGTCATTTTTGTTTCGTTCGTGCGTTCGATGGTGGAGTGCGTTTACAGTAGAAAGTTACAAAGTTGCTCGTCCGTTCCGTCCTTTTACGCGAGACCCGTTTATATAAACAATAATATCAGTATTTTATGAGGAAGCCGCTACTTTGATTCCGCTTAGCCAACTTTATACAATACTGGCTATCTGACTAAGTCACTTGTTGCTATCACAGAGTAGTCTTGGATATAATATCTATATTACGTTAATCGACAATAGATGTGTTAAAAAAGAAGAATATCGGAAAAATCTTCGTTCTTTTATGCCTTAATCTCCGAAATTGTAATTATGACATTATTGGCACCTGTAATGGACATTACCTAATCATATTTAATTCTCCTAGGTTCTAATCACGCAATATGCAATCATTCTTTACGAGGGCGAAGGTGAATACTAATAGGTTTTAGCATAAATACCTTATTTTTTAAATTGTATTAAAACTACGAATAATAATAGCCCTTTATACTCCAACGTCTTTAATTGTTCACACATACAGAAATTTCACTTAGCTTAGGATACGAACGAACCCTTAAAAATGAGTTGTCCTCCTATTTACGCTATCTTGAACCCTGAAAATCAAACAAGTTATGTGATTGTTACGTCTCTTTCAATTGACAACCTATTATCATATTTAATCAATATACCGTATATTATAAAATTTCTAATTAATGAATTATACTAATAAATATTTAAGACTATACGATTATATATGATAAATAATTAAGATTATATGAGGCTTGCCTGACTTGGCTTGGCTTGGCTTGCTTGCTTGGCACATCATCTGGCAGTCTTAGTACGTTTCGAGGCTGGCGTTATAATATAGTGTATACTGTGCACGTCACGTGTCAAGAGAAATAAAGCAAACTTCGACATTGTTTGATGAAGTGCAGGACCCTTCCCCAGTCGTCGACACACTTTGCCCGCATTAGGGAATTGAATTCTGCAAAGGTGTGTTGATCTTGCACATAGTTCTCATTTTTATTTTGAATTGTTATTTGAATTTTATACTCAAAAGAATGGATTTCGTAAGTGAAATACTGAATTTGAAATTCATAGATATGAGTTTGTCGAGTCAAAAATGTTACTTGAAGTTCATGCATAATTTTTGATAATGGAGCGTTTTCATTTCATTTTTATAAAGCTTCCAGCGCCTCTTGCAGGATAATTAGATAGAACTTAGTAATAATTTAGTCATACAAACAACACTCTGTTCTCCGCTTAAAAAAAGATATAATACACCGGGAGCTTATATTGCTGATAACTCACTAAGAACGATCCCATTTAAAACCCACACGTCCCAGACGACGTTCATCTAGGCTATTGTACTAACTTTTTTATAAAGGCGATTATAATAATATTCTCAAGAAAAATACTATATTTGTGATTTAGAGAGCACACTAACACTAACGTTGGCGAGTGCCTTAGGGAAAAGTTATATTTTGATTGAATCCTTGTCTAATCAACCAAGGTCATGAATGTCATGAAAGGTCAACACACTTGATTCTATAATAATTCTATAATAAAAAAATGGAGAAATGAGGCCGGACTCTCCCACACTCCGGATTATGCTGAAGATTTGCTGTAATGTTACCCACATTACCTATCGGCGGACATCAGTCTACAGTGTTTTTATTCTAAACGAATATTTTACGGTTTTATATGAATATTATTTACATATTATTTTCGACGCAAGGTTTTTTCAAATCAAATTATTTTAATTATGCTTGAATTCCAAGGTTTTATTATATGAGGTAACACTTGTAACACTTTTTTCACACAAAAATTTTATCTTTTAAGTGTTGTCCACATTTCGTCGTTATATGAGAAAAGCTCGCCTACTGTGCCATACTCGTACACGTGATTATTCATCATTCGCGGAATGCTCAGCGGAATACTCAGCGGTCACCTCATAGTTCGTAATGTGATTGCGGTTTCTATTCCACATGAAAACAAATGTACCTAATTGCCTTTAGGTATTTCAAATGAAACAATACAATTAAATATTTATGATATGGTGCTTACAATTTAATTGTCTTATTACCAAAATAGTATGTATTTGATTTACAACATACACAGTACTTGTATAGTTTGTATATTAGCTGTGCGGCATTATGTTGTATTTTATAAATATTTAAAATTATATGAAAAGGTTTTTAATTTGGCTTTTGAACACTATTACCGTCTTTGCGTATACCGGGGACGAAGATGCTTATTTAAAAAATTAAATATATTTTTTTATTCTAACTTAAAAAGAGTTTTATACAGACTTATACATACAAAGCAAGCTAATAAAGTTATGTACTTATATTAGTCAGTAAAATCGCAGATAAGTTTAAGTGATAAAGAATTCTCAGAGCAATGTAAGGGCAAGGTTTTAAAGGAATGTTGAAATGTAGAGGCTTGTATGCGGCTTGAATCCTAACACTACTGAAGTGCGACTACATCGAACGCATCACTTTGCATAACCACTTGTCCATACAGTATTAGGGTACTCGTACATGTACCTGATTTTATATTTTACGAAAATATTGTAAATAATAATAATAGTACCTACCTAAGGTTTCATGTTTTTTATTTTTTAACATTTTTTATAGAGTTATTCGCACACTAAGGAAATTGAAACAGACATATTTAGAAAACGTATAAAAATTTGAACGCAGCAGGATTAGAACCCGCGCCTCTTGAAAACCGTTCAAGCGCTCTGACCGCTAAGCCATTTGTTCTACATCCAGCTACGTTGAAATTCTTATACGCTTGTTACAACTTATATTTGTTGTTAGCATCTCTGTAGAGAGATTTTTCATGTTTCATGAGACGTTTCATGTTATCTCCTAACTTATGTTACAACTGATTATTATGACTAAGGCACATTATGATCTTATCGGTAACAATGGTAATTCTTTAATGGTCATTATTTAATGGTCATTCTTTAATGGCCATTCTTTAATGGTCATTCTTTAATGGTCATTCTTTAATGGCCATTCTTTAATGGTCATTCTTTAATAATTCAACGTGACGTAGAAACTTGTATAAAAAACGTAAACTAGGTAGCTATTTTATTAGAATGGTATGTTTCAAAACATTCTATATATGTGCGTATCAACACGTATTCCGAAATATCACAAAAGGACAATAACTCTCTCAAATTGACATTAGCATTATCCTCATAACTGTCTTCCAAGTAGATTGTTTTGTTTTCGCGGTATAATGAATAAACGGAACCATAAAATTTCAAGCTAATATAACAAATACAATCCGCTCTATATATAACACCGCTCTATAGACTTTACTCTAGAGGCCAGTAGGACTCTTCATAAAACGAGTATGAGACGAGTATGTATGCACTAGATATCTCCTTGATGTAAAATCTGCACAAACAATACAATTAAACCTCGATATCTGTTCAGTTGCGACAATTGTCGCGCCGCTGAGGACGTCCCGATAACTTCGAGAAGCGCGGGTCAGAGGCCAGGTTTATATCTACTTCAGTATTTTCAACAAATACTAACCTTTCTTAATCAAGTTATAAGACTTATTTCGTTATGTAGCGCAAGTTGGAACATAAAATTGAGGGTCGCGGTGTTATCAGCAAGCCTTCGTTATTTTCCGATCTGCGATTATGTATTGGTCTATTTCAGTCGCCGCGAACTGGCGACTGATAACGGCGGAGAATGGAAGTTTCGACGTGACCCTCGTTAAATCTCTTATCGTGATAAGCGCGGGTTCGTAAAGATTCACTTACTTAGCTCAGATTATGTAATGTTTTGTATTTTATATATTTACAGCTTCGTCTTCTACTTTTCGATCGCTAACAACTTTCCAAGATTTCATCGGAAACATTTCCAAATATACCTCTAAACAAAATGTTTGCTAGCTTCTCTATGAATACAAATGAATTTTGGTAAATCATTGAAAGGTCTGAGCAAAATATTATTATTATTACCGTTTTCTTTTGCTAAAAAAAATACAGGTCTAAATGTTATCTGTGATTGCTCTTTTTGTATACAAATCCAAAGTAAAATATAGAATTGTTATTCGGAATCTAAATGTGGGATGCGCAGTGGATCCATTTCAAAAGCTGTCGTTTAATCGAAAGTTCCCAAGACTTACCGTCTTCAAACATTCACATGTAAAGCACACGATGTGCTTAGAATAGTAATAAAGTTATACAGATGTTGTAGATTACAACGAAAAAAAATGTATATTTTGATTGTTTTAAGAATTTACTATCACATCTATTATTATATTATTTTTTATTTGATAGTTTTCATTTCCGTTTTCTTATTTTATTTCTTACAAAGATTTTTTGCACAATTAGCATGTGTTTGACAAACCGCGATAGTTGTAGGTTTAAATTAATCATAGGTAAATATAAGTAATAATTGTTAATATCGTCAGCCAGGCTACTCGGCCACTAAAATTCAGGTATAAATTAAGGACCAGAGTGTCTTGACACTAGGTTCTCTCTGACTTCCCTGCTATTCAGGAAAAAGCGTCAGCTGAAAGAAAATGTTAATATTTATTAGGTTTTTATAGTTCAGTTTGGGACGATAAATGACGCGTAAAGTTCGCCCATCCAATTTAAGAACGAAAAAAAAATCGATAACAATTATTCATACATGTGTAAAATCGAGAACAATTATACTTTCCTTCTTTTTGCCCCAAATTCCTCTCGAAATATAAATAAATTAGTTGGATATTGTTTCACTACATTTCGTTTAATAATTAAAAAAATTAATATTGTATGCACAGTATTCCATTAACGAACTGTCCTTAACAATTTTAAACATTATTCTACTATTATTAACACAATATTATAAGCTAATAATTTTTGATAAAAGCATAACACAATAGCCGACCTAACTAAATAATTGTATAATAATGTAATATCGTAATAATGTCGTTGTAGGTACGGCAGTGGGCACTCGGCAGTCACGTGATGCGTCACGTCATGTGTCACGTCATGCGTCACGTCATACGTCAATGTGAAATAGTGATAGTGTAGGGCCTAGGTTCTATCTCCTGCTTATCCTGTTATGCGGGAAAAGTCTTGAACCTACTATTTTACAACATTGTTTTCAGATTGTGCACCAGATGGCTTACGTGGAGACATGTCTATTTTTTTATTGATAAGTAGTTTAATTTATTTTTTTGTGTGTACATCACCGGCGATGGTTTTTTCAAATCATCCCATATAGTAACTTTTATGAACAACGTTTCAAGTAGTTTTTGAGTTTATCAAATTAAAAAAGTTCTGCTTTCAGATCTGCTGAGAAAAGCCGGGAAGTTACACGAAAGTTGCTCTTTTCAAATATAATTGTATATTTCAAATGTACAATAAGTTCATAATTATCAAAAGCTTCCACACATTAACATCATAATACACTTCTATAATAATATGTTTTTAATCTCGACTTTATCAAGACTTGGTCAAGGTCAAGTGGCAGGTCTGAAATTTTATCTAAATTTGGAATAATATGTATTTTTTTTAAATATTCTTACTTTAATAGCATCGTGTGGACAGGGCAAGAAAAGTAATAAAGAAAAAACATGATTTGTTCTCCATCTTTGTTCATTTAGAGATATAACAATTTGTAGTCTCACGTGAAATTTAAACCAGTAGTCATGCAAAATGACAGACGTCTTAATCCAATATACATTTGATTCTCGTAGGTGTATTGAAAAAAAACTTCGTTACCAGTTAAACAATTGTTTCGAGTCATTCTATTATTTTGCCGCAGTTTTGACCTATTTGCGAAGTGATAGTGAGCAACTTGCACGTTCGAAGCGTCGAAGCGCCATAACTGAAGAACTGGACTGAACTATATATTTTTTTTACATTTTTTAAAGTGTTATTCGCATACTTAGGAAATTGAAAAAGATATATTTGGAAAACGTATAAAAATTTGAACGCAGCGGGATTTGAACCCGCGCCTCGAAAATCGTTCAAATCCCGCTGCGTTAAAATTTTTATACGTTTTCTAAATATGAACTGAACTATTTTGACCTATCACCTCGATGAAAACACTCAATTATCCTCTTATACAATCCTTATACTTTGATCACAGCTTGGAGAAGGTGAGTTTAAAAACATTTATTTTATATAATACGTGGTCTATGGAACGATTGGTATAAATTATTAATGATTGATGGAATGATTATTTATCCCTCTACCGAGTGGAGATTTACCCCCTATGTCACAACCGTGGCGTGTACGACTGTATAGTCAGGTAGTCAGGCACTCAGGAAGTCAGGCTGCTGCTTGGCAGATTATAAATTTCCTGGTAATGAAATAAGAGTTGACTTTTATTTAAAGGTATACTAAATGTATGTACATATATGAGATCCAATTAATAAGAAAAAGCACAATGAAGGCGTTTAAGTTCTAGTACACGGGTTTTACTGGTTTTAAATGAGTTTTGTAAGAATTAAAAGTATGGGCACAAATTTTTCATCTATGTATATAAAAATCTATAGTTACTAAGTGAATACGCGACACACATTTTTTAATCTATGAGAAATGTAGTGCGTAGAAGGTTTTTTAATGTTCTTACGTGGAATGAAACGAAACAAAGTTGCGAACTACGACTGGTTTAAATAAGTAGAGAAATTAATAGAGTTTCCTCAAGTGTCAAGGTCAAGCGTAATAATGCCCGTTCCTTCCAATGTCTGCTGATTTAATTAAGCTTTTATACAAAAAAGAGGGAAAAAAAAGAAAAAAACTAATTTAATATATGCAGAACAGTTTTTATAACATGCAATGGATTATTTATCTAATAGACAAAGTGCGGTAATATTTTAACATAAAAAAAGACGCTCTGCGCGTAACTGGATGTTTTGAACGTTTTAAAGTTACCGCATAATGGAACAGTGTTGTACTGTAAGCACGATAGTTGTGGGTTCGATCCCACTCGGGGGTATAACTGCAAATTTTTGAAGTTTCCCAACAAGACGTGGCATTAAGTTCTACTCAACAACCAATGTCTCGAATTCAAGCAGAAAGTGGAAAATGTGGCAGTGGTTCGATACAAGATTTCCTCTATCCTTCTATCCAGCTATGGATGAAAAAAATTAAGGTTTTTTTTAGATCTATTATCTATTGATAAGACCTTAAATATATGAAAATCGTAATCTAAAGTGTATAAATGAGAGTATAGTAATATAATAACGTAACTCTTAAATTTACACACATTTAGGAATTAGAATTCGTTAAATGGTAGTTGAACATTAACTGATATATTTAAGTTTGGTTGATATTAGCTTAGGTGATTAGGCAAAAACAATATAACGGTGCCATCTAGCGGTGGCTTTGACAACTATAAGAACACGCTGCCATCATTTGGTTTACATGGTTTCTGTTACTTAGTAGTTTTATAAATCACCGCAAGATGACTCTGATCATAAAAATATTTTGCTATTAAACTATTTAATAAATTTAAATAACTTATATTATGCTTTACTTAGATAATTTTAAATAAAAAATAATTAGCAAAAGACATAAAAAAAAAATAGACACTGGATAAAGTTTGAGACGTGCCTATTTTAACGTTCATTCTTTTAGCTACCGGCTCTTCATGAGATAGCAGTATTCAGAGACAAACTAGTATCGGGACAATCCGTTCTTAACTTTCCGTCCGAAAGCGAGATATTGTGTACTTGTGAGTGGGCTCAGTTACTAGATCGGAGAAATGAAGAAGTTAGTATTTATCTGAATCTCGTTTATTTGCGCGTATATATTATTTTTAAGTACCTGACCATATTATAATAAAAAATATTGTTTAAATACACGTATATAATTTTTCGAATGCGGTTGAGTCTTTCCAAAGTAGGATGATATGACATTTGTCTGTTTCGTTATGGATTAAATTAATAGATTCTTACTATAAAGACGTTTTTGTATTTAAAATCAGTATGCTGAAAAAAAACCAGAAAAGATATATGTATTACTGTACTTACAAAACCACCTATCGAGTTTCAAATAAAACGAAAGTAAGGAAAAATAATACAAAAAACCCAGAAATAGACTACAGAAATACCTTTTATATGTAAGAGAAATGTTCAAAAACCAAATTGAAAATTGAAATCCATTGGCTTATCATCTATTCTATAATAAAGTAGTAAATACAGAATGTTTGTATGCACTTCTTTGTATCTTTTTAATTACTTGACGGATTTAAATGAAACCATTTTTGCTGTATAACGGTAAAGGTATAACGGTGCTGACTATAAACTCGATTGATTGTGGGTTCAATTTCCACTCGGGAGAATAATTCTGTCTTGATTTTCGAAACTGGAGAACGCAGTGACTTTACACTAAGCTCTCTCTGACTACCCTGCTATGCGGGAAAAAGCATGAAGCTGCTTTTTCTTATAACCAAAGAAAAGCAGCTCCACATTTTATCCCACAAGAAACCAAGGATTGTAAATAATTTAAATATATTCCCCACGAGTGGGAATGGAACCCATAACCAATCATGTTTACAGTCAGCCGCTCCAGCCTCCATAAAAGGCTGTGGTCACAGTCACCTTAAAGTCGGCAAAATTACCTTAATTTAATATAAATTGAAATTAATTAAGTAATTGTATAAGATACTCATTACAGCAATAAGCTGATGAAACTGAGGTTTTTTCCTCTGAGCGCAACATATTGCATCGTGCATCGTGTAAGTACATTTGTAGACGAGAGTGTTTTGTTCGTACGAAGCTCCACTGATATCCTTCACAATGTGTTACAGACAGCACTTAGTGTTGCTAAACTTTATTATTTGTAACAAAACTTTAAGTATTACGTGAGTATTGTTTCTTTGTAGAAACTTATGAAATAAAACATGCAAAAAATATATATTTTTTTAGTCTGGTAATATATAAGAGTATGTAGTTGACTAATAAGTTCGTATGAAACAAAAACTTTAATCTTGCAGTAACACTTATTAAATAAAAGAAACAAATACAATATAAATCTTATACTTTTGTCAGACTTAGGGCCGAAAAAAACAACTCGATCAAATATCTCAAATTCGGTGAAGTATTTTTCACCTAGTGTTCGGTTACCTTACATATTTTCCTGGTAGAAGTACAATTTTGGAAAATCAAGCTTGTAATTTTATATGTTTAATTTTAGCGCATGTTAATATTTATATGTGTGTTACCCAGTATTTTTGTTTACGGTTTGAAAGTAAATTATACATATTTTGTGGTAATATTTTCATCTCCCGCATATGACAAGCAGATGTGTGGAACGTAGTGTAAAGGCACTCCGTTCTCTACTTCATCTTTGTAAAGGAAGTGATTCAGTTCTTCGCTTTCCGCCTCTTTATATTTTAGATGTAGAGGTCTTGCTACTTCGCCTTTTGCATATTCTTTCTTTTATTACTTTAAATTATCGCAGCTTTAGATCGATACGAGTTAGGCATTATTCTTATAGGAGACTTATATTCTTAATGCGGTCGTAGAAGCGTTTGTTGCATTTGTCACAGTTCACATAAAATTGCCAATAGATAAGAAGTTATATTATTTAATACAGATTTTAAAGAAATGAAAACTTTTTTTTTTAGTCACTCATGTTCAGATATTAACTTTAAATAGAAATTTTCTAAAAAATAAAAAACATCCTCCAATGTCTTTGGCGTGTCACAACACCTAAAACACTCAATCAAGCGTCTATGCATTAAATATTACTATTTATTTAAGAAAATCTATGATGTACGTAATAATGTATTTCACTATTTCCGTCATATAATGATGTCCACATTATTTAAAAAAAAATAAGAAACTTTGTGTTCAGTTTCTTTGTTGAAATTTGAAATTCTCACCAAAAAATATGGTTGCCTGGGCTGTTTGCCTTTAAAATTATAATGTTAATAGTAATATAAGCTTCGAAGCTGCACCTTTAAAGTATCATTATTATCACATATTCGTGTGTCGATTCAGTCAAAGTTTCAGTACTATGGTAAGTCCTTATTTCTTTGTAACTCTGAATTTTATTTTGATTTACATACAGTTTACTATGATTTGTTAAAAATGTAACTTGTAGATATTCGAAAATACCAACAAACATAAGCTGTCATTATAAATTTAAATTCATGACGTTGGCGTCAGTTCTTTGTCGGATATAGCGCCAAATGACTGACGTATTTCCAGGGGACGTACTAATGTGTTTTTGTTTTAGTTTAATTTTTTTCAAGTGCATTTTTATATAAATATTTTGTGTAATTGAAACGGCTCGCCTTGTTACTGTAGCTACTTTCATAGTATTATGTCCTATGGCATTATACTTTGGGGTAATGCAGCAGCAATTAATTCAATTTTTGTTTTGCAGAAGCGAGATATTCGCGCAATCTATAACTTAGGCCCTTCTTTCGGGCAAAAATTTAAAGAAATTTATATATTGACAGTTGTGTCTCAATATATATAGACAATGTATACGCTTTTACAATAGGATCCCAGAAAACGTCCGAAAATGCTCGTTATCACAATTTGAAAAAGTTCTGAAAAGACATTGGTGTGTTAAAGGTTAAAAACACACCTTGGGAATGTAAATTATTATATAAAAAAAAAAGAAATGGAAGTCCCGCTGAGTTTCTTCAGAAAGAGCAGAGGAAAATGTTAAAGAAACGACACCTCGAGAACAATGATTAACTACAAAAAAAAGGAAAAAAGATTCATCTAACTATAGGTTATAAAAAGGAAAAAAGATTCATCTAACTATTCAACAACTATTGAAAAAAACCACTCATAATGTTATACGCCAGAATACTCCTTCAACTACTGATGATGAAATGCAACTAATAGTTCCCGAAAAACATATTGATAACAAACACCGACGAGGAAAAGAAGCCAAAAGGAGACGGTTTCTTTTGTTGATAATGAATAAAGTGAATTGAGAGTATCGTTTATAAAAAATTGTGACCAAATCATGAATCAGTTTAAATTGGATGAAAGAGACTCTCAGCGAGTCTCAGTTGTCCCAATAGATCAAATAATAAAAAAAAACTACCAGTGCCATTATTTCAGCTTAATATTAAGACAAAGATAGTCATACTTAAATTTCTAAAATTGTTGATTATTTGAAAATGTAAATGTTGACTGTTATGTAAAACCTTTGAAATGCAGCTATTTTGAATCGGATAAATCGCGTATATTATAGGGTCCCGGGTGGTAGAAAATTTCTAACCGTCTTAAGAAATTATTATCTATTGAAATTAGGGTGTTTTTGTATTTCAATAGCCTCGCGGATCATCCCTGAAATATATCTCTTTCCTTAGCAAGAATATAAGGTTTGTCAAAACCTGGGTTTCTAAAATGTATTTTTTTATATCAATAATATAGGCGATTAGTTCAGTTCAAAATAGTTTCATTTCAAAATGTGTAAAATCGTGAAAACTAAAGGTCTTATTATGTTATGTTAAAAACTGAAAAACGGTCAAGACTGTTATACATGCTGAGATAGGTTCTTTCACATTTACCTTTTTTTTATGATATTAAAATATTATTTTTAGATGTATTTAATATTTAAAAATAATTAAGCAAACCTTCATCAGAGTCAGAGTTTTAATAAATATCATATTTCTTCTGAATTTGTGAATTACATCAGTACCGTCTCACCCTCGTCCAGTCCTCTGGCAGTTAAATTCTAAAAAATCGAAATATTTCTCAATCTACTTTAAACAGTAACTGATCCGATTTGCAACAATGTATTTCATTACCTATCTCAAATACCCGAATTCGTAGAAGTTTTTCTTATAACCTACAGTTAACAAAATATCCCTAAAAGTTACCCAACTTTTGTATATTCACCCATTAACAAATCCCTAATTCAGTGGATTCATACTCAGACAAGAAAATTCAGGGGTGGGGCAATAAAAAATGAACTTTCAGAATAATGTGTCTGACACACAGGTCGTTAGAATGGAAAACTTCGGACACCCATTATGAAATTCAAAACAGAACGCTTGCCGTAGGTTGTTTAATTTGATGATAGAGAAAAGCTTCTCTAGTGCCAAAACTTTCTCTAGTCAGCTAAAGCTGAAGACTGCTATCATAGACTGAATCCTTAAAAGTACAAATAGTCCTTTCTTATGAAGATTGCCGTCATCAGGTTTACAGTGATTCCGTCGGTAACCGCTGCCTTGTTGTTTTTAAGTAACTCGAGGACCATACGAATCTCACACTAGAGTCGTCCGCGACATTTTCGATGTAGTATCGGGATATTTACTGTGTAGTCGGGTACTTGGCTCTGGGGTCTCTAGCCAAACTTTGAACAGGTTCTTACGTGGAGTACAAATTTCTATAGAAACTCTCAATCTGCCCCAGGATTTCAGACTTGCTTGAAATGTCAGTTATCTTTGCCCAATATAAAGATCTCATACGAACACTTTGGAGCCCTCGTTCCACTCAATTGGTATACTTTCTATTATGTCGGTGAAGGTCTTATGTCAAAGACTTAGATATCTGTATATTCAGCTGCCTATATATATATATATATATATATATATATATATATATATATATATATATATACATACACATAGAAATACATAAATATTTTCTGATATTTTTTATGAAAAGATAGAAAAGAGAACACAATTCAATAGTCGTCGTGTACAACTTGTCAAGATCACTCACTGTAAGTGGATGTAATATTTTTTGCTCATAAAACTAACGGGCATCGCGGAATCTCTCACAGCGAGATATAAGGGTTATAATTTATCTCTGTTTAGGTCTTGTACCGCATCTTCTGAGGGTTCCGAATAATAATAGCAATAAATATAAAATAATAATAAAAATACCTGCAGGGCAGTTTGTGGCGACCACTTCCAGTGCTCAATCTGCGTAATAACGGGCAAACTCGTCACGAAACCGGTGCAAATCTCTCGTCACCCTTTAGCCGAGCTAATGTTTTCGAAACTTGGGGTTTTCAAAATGTATTTTCAAATGCCACTAATATTCGCGATTGATCCGGTTAAAATAGTTTCATTTCACTATTACATATATTGGTATAGGCATTGTACGGAATGTCTTATACAATTTCGACACGATCCTGACTTCTTTTAGCATAAACGACAAATTTCCTCGCCTATTATATCTTGTACACATATTAATTCTACGCAAATGTATATGAAGATAAAAAATAGTTATCTTTCGTGCTATTAAATGACTACAGGCATCAGGAATGTGGAAGAATGTTTCATATAAGTTAAATTTTTCCTCGTTCTGATGACAAAGAGGTTTTATTAATCAAGTGAAGCATTATTTCGATTCATATTTTTCTCCTCTATTTACCGCTTATTGGGTGCTAGATTATAAATCTTAATCTAACTCGTAAATGTTGATACAAGTAATAACCGAGAAGGATTCGTATTCACTATTCAATTGACTACTCTACATATATTTGTATCAATTTTTTATGCAATAATTGAATTCCACTAAATGTAAAAAGTTATGTAAATCTGTAACAGGTAAAAAAAAAAAACAGAAAAGTCAAGAGAGTAGAAAGTAGTCTCTAGTTAACGTTCTATTAGATTAAAAACTTATTTATTTACGATGTCTATAATTTGAAAATCTTCAATCTGTGCTATCTATTACACAAGGGATATCGCTGGTACTTTTCCCGTGGCCGCCCCTGCTCAGTCTCCTTATCTTGGCAGGTGGCGTTTTAGCTAAGCTACCATATTTCATCACAAAGCAACAAAATACGTTTCCTATTTTCTTATTAACTTAGTTTAAGTAATGTCCGACATAATGGCTCCGAGCATATAATGATTTAGTGCAGAAACGGTGTTATATGTGGTTTGATATACATGGATATATACTGATATGATATTTATAAATGTATTATTTAATTTATTTTTATTTATATATGTATTGTATTATTGTTCTTAGTTATTTTTGTAATTTTTACGTATCCCTTATCCGTTAAGACACCCCGTTTTTTATGTATAGCTCACATTTGGCCACACCCTAGCCTGTTGCTTATGACGTTGATGCGGCTTCGATGGCCTACGCACTTGCAAGGAATTTGAGAAAGCTGATTAGGAAATACTGATGCTGGCAAGTGGAACAGCGAGCAACCCTACACCGATGACTAAGACGTCTGGTTGAGGAGTATCCACGAGGTGTCGTTACGTTGACCTCTCTTAACACTTTTGTCAATCGACAAACTCCATTCCCATCTATTCTAAAGACATTGCGTGTTTTTTGGTGACACAATTGCGTAATCGATTGTCTGGATCTATGAGATATTCTTTTTGACAAGTAGCATTTTACTCTCGCTTCAACGGCACACCTTTTTATGTACAAGTGCTACTTTTATTTTGTTGCCACTTTGGTGGACGAGTTGTGGCATTTTCTTCACAAAATACGCAAAGCGTGGGCAAATTCGCTGAGGGAACTTATTTGTTATCACTTTACAGGGGTCAAATTATATTCAGACACATTGAGGACTTGACTGAACATTGTGATGTTCATCCATTAAGAAGGCATATCTATCAAAATTTGTGGCACGTTCCTATTTAAGAGCATGTGCAAATTTTTGTACTGTTAGTAATGGTTGATGTGCAATAAATATGTTAAAAATTCAATGAAGTTAAACTTAGAAATGTGAAATCTGTTGAAAAACATATTTGGAAAATTAATATATTTTTAATTATCACGACCACGAATTTACAGAGAATGTATAAGGTCTTTTTACATCAGTAGCTACTCTCAACCTCAATCCTTAAAGATCAGATTGACTTCTTGAAGTTTCTATACAAAACTCAAACAAAATTACTATTTAATTTTTCCTAAAACTGGGCAGATTTATACTGCCTTTATGACACTTTTCACTTTGACCGTGGTAAAAAATCTATGAACTACTACTATAGGCTATAGCCAGTATTTTTTTAAATTGTCACAACTAATCGAAATAACAAAATAGTATAAGATTCTACAAAAACGAATTACCAGAAAAATTTATGTGCACCTTTGCAAAACAGTACTGTAAATTAATATCCTTATATTATGTGCCCTAAATTGGGTTTTTGTTGCTGATTCTGAGATTTTAAAGGTACGTATCAACTACTATAAAATAATAACTCCCAACTCATAGAATAATAGAACATTTCTCAGATAAGGAAGAGTCATTATCTGAGAAATATTCTATGATTTTAATTCTATAATTTAATCTTAATCAAAAATATTTGAAATTTCCACTTTCTCCTTAGTGAGCATCGAACCCGAAATCAACATACGTTCAGTGACTGAGCCACGACCGAATGTTACAATAAACATATGATATTTATTCGCTTAGAGGCTTAGAGGCGTTTCTCATACAAAATGATTATTAATTTGTCAACTCTGTTTACGTATCGCTTATTGCGTGAATATCACAGAAGAAATATAAGTAACGGCCGTCAATACGATGCACTGTTACCTACTGATTTTAATATATTGCCGCAAATAACTATACAAATACTGCATACAATATAAAGGGCTCTTTTAAAAGTATATATTTCCGATTGTTATGACAGTATAATTGTTTATAATTACTAAAAGTAAATAAATGACAACATGCAAATTAAAGTATTATTTTTATATAAAAAAAACTTAATCTTTAATCTTTTCACAATTAAAAGTAAATATTATTTATGGAAGTCAAAGTCAATTATAATGAGACGTTATTATGTAATACATAGAAATAAATAAATAAATAAATAATATATTTAAAAGGTATAGAAATCTCTCCAGTCCAGTCGTATGGAATTGATATAACTCTGCAGTCAATCATTACAATATTACAATACAAATTATACATTCGCCTCTTATACTATTCCGTAGTGCTGATCCGCCATTTGGAAGCCAATCGTTATCAATCACACGAGTCAAGACAGTGGAAGTTCTATCAAAGGTTAGATCTCATACGACACATTCAAACGATTCACGATTATTATTCATATTTCATCGCAACCATTAATCATCCAGATTATTCAGCATTGGATGTTTTTAACATGAAAATAGTAATTATAATTAATATTTAGTATCACATATCTCGCTCTTCCACCTGTCGAAAGCCTAGTGTCGAGGCACTCTTATTTCCGTCTATTTTACAGACAGAGGTAGTCCCGAATTTGAACGTAATAATAATCTCCTGTAACACAATTTGGTAAACTATGTAGAATTTGAAAAACGAGCCTTGAATGGTTTTCAGCGGTTTCAAATTCCGGTGCGTTCAAATTTTTATACGTTTTTTAAATATGTATTTTTCAATTTCCTAAGTGTGCGCTTAACACTTTAAAAAAAATGTAAAAAAATATGTAGAATTTATTTTTAATTTAGTAATTTAATCTTTAAACGTATTCTTATAGTAGAGTTTAAGTTCTTATGCTTATATACAAAAGTATGCATAACTGAAAAAAACTGGCGCATATTGATGTAATACGAAAATCTATAAATAGGTTCCTCCGTTTTCGTAATCCACGTAGTGGAGGAAGCAGTAACTTATGCACAATGCAATAGTTGTGAGAAAGGAAAATTCACAAACCAACAGATGAGATATACATAATTTATTATGACATGCTTATTGAATTCATTAATCCTTTTTGATTTACAACGCTGTCGTCGCCCTACATCGCCCTACATCGCTAACCCGGTCGCGCTGTTTACTCCACAATAGGGGTTGAGAGTTTTGTTCACAACCTTTCAAATGCCATACTACGAAAGTGCTCGATTATGAATGTTATTAGGTCATAGAAATTTTACTACCTCCTCGTATATTTTTGTGTTTATTGATAGTAATACTTAAGATAAAAGTTCGTTTCCTCGGTTTGCGTACACAAAGCGTAAGGTTTAAATTCGACACTAACATGCCATTTTTCGTAAAATATAGAGAATGGAAAAAAGCGTAGCTTTACACTACATCTCTCGCCTGCTTTCTTAAAACATCAGAGATGATAAATTGTTGTTTTATCTGAACACTCTAGAAACCAATTACTAGGTTAGGTTACTAACGAGTTGAAAAACATTTTTATTAAACGTATAAATTTTTTAACGCAGTGCCTCTTGGAAACTGCCCAAGGGCTCTGACCATGCCATAAGCCATGCGTTCGACGCATGGTGTAGCGGTCAGAGCGCATTCTATAAAATGTTTTCTTGTACGTTTTCTAAAAATATTTTTCAATTTTCTAAGTGTGTAAATAACACTTTAAAAATGTTTAAAAACCTTTACGAGTTCTCCTAACAGGGAAGGTCAATTAATATACTACGTACATAAATATTAATCCTGTTAGACATTGACATAAACTTACTTTCATTATTTCATCAAGTAGAACGTTCTCCAGGGTGTCTCCTTAATAATTAAGATTTATTACAGACAGGGAAAACGTTTGGAAAATAAGTAACAAGGAAGTCGTCGATCACGAACTACATCTGTTCATCTACAGTAGATTAGTGCAAGACCCTTGTGATCAAATTTATTCATGCAAATTAATTCATCGCCTATAGTTTTTGGCAGAGAATACTTAATGAAAAAACACTCCTTTCTATATACTTTTTATCTCATTTGAGATATAGTACGTGTTATATGGTTGAATAGAAGAAAGTACCTATGTTAATGCTCATTTAAGATAGTTCAGTCCAGTTCAATTTCTAATAATTATGGCGCTTCGAAGGTGCCAGTAGAGCATAAGTCATTTCGCCAATGTCGCGTTGTATGGAGAACACACGAAAGAGATTGACCGGATATAGTTAACCTATGATCGATTGTATGTTAAAAAGAGTAGTAAACATAGGTAAGTACTTTATTTATATGTAACGTGCCATTTTAGTAATACCTCTATAAAGTCCTATGCGACGCTGGACACCTAGGGGAAGAGCTTCGACAGGTGAAGAATGCCCTTCATCTAAACAAGCTGCCAGTCCCCCACCAGCGTCGTGGGAAAACCAACCAGCCGTTAACAATGGAGAGACAACCAGCACTACTATCATATGTGAAGGGAGTTACGGACAGGATTGGCAATATCTTAAGAAAAGCTTCAATAAAAATTATATTTAATCCTAACAAAAAAGTGAGCCAGTTCTTGAGACCAGTGAAAAGTAATATTCCTTTGCAGTGTGCAGGTATATACAAACTAGCTTGTGAATGTGGCTTATTCGGTAGTAGCTTTATGTTCCTTCGACGTGCTTGCAAAAGTCTGTTTGAATTGAATTTGAATTTTTAATAAATACTAGGCCCGTTTTATAAAGATGATATGTTAGCTGGCGAAAATCTGCACAGCGCATTACCGTGGATTTAAATCTAGCAATTAATAATGGATTTAAATCCAGCAATCAATAATCAATCAGAATCAGTCAATTTAAATATTTTTGAGTATTAATTTCGGCCTGAGGGGGCTCAAAATCCATATAAAATTTATTTTCTAATTGGGCATACGTACAATTGCGCAATAGTGTTCCAAAAGTACATGAAAAAGTAACTAAACCAAAATATATACAGTACATTTGACGTTATTTCCAACGGTTGTTACGTAAAGATAGTTCCAATGTCCACGGTCAAATAAATTTCTATTAGACGTCGGACCCAACGCCGGGACGTCGGGATCACTTGAAGCTTACAACACAAATTAGCCGGCCTATTGATAGCGTACACCAGGACCCGTGTCACTCTGACACTTTACTGTGAGAGTAAAGCTTTTGAGGCGAGCTTTTGAAACGACATACTGTGGACTTTAACTGAAAAAAGGGTAAACTTTAGTTGTCCTCCGCCACAAAGTTTATTTTTATTATTTGAATTTGAATTTATTTGCCTTTTTGTTGAAGTTAATATTTTGTAATATATAACGTTTTTTTTACAGATATACATTATTTGATATCTTTATCATTTAGATATTTTCGATATTAATAAGATCGATCTTGACGCTTTCATTCCGTAATCAGGCTGACTGGTGGCGGAGGTTACATCCTATTTGCGGAATTATTATATTTATATTCCAGTCAGTCATGATATTGTTTTTACATAGTTCTTAACCTGACCGAATTTTTTATACTTAACTCGTTACTAAAACAAATACTATTACCTAACAACATATAATATTGATAGCTTTATCTATACTTATCATAATGTAAAAATATAGACACTGTTCTTGGAACGACAGAATATATTATTATCAAAGTTTTGATAAGCTCGATGATGGAACAACTTATATATACATTTATATACGTCATAGTAACTTACTAAACTGTCATTTATGTTATTTCATAATAATAAATTTTGAAAATGGAGAGCAGAGTGACGCGTCATTGGGATATGTAAATCAATGAGTCTTACTTATGGCGCATTAAGTGTCTGACTGTAAATACTATGAAAAATTCGGTTCACGATCAAGAGAAGTTATTTATTTTCTTTTTCTCAGTCTAGGGAGGCAAAGCACACCGTATCGTTTTGCTACTCAACACCAAATATTAACCAATATAAAGTGGAAAAGCGTAAAGTTTGAAAACGTTTTCTATTTATAATAAATACAAATTCAAATAAAAAGAAAGTGGTTACTGTTTTTCACACAAACAAATTGACGGATTGGCAAATAGTTCACCAGCCTTCGTGGTTAGTAAAATTTGATCGTTAACTGATGTGGAAACGGCTTGCCTTGTTTACTTTAGCTACTTTCATAGTATTCATAGTAGTGCTATGGCATTATATACTTTGGAGTTGAGAGCAGCAAATTAATTCAATCTTTACCTTGCAGAAGCGAGTTATACGCGCAATGTAGACCTAATGCCCCAAAGAATCCTTAATGCAAAAAAAGTTAGAAATCTATATATTGACAAAGACATATTTAGAAAACGTATAAAAATTCTATTGACTAAAAATATATATTGACTGTTGCTTCTCAATACATACCTATATGAAAATGAATTGTATGTTAAGAAAAATATTAATAATTTTGTTGCGGAAATCTTACTGGATTGACAAAGACAGTATGCGTAATTGCATTGCCAAATAACAGAAGGTGAATTACAAATATGAATCGAAAAAACGGCAATTGGGTTAAATAGAACTTGTAAGGTATGATTACAGGCAGACCGACAGACAAACACCTGCACAGAAGACGCAACGGTTCAACCGTGTTCGATTCCATCAATTATCGACGGATATAATCTGTGGTAACGCGAGGTATATATTTATTTGCAACATATAATAAATAATAAATATTCTTTGCTTCATTATTAATAGACTTATGAGTGATAAATTAATAAATATATGAGAAAGACATTAATAACGATACGAATATTAGTAGAAATAGAAGCACTGTTCGCGTAGATTAAGATGAATGACTAGTTGGTAATAAAAGGATGGTACTGTGTAAGTAATTATGTGTACTGGTGGATATCATCATGTAGAATAATATAACTTATATCATACCCAAGTATGATATTAGTAATTGTTCTCCTTAACTAAGTGCCCTAAATTAATTAGCACACTTAAAAAGTAAGTAATAAGTTATCGAGGCCATCGTGGCGTAGTGGGAAAACGTCTGACTGTAAGCGCGATTGGTTGTGGCTTCGATTCCCACACGGAAGAATGATTATATTACAATTATTTTAATTTATTTGTTTTGGTACTAATGACTAAGTGTGGCGTTGAGTTCCGCCACTCAACACACAAATGTCTGGAATTCGGGCAGAAAGTGGAGAACGGGGTATCATGACACTACGATCTCTCTGACTGCCTTGCTTTGCGGCAAGAAGCGTGAAGCTATAAAAAAAGAAATAAATTAACATTGTGATGTTTGGACACCTCAACGGGGATCAAATTTATGACCCTGGACTGAGCAGTCCGGTTCACTGATGATGATTTCTAGACTAGATTTATAGACCAGTTCAATGTTTAGTTCAACTAATTAGATTTTGTAACAAAAATAATGAGTAATTTATACATACCAAAAGATAAGATTATCTTACTCTAAGTGTCGGTATAATTAATTTGTCCGGTACTATAGTTACTAAATATACCGTGCCTTGGTATTTTACTGACCACATTAATGAAACAAATTGAAATCGACTGAAGTCGTTATAGTCGTATAGTTAGTAGCACTCGTACATACTGCACTGCATTTTCATGATTATTACTCTCTTCTTTAAGCACTTCCATAAGTTACTTACGGAAACTACCATTTCCAACTTCATATTGAAATTTCTCATTTAAAACTATTTCCTAACAAAAGTTAAGAATATATTTTATTAGATCAGTCCCAAGAGTGAGCGTGAACAGTCGGTTAAAAGTTTCAACTGACCGCAACTAGCTAGTGGTAAGTTAATATATATTGTAACTGAAAGTTGGTTATGTTATGAAACTTTTTGACTTTTTAGTGGAAATAAGTACCAAGCGACTGTTGGTTCAAATTCCATATACGGCAAATATTTGTACAATAAACGTGCTAATGAAGAATATATTCGTAGAAAAACGTATAAAAAGCTAAACGAAGCGCAAAATGTAGAAATAACATGTTAAAAACTTTAAAATGCTTATTAAGAATTCAGCGTTCGTGAGAAATCTGGATATTTATGTCACTTATACAAATATGAGTATTTGTGTATGCGTTTACAGTTACACGGGTATTTAATTTTTTAATGTCTCAATATCAAATACATAATTTGATTTTTTAAATTAAATATACCGAAGCAAACTTTAAATTTTTTAAAGTTTATTAACTAACTTAGAAATCAATATCAAAGTTACCAAGTGAAAAATGAAAGTAAAAAATCATGATGAAATATTATATACTACTAGCGACCCGCTCGCGGCTTCATCTGCGTTAACTACACGACTAAACTATTTACATTCTTCGCCCGCCCGCGTTCTCTCACTTAAATCAAAAACTTTGCTTAATTTAAAAATTTAAATGGTTTTTTAATTTTTGATTTATGAATCGATTGAAATAAAATAAATACTAAATGTTAAAGGTAGTTGACCCCAAAGTACAATAGTGAAAACTGTATTTAAATCGTTTAAGCTGTTTCTGAGGTGCACGCTATGCACAAACGCCCAGATAAACAGACAAACAGAAAAGAAAATTAAAAAAATATTTTTTTAGGTTTTTATATAGACTCCATGTACAATTGCATTTACATTATATGTATCTATGTATGGATAACAAAAAGAAAACAATAACTACACTATTACCAATACTAGTTTTGTTCTAAAAGTAAAATGTACTGTATTCTTAGCCTGGACCAGGACAAGAAACCAGGACCTTCCAATCCACTAGTAAACATCGAACTAAACGTAAGCTATGTTAGGTTGTTGTACAGCATGAGTGTAAAAACAAGTCCACCATTCTTAAGTGCTCGTAAGTGCAAATCAAATAATTCTAACCCCGCATTGTGAAGTGCATGCTTCACTGAATGCATGCATGCCCCGCTGCATGCCCCGCTGCGCTAATTGCAAGCGGTACTGGAACCCTGATGTACTTATCACTTAGGATTATTAATTGATAATAGTGCTTAAATAGCATTGTTGTAAATAAAATTTTCTGAATGACATTTGTTATTTATTTCAGGATGCCGTTTGAGTGCAGTGGTTATGATTTCAATAAAATTTGATTCATCCAAATTCGATTATGTTTAAAATTTTGGTTTATTTTTAGTAGTAATATAAGATAACGACATGTGTGTAAATTTTTTGAGGTATATAAATTACTTGTTGATGTATAAATTATTTAACTTTAACTACTATGACTGTATTTAAACTTTCAAAGGCTTTTAAGCGTACTTTGCGTATGCATGTATATTAAGCGCTCATCATAATATTATAGAAGTGCCAAGTGTCTATATGAATAGGACTAATGTGTTTTGAAATCCCACATGGAGTAAAGAAATATTTGTTATTATACATTTATTTATTCTTGGTTTAGTGAATAGTGGTTTAGTAAATTGCCCGCCATGCAAATTTACTTCCAGTATCCCACATCCCGTTCAACATTCTGGATAGAGTCACTCTCTCTGAATATTCGGAACTTGCTGGGAATATTCTCATCGAATTGTTGCTTGGTTCGTTGAAGCTGATACTTGGACTGTTCTATAGTTCTATACCCTCTTTACGCATAGACTATTTTATTAATTTTGAGACATTATTGTAAAATAATGTCCCACACGTTGATCGTACAATAGTCATGGGAGATTTTAACACCTGCTTAATTACGGATTATTGAGATTATTAACAGCTCAATACTCAATACTAATAACGCGACACACTTCTTTCCTAATTGTTCACCATCATTGCTTTCAGATCTCGCAATTGTCTCTTCATTCAGTAGCGCGTGACTAATCACGTTAGTGCGTACGGGCAACTCTCGGCAGAAGCATTTTCGTGTTTTGATTTATTGTACTTATTATATCAAATTCGTCTCCCTAAAGTCAAACCTACAATTGTTATGAGACGCAGCTTTAAGAATTTTAATAATGACTACTTTATGACAGACATTAGGTTAATTGACTGAGATGCTGTTCTTAATACCTAGACAATAGATGACAAGGAGAATATTAACTCCATTCTGATAGGTATTTAATATACATGCTTATCTTAGGCTTCCGGCACTCTTCTCAATTCTTATCTTTCTCAATGCTTCCTTATATTTTAAAAGTATTGAAACGCATAATTTAAAATGTCAACTCTAATCACATATCTCCAAATATCTAATCTTCTGTCCTTTTCAATTTGAGTTGCGTCCGAGCGACTAGTGCACCGATTAAAATTTGTGATGTTATACGAGTATAAGGTACGGAATCGACAATCAGCAAGTAAGTATTATTGCTCTATTAGATTTCTCTAATGCTTTTAGCACTGTAGACTACGATATACTTCTTGCTATCATAAAATATATTAAAGTTTGTACATTGTTATTGACTGGTTCCGCTCCTACCTGTATGGCCTCGTGCAGTGCGTGAATGAGAAATATTCTTCCAACTTTAAACTTAGTTTATTGAGAAGGTTTTTCAATATATATTTACATCCTGACTGTAAACGCAATGTTAATAGGTTCGATCTTATTTGCTGGAATGATTATAATATATTTGAACAATTTACATTTCTCCACTTTGGTAAGCGTAAGGTAAGAAGTAGAAATAGAACCTTCGACGAACGGTCACTAGTCTTAAATACTAGATGTTCTTTTTCTACTCTGCTATACGGGTGAAAAATGTAAAAATGTTTCTTTTAAAAATCAAATTTTTCTTTGGCAAAAAAGCAATTTCTGAAAGTGTAGCTGTTTGTAACATCACTTTCATAAATCACATCGTACAGGTTTAGCAAATTTTAATGGAATTCTATAACGCTTGATTTATTCTTATTCAGAATTAAAATTGCTAATATCATCGTGACGCCAGAGGGACTTCTGGCGTTGATTAAGAGATCAAATTCCACTTGAGATCTTCCATTCCACTGATTTGCCTAAGGGAGCGGCATTGTTGGTCAGAAAGGAGAATGAAGAGTTACCTTTAATATTTCTCTGTCGTCGAAGATAAAAGAAAAACAAAATAACATTTTAATAATAGAACACCGGTTACTTTTCTATGAATAAGTCCATTTTCTATGAATAGGTATAATAAGTAAATTTACTAAATATAAATAATATATTTCATATTAAAGCTCACAATATTTTTTTTGCGGCCTCTTGCAACTCTTATATTATTTTACATTTCATTTTGCAACTGCCGTATGCAGCAATATGCAGTATAGCGTAGGCGTAGAAGCATGGATGTTTTCAAGTCCTAAATTTAGAAACAGTTCTTTCTGTTTGTTTGTTTATTTTAAACAAATATAATTTAATTTATATCCAAATCATGTAATTTTACGAAGCGGAACAAGATTACTACAGGGATTTTTTTGTTGACTTAACATCAATCAAACTTATCATTATCATCAATCAATTAATCGTAAAATAAATTAAGGAGTAATGTCTATTTTAAGTCAGTATATTTAGAGAAAACACCTGATCACCGTTAATATATATTTAGGTACATAAATATTGATGCATGACGATGAAGTAAACTCGGACTTTTTTGCCTTTTTTCTTCTGCAAGAAAACCATATGAATTACATTAAGATGAAAGTTTTACAAGAACTTTGTGGCACATGTTACTAAATACTATCTCCCTTCACTTCTCCCCCCCTTGGGAGTGTCAATTAATTACGCAATGATTTATACATCTCGTAGTCTAAACAGTGGGAGATCTTATAACGCAACCCGTATCAAATAACTAATTAGATAACTTTGTTGTAATGTACGTAACGTATCGACGAAATGCAATGTACATTTTTTAAACCATTTTTAAGTGTTATTCGCACACTAAAGAAATTGAAAAAATATTTTAGAAAACGTATAAGAAAAAATTTGAACGCAGCGGGATCAAACAGCACCTCTTGAAAACCGTTCAAGTCAGAGCTCTTGGGTGGTTTCAAGAGTGCAGGTTCAAATCACGCCTTTCAAGACCACATGCATTAAATATCTTGTTATGTACATTGCTTAATTTATATACATTATAGTAAAAAATAGACATTTTTAATTTTAATGTATTTTTGTGTCAAATAGAAACTCTAGTGTAATAGTCGAAAATAACACCAAGCATAGTCCAACCAGACGAGGAATGCCGAATATTTTAAACAACTATCTGGAACATATTCGAACCCCAAACCGTTTGACGTGTGGAAGGAATTAATTATTAAAAGAATAAATTATCAAATATATATATTATCTTTATGTATATAAATCCCACCAAAGTTTCTATCTGCTACATTGCGTAAAAGGATGACTGACCTACGTACAAAAGTAAACATCAGAAATGGAAAGTCACTGAATTTCGTTCTTAAAAATATTTTCTGCATCAACATTATTTATTTATTATGATTCGGCAAAATAAGAAAAACGGATAAACGTCCTTCTATAAAGCTACGTTTACATTATTCTTTAGATTTAGTTTGGTTTTTTCTTCACGCGCTTACCGCATATCGTTAGTCAAATAAAACAATGAAAACACTGCAGTTCAGCAGTTTTATTCTTATTTACAGATATTGTGTGTTGCGTTACGGATATTAACACCGTGTATTGTTCAAAAGAAAATATTTTAAATATACATCCATGTAAAGAATCCACAATTTAAGGTTGAATCCACAGTGATTTAGACACTCCGTCGTTGGTTACTGGTTATTTTAATATAATTAAGTATTTTCCTTGCGCGCTCCTTGCATGTTCAGGATGCATCACAATGTAATTGTTAATTTAAATCACACTCGAGTTAATGCTTATATTCTAAATATATAAATTTTGTCGGTGTCGTCAGAAAAATGGAACGTTAGTTTTGCGACCCAACACTCATTGTTTTAAAATTTGATTAAAATAGTGAACATTACACTTGGTTCTATAGAATAAGAGAAAAATGCATAAATATTAAAAAGTTTGTTTAAGAGATACACTTTTGTATACATTAAAAACGACAATCCACAGAATTATCGTAACCCGCTCCTCGGAACATGCCTTTGTATAATTCACACGCAGCTGTCTGATCACAATATATCCTTGTAATATGTATGAGACATCTCAGAGACGTGTACCCAAAACACAGTACCTAAGATACGTAGCGACGATGGATATAGTGCCAAAAAGTTAATCTTAGCAGTGTTAGATATTGGAATAAACCTCTTTGAGCAACAGTGATTTAATCGTATTTCGAATTTCGAAGTCGCACCTTAAACCTTGATTTCACGAGTATTACGGCGTATACGGTGTGTATTCAGCCTGATCCCATTACAAGATGAAAAGCGATCCTTTTTGTTAATAAATGAGATTTTCCTGGTTGTATCAAAATTTAATTTATTGAGCTTCCTATTGTGTTTATTTAGTAATAAATTAACGGCATTCTGAGGCCATTGTTTAGGAGTAGCTTTGATTTTTTGGTATATGCAGTTATGTTACATAATTTTTAAGGATATTTTTAACGTTGGCAATTTATAGAAATATTAGTTGTTGTTTTCCAAAAAGGGCGGATTCGAGTCCCGCTTCGTTTAAATTTTTATACGTCTTCTAAATCTATTTTTCTTATCCTGAACTTGAATCACGAGAATTAATTTTTCCAAACTTTTCACCACTTACCAAGTAATTAAACTTGAGGTAACATTATACTGAAAGGACAATCTGCATATAAAGCATACATTAGTATCTGTAGATAGTTGAACGTCAGTTACACATTAATGTTACAAACAGACGTGACTCCTGACATAGTTTCTGACATACGGTGATATTGAACAAAAAGTATTATAAAATATATGTTGAAATTGTCAAATATATATTTAATTATAAAATATAAACTCAGTAAGAACATTTTATATATTTTTAATAAGAATATTATTATAGTACCTGTTGTACGAAATTATTAGTAGGTAGGTGAACTCGGACAAAAATCCACGAATGAGTCTGAAGAGTCATCCGACGACTGTGTTGACACTGACCTAAAAAGTAATTTGGATATCACCTATTGTTTCTATAATAAGTCGACTGGTCCGATGAATACTGAACTATGTCAAATCGCTATCCTGTAAAGTTGTGTTTATGCACTTATATTAGTGTTAGTCAGAGCAGTAGAAATATCCATAAATAACCATGTCAAGAAACCCTAGACCAAAATATTACAGAGAGACCTAAACTAAAACTGTATAAAAGAAATTAAGATTTAAGCTGCTACGCGCGGCGTAGACGCGACTTCAATGCAAAGGCAGTCACGAAAGGCTTCCACTTTAACACAATAAAGCTTTCTACATAAAGTTTACTTTCATTTTAGTTCCGAGTCGACACTCGCTTGGCGCAAGCTGGCGACGCACGCACTACGCATAGAAATAGCTGTATTCCGCGACTTCAACAAAATTGCAAATACCAAAAGAAAAATAATATTGTCCTGTTTCAGTTACTGTACATTCGAGACATACTCATAGATGTTCATTAACATAAATGTTCATTAACATGAAGGTTAAATATATAAATTTTAACTTTACTGATAAAATATCTCCATCGTCGTCGTGGTGCAGTTGTTAAAGTATCTGAATGTAAAGGCGGTGATTCTTGGTTCAATCCCCGAACTAAGGAACGTTTCTATTTTAAATATTTTCATTTCTTTGGCCTGGTAAAATAAAGCTAGTTTAACGAGACGGCATTAGGTTCCGGCTCTCAATACATCATGTCTATAAATTACGTGTCAAAGTGACTCATCACTACGTTCTTTCTATTTATCGCTTCTATGTGAAGAAGAACGTTATTGGAATTAAAAACAATCTTTACATAATATTAAAAGCTAAAAACACTACTAAATATTGGTCGATATTTAATATAAAATGTAATTTACTAAAAACTATCATTTATGAACAAACTGATTACTTAGTGCGAACCCTGAACAATTATTTAAATTTACTGTCAAATCAATTTAGAAATTACAATTAATTTTATAGGAGAATTAATCGTTACACTGTTTGTTTGTGTCTGTAAGTTTGTAGAATTAACTTAAGTAGTATTAAGTGCATAAGTAAAGGAATTGGCAATTCATTAACTATAAAAGAATACTCAAAAGTGGAAAATCGAGTGACGTGTCAATGTCTCCCCTATCCAATAGTACAGAATAAAGAAGAGATCATGAAAATTAAGATAAAAGGAAAAATAAAATGTTGTTATTGTTGTTACCTTAAGGTTTTATTCGTCGATGTCAGGTCTCTTTAGTTTTGATTGAAATCCAATATTGTCTTGCAGATACAAAAATTGAATTTAATCAAAATCATCTAACAAGTTCGACACGAGGTGGATTGCTCACCCACGCTCTTTCGATAAGAGACTCCCGAGATTAATTCGAATATTACTATCGGAAAACAATTATTAACCACAATATTTTTAGTTATTTGAAAAAAATATATATATTTAATATCGAAAAAGACATATTTAGAAAACGAAAACTTGAACGGTTTTCAAGAGGCGCGGGTTCAGATCCCGCTGCGTTCAAATTTTTATGCGTTTTTTAAATAGGTCCTTTGCAATTTCCTTAGTGTGCGAATAACACTTTAAAAATGTTAAAAAATATTTAATATTTCTTTGCCGTCATAGTTTTGTAAGGTACTTTTAATACTTAGTTGCTATTGATAATACAAACTGTACTTCACTTTTTATCAGATACTGCTAAACGGATGAGCCTAACGATACCAGGCGAATATATTTCATTAATATTCTTCGCACGGGATTTAAACCCACAATCATAGTATTCTGTTACGATTTTGTAAATGAGCTAACTTTTTATTCTTGAAAATTGAAAATTTGAATAAAAATAGCGTTCTATTTTATAAGCAAAGAGAACAAAACGCGTCAATTATAAATAAATATTACTAATTGTAACGTTACTCGTTAATTGTAAAAGATAAATAAATTTACTGTTAATTTTCAGTTGAAATCAAGTGTAATTTGAGAATTCGCGGTATTATTTTAAGTTTCGAAAATTATTGGAGACAAGAACTTGTGTACAAAGCTCTCGAGGATCGCTGAAGAAATATTTTCCGAACACTTCACAACGCCTGCCTTAAGTTTTAAAATCTCATTACTACGAAGTCTCTCTGTGATTTACACTTAAAGGTTACTGCACTTTAAATAATATTTACGTAAAATATCAGTTGCCACAAATAACTCTTAGTTACTCTGAGTAGCGCAGTGGGACAGCGTCTGACTGAAAACGCGATTGGTTCTTGGTTCAACCCCCACAAGGAGGAAAGATTATATTTTAAATTATATTCATTTCTCTGGTAAGATAAAGTGCGGTGTTGAGTTCCGCCACTCAACACGCAATGTCGTTTATTCGAGCGGGAAATGGGGAACAGAGTGCGTTGACACTAGGTTCCCTCTGCCTTGCCTGCTATGCGGGCAAAAGCGTGAAGGTGAAAAAAATATATTTCTAATTAATGTTTTATTCATGTACAAAGTGGAACAAAAGTATATGAATGTTAAATAGCCATTGCTTCGAAAAAGTAAATCTATAGTGATTGTATGTTTCTGTGCAATAATACCTAGATTAAGATTTTGTAAGACTTTGTAGCTTCGTCCTTCTCCCGCGAGTATGTTCGTTAGTAGCAGAGAGCAGCTCGTGGTGTAAAAATCCATTGTACACTTTTTGCCCATTTAATATATACACAAATATTTTTAAACACGTATTTAAAAATATATGTATACATTAATGTGGACATCGAACCTCTAATCTCCAAGGTTTATGGTCATATACTGCACTATACCTAATAGTGCCTGTTATTATATACAATTTTCTGTTGTTATTTCTTGTTGAAACGCTGTTCCAGTAGTCTCTGAGACCGCGATACGTTTTGGTCAGAAATATATAGCATTTATATTTCTAAATAAATTTTAGTAGTCAATGGACGTTGTGGCCATTTATTTACTGATAACACTTTCTATATTTCATTGTATACTTTTATTATACATTTGATGTCTCTCAAATGGACGGAAAGTGAAAAACAGTCCGACTTAACTTCAAATCTTCTCTATAAATGTTAAATGATTTGAATTTAACGCATAAACAAGTATTAACGACTACAGTTTTAAAAAACCACTGCTCAATTTGAACCTGATCTCTATTTCACTTAGGCTAAATCAATGGACAAAAACTATGAAAGTACATTTTGAAGTATCAATAACTATACTCACCGCGAGAGCGTCGCGTCTGTCACGCGTAGTGGAAAGAGCGTAAATCACTTGTTCCACCCTACTGTGGATGTGTAAGGGCTGACTATGTAAGCCAAGGTCAAATAAATTTATTTATATTTTTGAACGTTTAATAATATTAAATTAAAGAGTATTATTAAATTAAATGTTGCAGACCCGAGAAAAACCGGTAGAAGCGCATTTATATGAAGCTCAGTAGAATTGTTTTATAATATTCAATGATTTCAATTATATATTTGCGACACTGATGACTTTGAAATAGACTGAACCTGGAGCGAACATTTAACTTTAAAGACACCAAGAGCCTTTCACAGTTTTTGTAATATTAAAAATACAAAAACCTTAACAATAAAAAATATTTATACCTAAGAAGTGAAATCAAAGTTAAATAAGGTTATTAAAAAATAGAAATTACAGTCTTCATTTTTAGATGTCAAATAATTAACCACCGACTTAAAACCTGAGAACTCTGAGACCTGAGGGCTCAAGAAACTCGGCAGGATTCGTTTTCTTTTCAATTCGACAATTTACAGATGTGTGTGTATGTGCGCGTGGTTGCGTCTACCACTATATTGAAACGTATAGTAGCGGATTCAAATAATAGAGTGCGTTGACAATAACTAACGAATCTCTTGT
Source organism: Podotricha telesiphe (assembly GCA_038994665.1). Classification (NCBI taxonomy): domain Eukaryota; kingdom Metazoa; phylum Arthropoda; class Insecta; order Lepidoptera; family Nymphalidae; genus Podotricha; species Podotricha telesiphe. The sequence goes on from JAOYRR010000478.1 coordinate 114,567, forward strand.
CGTCCTATTGATTACATACGTATCACAATTATTTAGTGACAATGTATCTTTGAAATAGACTGGAGCGAGCATTTCATTCTCAAGGCGTGTGGCCATTTATAAAATATTTAATTAGGTAGATGCCTTTAACACAGGAAAGCTCTCTTCACAGTTTCACACTTTATTAAAATTGAGATATGAAACTGTGACAAGAAAAAAGCGGGATACGAGTATCATAATTATTTATCACCAATATCTTCTCTTTAAGTGAGCCTAGTGTTTTCAGGTAGTCTTGTTTGTGAAAACAATAATTTGTTTTCACGTGCTTTTTGTTTGAATTTTACAATAAATGTCAATCTTTAGTTTAATTATCATTTTATTATAATATATTTAAAGCAAAACTTTGTGCTTTTTCTTCGCTTGAAATTTAGCCGAATCAAAGTTTACATTGAGAAGTGTTTAAAATCAGTGTTTTTAAATAACATGCATTATAAAATTACTTTAAATTAATAATGCGCCTGACTTTCACCTTTGTGTAAAGTGGCACACCCATTGCTAAGGTAACGGGTAATTTCCGCTTCAACCAAACTACTAGTTTGATTTTATTTGATAAACGTACAATAGTACCATAGAATACATTTTATTTGTTAATATTTTCAATGCCTATATATCTACAATTATAACCTTTTTTTTAGAACATCATTTAAACATCACCTAAATTAAGTGGAAAGGACCTATTAGGCCATATTCATATTGAAATAAAATTTACAAACTATCGTAAGGCAACCCTGGTATTTCTTTTCCCCCTTTCTATATTTTCCAGGCAGTGCCGTGGTTAGTCGTTAATCACAATTCCTATAACGCCTCGATGTCTAGCGGCCTCTGTCACAGACCGACGGGCCCGTATCAAAAATACATTATGCTTAAGAAGTTTTTCAAGGAAATGTTCTTAGTATAATGTGAAAGGAATACACTATTAATTGAGCCGAAAAAATTCACACAAATACGGCCATTTACAAACAAAAATTGGCAAACGTTTAAAAATGCTATTTTATATAAAAATGTGGGTTCACAAAATGGATGTTTCGAAAATAAGAAAATTACTTTGTAGACTTTTAAAAAACTTTTAAAAATATACAGTAAAATTAACTCAATAAGTTTTTATAAAAATTAAGAACACAAATAAAAAAAAAACTACATACAGATCGTACATTAACAAAAGTATAAGTATTTCTATTGTAATACAACAATAGACACTACTCTTCATCGATTTCATATATACTTACCCATTTACCTTATTTAAAAATGTTCTAGTAATTTTGAATTTTATTTCATAGCTACAATCTTCAAATTTGCTTCAAAACTCTTTCAGAACTATGCTTTCGTAACTGACTACTTTCAGTCAATCGATGGTCGTGTGATATATTTGCAAGCATGATTTACCGTATGAATAGATTGCAAATTGGACCGTCACTTGCAGTATACCTATACAATACACGTAACGAAGTTGCAGGAGATGAATTGCTACATCTAGTCTATACTTTCTAAATCTATGCTATTGTATAGAAATTCCAAAACAAGACTTTTATGAAATGAAACTATTTTAACTGGATTAATCAGGTATATTTTACTTTACTTTACAGTTTCACTCAATATGAAAAAATCGCAAAGTTTTGTTATTTTTATTAGATGATTTTTTTTATTGTTATTCTTTGATACATATATTGCTTCTATTATATACTTAAAAACATTTAATATTATTTTAATTATCAATAAAAATATTATACAAAATATGTCCCAACGACAGGACAAGGCTCCAGGCTGGCTAGATGACTAGAGTTCTAGAGTTAGGATTCCTCACGATATGATAGTTTAAAAGTGTGCTGTTAAATTATGAGAGAGTAAGTGTGAAACAAATCTATTTCAGATTTACGTCAATTACAGAGGAAAAAACCAAGAAAATATAGTTTTTCCTTTTGCCTTGTTGTCGTGAGCGATGATTTATATATAATATTGCAATATGGTGTAGTTCCACTTGAGAATCACGTAAATAAAAACGTAAATTCAAAAAATATTTCTATTTGTTAGCGATGTTTTTGTCAACAGTAGTATTTCTTAAGAATTGTTTATCCGACTTCGCCTAGATGCGATGATTGTATATCTATCGAGTCAAAGTCACAGTTTCCATTTTCGCACGTCGTAAAGTATACGATTTGATAAAAAATGCTGGTGGATGTTATAATTATAAAATGTATTTAAACCGTTTTTTTTATTGACTCAATTTTGATAGATGTTAACTGTAATGTACTGTTTACGTAAGAAAGAAGAAAAGAAAAACTCAACGAGGCGATAACTGCGTGCGAAGTTCCCTCTACCCTGTCGAAGCAAGTTCCTCTAAGTCGTCGTCCCTAGATAAAAATGATATTGCCCACCGAATACAATAACATAATACGGGAACGATATTTTATAAGTTATTTTCTGCTTAAATCCCCGTTACATGTTTGCAATTTTATACGTATTTCACGATTTGTATAGTTGTAATTGGATTTTCGATAAACCTGTCGCTGTTACTAGTGAATGTTAATAGAACAAGTGACAATGTCTGTGCAAATCTACCTAGAATGTAGTGAGTCACTCCGCTCTGAACGCTATATTTAAAATGGTAAAATTAAATGACTTAATAATACAAAATATTAGGAGGGAGATTACGTGTAGTACCTCAATGGTAATTTATTAGAATGAAGGTTTTAAGCTATAAGAAGCTCCCTCACACACACATACACTGAGAAATTGGTTTGTCATATTTAATCTCTTAAGAGGATTTCATATAACTTGAAAGGTATTATGCTCTACATTTCAAACAAAATAAATGTAAATTGAAAACCAGAGTCAAAATTAGTGTAAAATACAAAAATAATTTAAACCGAGCTATGGATTTAGTATTTGGAGCGACGAAAGCAGAAAAGTGATAAGTAATTAATTCTTAAGCCTTTGAAAATGATAAGTTTGATTAATAGCTTAAATGTAAGTTAGAGGAGTTTTAGTTTCCCTAATTTTGTTACCGACTTTTAATTTCAAGACCGGAAATATGATGTATTTTATAAACTTTAGCTTATATATATTAGTAATTTGGAATTCTAAATTATTTGTAGAATACAAATAATTTAGTACTTCAATTGATTCTCTTTCCGCTTCAATTTATAGTCATTAATTTAATACGGATAGTGTTTTGATTAGAGACAAAATAGTATACAAGTCGGTAAAATATGGAATTGCGGGAATATACGTCGTACAGCGAATTGCTGTAAAACAAGTGATAATAAAGATGTATTATATATTTTACTGAGGAATGGAGTGATTTACACTGGAGTGTATCTTGGCTGTACAAAGCGTATAACATCTTAGTACCACAAAGTTAGCCGCTAGGGCTCCTTTCAGCTAATACTAATTGCCTCTAATCCGCAAAACGTAGAGACTACATTGCAAGACGCGAGGGAGATATACTCGTACACGAAAATAAACAGAAATATAAGTCTAATTTCTGAAAACGTTAATATTACTATACTATATAAAGCAGTCCTAAAGTATGTTTGTAACAAGTATTTTAAGTAGCTAACGTCCTCTCTCTTGTAACGTATTCAATATATCAGTAGTTACATATAGTACATTGACATTTAATCAGTGGCTGCTATGTTTTAATTAGAGCAACTTAGATATATTATATCAAGCCATTGTGGCGCTGTATAAAGCATTGTCTGATTGTACACGTTATATATTTTACAAGTTTAGAGTGTCTTATACAAGTTACATCCAATATATATATATACATATTTTTAACATTTTTTAAAGTGTTATTCGCACACTTAGGAAATTGAAAAAGACATTTAGAAACCGTTCAAGGCTCTGACCGCTGCCGGTTTTCAAGAGGCGCGGGTGCAAATCCCGCTGCGTTCAAATTTTTATACGTGTTCTAAATATGTCTTTTACATCAAATATTCTAGATTTTTAACAAAACAGTTACAAACAATTATATATGCTGGGAACAGGCATATTGAAAAATATATATTTTTGCAAATATTTGCTTGGGGAAGTTGTAATGATTGCTAAGTAGCTCGAATTACAATTAATATAAATATTATATTAAGATACGTACTTTGTTGAAAAAACGAGATAATCGGACAGAATGCAGTCGACTGTACGTTTATTTTAGAAATCGCATATTTTAACGAGGTAACGAAATTATTTAATAAATATAAAAATCAAGCTTTTCAAAATAAATGTTAGCAACACCAAGCTTGTATATGTTCACTTAGATTAGATTGTCTAGAAAACACTTGTTGTAAACTTTCAAACTGGCACGCATAGGGATAGTTATCTGCCACCAAAGTTTCTCATAAGTTCTGAAATTCGTACTCCTTGCGGTTGTCTGATAAAACTACAGCTAACTTAGGACTGAACAAAACCAAAATAATAGCCATGCGTCCAGGCAAATCTAACTGACTTAGATTTGCCTGGGCGCATGCATGGCTAATTGGGTCATATCCTCAGTGTTTACGTTACTTACAATAACATTTAAAAAAATTAAAATAATGATAAATATTTTTATTTTTTCCATAATTAATAATAATTCTTGCAGTTAAGAAACTACACTTCCTAGTTTCTTTAGTTCTGTGAATTCAGTGTAATGCTTTAATTTCAGTGAAAAGTGGAGAATATATCTGTAAGCTCCCTGTCCTAGCCTCGTGCATCTCGCGCGTCTCGTATGACAGACAGAACCAAACTTCCTCCTATGCTTTTCGCAATAAATTTCCGCCTTGCCACCTTGGTATTAAAATACCGTCAATGTTAATATCTTTAATAATACAACAAAAAAGTGTGTCTGTACATTGAATATATTTTGCAAAAATAATTTAAGGAGATGAAAAAGCAGTAATAGAATCTATGATTTTTATTTATGTTTGTCTGTTTGATGTATAGTTTTGACCCTGGGCAAGGCTTACAATTCTAATTGATTTCGAAACGAATTAAAGACCAGATAAACTATATAAAATAAAGAAATGATACCTTAACAAAAGCAGTTCAGCGTGGTAAACATCATCCGTTGATACTATATATATGACAGTTGTTCAGTATGATAGGGACTTTTCATTGTTAAAAAAACATTGAACTTTGAGACCATCGTGCAGGAATGTCTGATTGTAAACGCGGTGATTATGGGTTCGATTTCCACTCAACGATGACTAGTCATATTTAAGTTGTTTTCACTTTATCTCTCTTAATAATACACATTCTCTTTACCGATATATCTATCTCCAAAGACACTTAGTTTTCTATCTATACAAACCAAGCACTACGAAACACTTATGGTATCAACTATCGATTGTTATATCAGTAACGTTGTAAATATATCAAATACCGAACTAGTGGTGAAATATTGTTTTCCTTGAGACAAGTGCTTTTTACCCTATATTATGTTTACAAACTTTAAGCGTGACGTCATCGTGGCGTGGTGGGCGCGTCTGCAAATATTTTCTATCGATATGTCACGACGATCAAAGATTGACGTCTTTGATTTATAAAGTGATTTGTAAATATATACTCTTATAACCCGATTTTGGTAATAGTTACATATATTTTTACACGTGAAATAAGCTTCTGTCTCTCAATTACAGAATTTGACCCGTATGGTGATATGCCATAGCATGTCTCCAAGATAATCATTTTAGAGCCAAAATCAAAACTCATTGTATTTATTTTACTCAATCAGCGGGGTCAAGGACCTACATGCCTGTATACCATGTAATACCATTTCTTCGAGCATAGTTTCACCTCGCTACTATTGTAGAGCTTATTGGGCTTGGACACATTTTAACTGCTCCAAGATACCATTTTTTTTACTACTCTTTCCAAATTATGGAATAAGATACTTAATATTGTATTTTCATCACAATGTCTTTGTCCACAGAACAAATTACCCAACTCATTTAAATATTCCTAGGAATGACCATCATATTTACAAATAAATATAAGCAGAAGCTATTCTATTTTTAGTCGTGTCGTCTAGACTTAAATGCATTTTCATTAAAATCAGACTTTGCCGTTGAGTTATTTCCACATTGCCTATAGTCGGGGTGAACGTTTTCATTCTAATTCTCTCGCCGCAACTACGCTGTAAATAATTAGTTAAACACGAAATATTCCGAATATTTACAAGAATTATATTTAATCTCTCCTTTTCTTTGTATATTGGACAAGGAAGTCTATTTTCTATGATCAAATTAAACATTGATTTAATATTAAGTTGTCCTATTAGTCTACTAGGGACTGTCAAGTCCCGAAGGTTGTAGGTCCTCGGGCATTAACTTTAGTAAGCTGGGGGTAACTTATTGAACGTCTAAAAATATTTGGCTTTCGCTATATATCCATTTTTGTGTCTAAATTGTTAAAGTTATTAATAATTGTATAATTATTGGTTTTCGTATTATGTCGTAATACTTGCAGATTATTTATTACCATAATATTTTGTTGCTTTAGATATTTTATGAAGTATTGGAATTGAGTCAGTCTAATCTGTGACATTGTAGAAGGACGAATACTACAGTTTGAAATAGACTCAAAACTTTTTGTTCCGAGGCTCTGTTCATCACTATCGTGCTTGAGAGGTGCGATTCAAATCGGAGATATGACTATATTTATTTTTCGGGATTTTCTATGAAGGTATCAAATTGCATAAGAATGTTTATCAATTATTTTGCATTTTCATTATACAAATTCTGTGTAGTTTGACGTCCGGAAGATAGGTCTTTACCTATTTTTGGACTGTTGTTGTTAAGCTACGCGAGATGCAATACGTAGATGTAAGGCATCTTTCGATTTAATGTTCAAAACGTGTAATTTTGTAACAACTTTTCTCCATGGTTCGTTCAATAAAAACGATATTTCAATTCATAGAAATTATAACTATTAATTAACTTTATACACGGAAAGTATTTATAAAAGTATATAATCAAAAATTAAATTATATTTTTGTTATTTAATATTAGGGATATCTAATCTTAAGTACAAGATTCGTTCCTGCTGAAGTTCATAACGGACCTTTCGAGATTGTGGTAGAATGTCTTTAAAATTCTTACGTACTCGATTAACTGACGAGGATCTCAAGACTGCTTAATATGTAGATATGTATATATATTCTGTATATCGCTAGGATTGTTGTCATCGAGTTTTCTTCTCAAATTGGAGAATGTATCAGATTGCAATTTAATACACTAAAGCGTATTATCGTGAATATCTAAAGAATATAACTTTTTTTGTATAGAGAGAATATTCTTGATACATTCCGTTGTCTGCCCAATTTATATTTATAAGATAAACTAAGTATAAAATGTAGGCGAAGTTCTACGACTGCTACGACGACTCTTAGATTTACTACATCTTGTAGCCCCTAGAGTGTCCACTTATCTACCCCTGACACAGAGCATATTAGAGCGAGGCCTTTTAAGATAGATTAAGTATATAAACTGAGCCAAGTTTCTTTCTAGCTTTACCTTCCTTCTGTTAATGTAATATCTCGGTCGGCTCTGGTCGGACTCGACAAATATTAGAGGAGTATAATTTAAGGAACATGTAAAACTAAATTAAGATAAATACGGACAAATTAGCTTTACGTTTCGTGGTCAACAAGCCTTACTTCAACTCGCAGACATGGTATTTGAATGCAAGTGTCCTGTTAAGCAGCATCTCTATTCATAATTATATCTTCATTTAAGCTCCGTCCGCTTATTTACATATTAAACGTATTAGTTTGTGAACTTTTGTTATAACATTTTTATTAGTTCATATTAGATGACATTTATTATAAGTTAGTTCTCTTGTATTGTTTTTTTAACTTATAACAATGATTGTAGGTTCATATTTCAATGAGGTGAATATAAAGCGTCTAAACGCAATTATTATAGGTTGTACCCCACTCGGGTGACTGAATATATTTAATTTATTTTCATTTTCCCGCTTTAGTGAGATAACGCGCGGCCTTGAGTTTTGTTACTCAATACGCAACGTTTTGACTTCTGGTAGAATTCGAAGTGTAGAGTGTTTTGATACTGGGTTCTCTCTGGCTACTAAAAAGCGCTATTTTTGGTCTTATTAGATAGTATTAGTTACGCAAAGAAATGTAGATAGGTACTAATAGTAAAGTTTTCTTGGCCAAATGCTATACTAGAAAAACAAAATTTTCTTTAATAACAATTATGTGAGTGATATCAATCTTATAAGCAACTTAAAACCCAATTGTATCAATACAATATATTAAAGCTGCATTAATAAATGTATAGTTTCATGGTAAAAATTGGCTTTAGCGGTTTACTAATACTAAAAAGATCGTTTCAGTAAAATTCTTTGGGAAAATATTTCATTTAATTATATCTTGTATACTATAGTAAAACAGTAAAAATAGTTTATTTACGCAAAAACAATTTTGGGGGATGTATAAACAGGAATAGAATATGAATCTATGATTTTTAAACTTCACTACACTATTCAACTTGATAGCCATTTTCCATTGTCATATAATAGTTAAAGATCTGGAAAATCTGCGGAACAACTATGATAGACCAGCTTAAGTATTAGAAATAAGTCAATGCCACACTAGTAAAAATTGTACAGTTCTCGTTGAGAAATAAAATTCATTAAACTTTGCAGCCATCGTGCCGCAGTGGGGTGACGGTCTGACTGTAATCGCGATAGTTGTGGGTTAGATTCTCACTTAATGGAATGATTATATTTATATTGTTTTCATTTCTCACCGGTAAGAATAAATGTAATGTATAGTAAACACGATGGTTGTGTATTCTATTCCCATTTCAGGGACTGGTTATATTTCTATTGTTTCCAACTATTCTCTCTGGTATGACAAAGAAAAGAGAAGTTTCGGCATTCAATATGCAACGTCTGAAACTCAGGCGGAGAGCTGGAAACGGAGTGTCTTAACTAAAAAGACTGTGATTATCGTCTTTTCACACTTTTATGATGAAATAACACAAGAATACATTCGATAGATCAAGAGTTAATACTTATTTGTAATTAATTATCCCTAAAACATCAAGTTCAGCAAAAAGTTTTAATTTAAAAATCAATAAACCGATTTTTTTAAGTCTACCTAAACGAAGTTATTTACTTATATTTTTTTTAATAAACAATTTAATGTTTATGTTAAAATCTATTTGTATGTATAAAGAATATATAGATATTTTTTGATTTTGTCTGTAATGTAGTAAATCCGTCTTTTGCCTCACGTGAGCGAGGCCGTTCGTGCGGGCATTTGGATCCGATCCAACTTTTGAATATGGCTTAGTAAAAGATTTGTAGCTATTGCGATATTTCGTGCAAAAACATTACGAGTAAGAAATTGATACTCGTTAGAAATATATGTTTAATGATACTTTATTATCTTAAATTATAAACAATAATATTACATATTACATATAACCTTTACAATATTATTACATATATAGTAAAAGGAACGTCACAGGATTTAAACCCGCGCTTCTTCGGTACCATCTGACAGAAATGTTGACATTGTGGAACATGACTTAGTTAATTAATCTATATATTAAATGTAAGGTCTTTAGTGTTTTAGCTCTTTGCCTACCTTGTTATATGTGGGTGATATATGACTCTAATAAAATAGAAAGATAAAATGGCTTATGTATAATTCAAATTCAAAATATTCGTTATTGAAATAGACTTTTGCTATCACTTTTGAATCGTAGAATGAACATCAAAAAGCTATCACCGGCTCGGAAGGCAACCTGCACCAAACTCAAATCATATCATATTATCAATTAAATATTCTTTTAAAGAGTAGTAAGCTTCACTTATTAATGTTGTTTTTGTAGTGTATTTTTATATGAATCCAAAATACAACAGACTACTTAGCCATGGACCACTTTTACTAATTTTATTTCGAAATGCAGAATTAGTTAAAAATGACTTGAAGTTATATTGCTATTCATTACACAACGTCTCGAAAGCGTGGAGCCAAAAACTATATACAATCTTGACAAAATCTAGAGTTTCTAAAATGATTACTTTTGAAGGTTATAATTTTTCTTTAGGAAGCTATTATAATTTTGGGTTCAAGTTTAAATGTAAGCAGTATATCATAAAATCAAAATCATAAATCCACACAAACACAAACGTGTTGATGCGCTTCAACTAGTAAAAATATAATAAAAATTTAAAAATTGCTTCACAAGGGATAAAGTTTATTTATTGTATTATTTCTTCTTCAATTCTTGAGTACACAAAAATACCTCGTAGGAAGCACTGACAGTATTCATAATTTGTTTTTTATGAGCTTATTGTAAGAAAAATTGACTTTAAAACTTTAGTAAGTTACATTAAGACTTAAACTTAAAAAGTTACGTGTGGAGGAAGTTTGTAAATATTGAATGGATTTTGGTCTGGAGCTTTTAAAATATACGAAGCTTTGGTAACGTGAGTTGTGCTTTAGAAATATTAAGTTAATATATTATTAAGTTGTTTATTTTTATTGAATTTGCATACAGCATATAATGTCCTATCCTAATCAATGCTTTCTTATTGCATCACATCATGGTGTGTTAGAGAACCATTTAGCTCTAATAAAATTAGAACACGCCCGAAGATTTCTTCTTAAAACAAGTTATTCTCTTCCTCATATGTGGACCACCGCTTTGGCTTTAAACCGACACTTCAACTTCTTAACTGTACGCCAATTGTTTCTACTTTACATTATTCTAAAATAAAATTCTGAAACTGTCTATGATCCCATAGGCGCACTGATCCCTGGATGAAATAAGAAAAAATCCATAGCGGATTTAAAAAAATCATTTTCCCACATGTTTTATTCGTTCCTTGGAGATGTATTATATACTCGCAGTAAAATTAATCATCTCTTATCTATATACTCTTTTCTTAAAGTAAATGTAAAATAACTGTAACGAAATGGTTTAAAAGATGTAACTATAATAATACTAAGAAACTATTGTTAATATTAAATAACGTATTTTCTTTTTGTAATGAAACTATTTTAACTGGATTAATCGCGTATAATATTGGTATTCGAAAATACGAACACGGTAGTCCGTGGTCACAGGTACCTGTGACTTAATCCGGTAAAAAAAGTTTCATTTCAATATGAGTAATAATCGTGAAAATCAAAGAACTTACAACGTATACTCTCTAACTTACACATACACACGCACGCACGCATGCACGCACGCACGCACGCACGTACACATGCACGAATGTTGTATACTTATCTATTTTTAAAAACTTTACCTATTAGGTTATAAACCTAGAAAATATAAAAACAGTATAAACTGTTTTTATATATTTTCTTATTTGTAACAAAATGTAATATATTTGAAGGATGAGTGCCTAGTGACTTGTAAAACAGGCAGGTTTACCAAGTACGGGCACCAGTCTCTTACAATGTTTTTTTGTCCATCATTGGTGGACACGTTTTGTGATATATTTAATAAGACCAAGCATTGTGAAGAAATACATATATTTATTATTATTATTATTTAAAGTTCCGAAAATTGAAAAAAATGTACCTATCATATTTTAAGTTTATTCTCAGCCTCTCATAAATAAAACCACTTTTGTATTATTTTAAATCACTTTATTCCCAGGAATGAGATATATTCTACAGATAATAAATTACCTCAATCGCTCTTTTGCTGTTATCTTGGCGTAAAAAATGGCGTCCATCTGATGGTCTCTAATGATTTCCAAAAAGAAAGATTATCCATTTAAAAATTAGATCTTTTTTAGATTTCCCATAAATAAAGATATTTACTGATGTACAGATATTCAATTCCAAGTAATTTACTTGTTTTTCTTTTTTATTTTTTTGTCTTAAATTTGTAAGGACCGATTTAATCGCGTTTTGTAACCTGTACCATTTTCGTTATATTTCAATTTAAAATAATGTCATGGCCAAAATAGAAGAAAAGTTATTACTATGGCTACCCCGCCAGTATTATTTTGTACATCCTATTGGTAAAATATTCCTTTCATTGAGATTTGAATCAGCCTTTTCAGAGAAAGACTTAACTAAATAATAAATTTTCAAATGATATAATCAACAAAACATTTAGTGAAAACAAAATCGTTTTCTACTTTAATTCCATTTATCCATATTGTGTTTTAAATTATACTCAATTAATAATTGGCTGAACATGGTCATGGAGTTGTAAAGCTATTGAAAAATTAATTAAATAAAGAACAAGTACAATACAAAGTTGACATTGGATGAGGATGTAAAATAAAAAAAATTATAAATGGAGAATAAAACCAGTAAATGTATTTTATATAATTTTACTTGTACGAGTATTATGGACGCCAACGTGGTTTAGGGGTTGGCAGTTGGACAAAAGTTTGCCTCATGAGGATTCTCTTCAAATCTTGCTCAGGGGATATTCATATTAAAAATATTTTAATTGCTCTGGTATAGCAACACGTATTTGAGTCCCAGAAAGAGGATAATGGAGTGATTTTTAATTTGTTATAAAAATACCACTCTTCCTGTCCCAAATGGGCATTTGAAAGATATATAATATAAGTATCTTACTTGTTTTTTATACAAATATATACAAATATAACCTGAAACAATCAGAATAATGATCACAGTGACAATAATAAGCAGAAAGACGCCATTGTTTCAAAACGTCAAAGTCAGCGTATACATACTTATCGTGGCCATCAAATACTGTTTTACTCTTCACTTTCATTTCCTTCAGCGTTTCTGAATATACTGAAACAATCTAATCTATTCATTTAATATGAAAATCGCGTTATTGTTGTTCTATGAAAGGGACAATTTCTATTCAATATCCTCTAAAATTTTAAGAGATGTTGAAATTCAAAATAAAAGTAGAAAATAAACAAAATATACGGTGGTATCTAATGCACTTTTTACATTAGATACCATTGTGTATTGAAAGTTACTGAAACTCGCTACAATAGTTCTCACTTAGGAATGTGTGTTCACGTTGTCATTTTGTTTTGTCGATCTCGTCGATCTCGTTCGATCAGTCTTACTGTAAAGGTGATGGTTGTTGGTTCGATATCCATTCGAGGGACTGATTATAGTCGAAGTTATTTTTATACTAAAAGAAAATGCGGCGTAAGGTTTTGCAATTCAGTATGCCATATTGTAAGCTTGAGAAAATTGAAAGAGGAGTATCTTAATACCTAGTTCTTTCTGTCAACCCTATTGTATGCTGAGATGCTTGAAACTAAGAAAATATTATTTTTTTTTGACTTTTCGATCAGCAATGAAAGAAGTCTGAAGAAAGAACAATTTAAAGACCCTCAGAAGTGAGATACCCTCTTCAAAACTAGAGAGAAATACTCTTCTGTTTTTCAATCTCCGTTTAAGAAAGAGTCGTAATTTTTTTGTCTTTAACAACTATGTTAAAGCACTTGCAATGTGTATGCAAAGAACTCAGGGCACGAGATATTTATAACCAGATGAAAAAAATCTTTTAAATTCTCAACATTTCATCGACCGAAATGTAGAAAATTAGCAATAATTACATTGAGTTTAATGAGCTTCAGTTACCTAATATATCTTCACTGACCCGAATTTTGTTCTAGCACAATATATTATGTTTTATCGAATAGTTTTATTTCAGATTATTTAGTACAAAAGAAAAGAGCCGCATGGGTATTGTTCAGTAACGAAAAGTGCTACAATAGTGTTTGTTGTACAATTTATATATTACAATAACAGTATGCCATTCCATCCGGTTCTGCGCCAAGTTTCGGATATGGCTTAATAAAGGATTTGCCCCGAACAGCCCAAAGCTAACGACCAACTTAGTTTCTATGTCGATGTCGAGCTTTCGACATAATTGTTATTAAATATTAGTGTTCGTGGGACATTCAGTTCTTTCTCGTTCTTTATTATATATTTTTGTTTCTTGTAAGAAATTGTTTCTGCATCTGGTCAGAAAATCGTTGTGAAAAGATGTACATCACTATATACTATAGTGAGATATAGTTTTGATTATTATAAAAAGATGTAATTAGCAATTATAGAGTTACTATTATACGTACTTATTCGTACATCTATGTCTAAATAGCTTCATAGTTTGTGGGAGTAAACAAATTGGACGTAATAATCACTTTTTAAAAATGATGTAACCTCAATTACATACTTTGCAAAATTAATTCGAAAAAAATAACACAAAGCAAGTATTATATAAAATGCATTGGCTTGTATTTTATGATAGCTAATATATTATATATGTATATGTATATAGAGGTATTAATAATTAAGCTTATAAATATAAATAGCTGTTTCATGGCAGCCTTTTCTGGAATACATTGAGGCCATCGTCGCCAGGAGGCCTGAGAGTCTTGACATTAGGTTCTCTCTGACTACCTACCCTATGTATTAATAAAAACCTCTTGTCGAAATGAGATGCTAACTTCATAAAAATATTGAAGTTTTGATTAGGGCTAAAGGCGGCACACGACTCAATCCTATTTAGAGATAAAAAATATTTTGGGTTGAGATTAAAAAAAAACCATCGTAGCTCTATAAATACCTAAGTCATATTCTCGGAAAATCATAGGATAATATTGTCACATCACTTCCAAAAGACAGAAGTGCCCTAGAGTTCACGTCAAGACTTCAACACTATGGACACGTATAAAGAACAATAAAAACAAACATTTCAAAAGACTATTATTTTAAAGTAGACAAGTACTTCTAAATAACCAGCGAACTTTCCAGGCATAGGTTTAGAGTAAAAAAACACTTTTTTAGCTTTTCATATCCTAAGTCAAAGTCAAGTCAAATAATTTTATTGAAAATAGGAAGATACATGCTTCATTTTTTTAACGTCATATAATTCACCACTGGTTCATTAAAGTTAATACCTCAGACCTAAGAAGACCCGGCGTAAGAAACTCAGCTGAACTACTTTTGTTTTAAATCAATTAATTACATATCTATACATAGTGATTTGGCTGGAGCGAGCATTTAATTCCCAAGGTGTGTTATTGTTTATATAATCGTTAATTAGGTAATAAACACAAACGTCTTTTCACAACTTTTTTAAATTATGATATAGAACACTCTCGACGTTTTTTGGAATCTAATTGTAAAAGCGCACACATAGTTTCATAAAATAATGACGGATTCGATGCCATCGAGTTACAGGAGCGGTATGTTTAAGCCTATATCTAGTATTAATATTATGTACATCACCGATTTTCGTTAAATCATTAATATTTTTCTTTATATACATAAGATTATAAAATATATATTGAGACGCAACTGTGAATATATTTATTTTCTTAAATTTTTGCCTTAAGGAATCTTTTGGGCCTAAGTTATAAATTGTGCGAATAGCTCGCTTCTGCAAGACAATAATTGAATTAATTGCAGCTGCATTACCTCAAAGTATAATGCCACAGGATATAATACTATGAAAGTAGCTAAAGTAAACAAGCCGAGCCGTCAGTTAATTATCAAGTTGAATCAAGTCTGCGGAGCTAAGTCTATTCGCTTATCCATCAATACGAGGTTCCTACTGGAGTAATTTGGCGTCAATATTGTTACCGAGAAATACCGTAGAATCAACAGGATCCACGGCTTCACCATTCAAAAGTACATTGGCTTTAACAATTTTCGTGTTTGGTGTTTTAAAAATTAAATATTGATTGTTTTTTTACTATTTTTTAAGTTATTAGCACTAAACCAATGAATTTATTAATAAACGTTTTGTCATCTTTACATTTTAAAATATTAATGAAGTATCGTCAACAAACAATACTATCTCTCATGGCTCCATCCAACTAGGTGTGGTATAAGTTTCTGAATATCATTTTAAAAATGAATATCATTTTAAAAAAACGTGGAAAAACGCTCGATAGGTATGACAGCGAAATCCCTCTTTAATCTATTAAAATATCTCAGTACATTTCTAGCACGTATTTCGAAGGCAGCATTAGTAGGATCCGTCTAAATTCGGTTAGGTAGAGACAGGGGCTCGGATAGCGGAGGCGAGCGTTAATGCATTCAAAAAATACCCTATAAGAATACACTTGGGTTGCGTTACAAAGTCCCAGGCACAGCCCTCTCCTTGCTATTTATTGCTTGGCTATGGGGCCCGGCACACGCGCGGTGAATCCATGTAAAGCTAAGGAGTTCCTTTTGTCCTTCGCTTAGATATGTTTAAATATAAGTATATGGAGAATGGAGAAATCTGTCTCTAAGTTTTCTTTGTGAGACACAAAATATCCAAGATACGTTATAAAAATATATAATAACTTCATATTTAACAAAGATTAAACATTAATATATTTATGTTTCAAACAAAATGTAGAACTAAAGTGTAAAAGAACTAAGCCAAAACTGTCCTGTCAGGTTGTCAGCACGCTTAAAGTCGACATTGCTCCGAAACAGATATGCGCCGTGAGGTGTACAAATGTACATAGTGGCTGTTTTTCTTAAAATTTTAGGACACTATAGTTGTGTAAAGACTCAAAAAACTTATATTTTTTTAACATATTTTAAAGTGTTATTCCCACACTAAGGAAATTGAAAAAGACATATTAAGAAAACGTATAAAAATTTAAACGTTCAAATTTTTATACGCTTTCTAAATATGCCTTTCTCAAAAAAAATATTGTTTAGTTCCGTCATTCACGCGAACGAAGTTCCGGGCACAGCTAGTCTTAAAATACATATATACACCTAAATACATATATAAATACATACCTATACTTAGCAGCCCTGTGTTTTTAATGCCATACTTTTCATATATTTATTAAAAAAAATTAAATACATGTCAAATGTCATGTGTAAAAAATGTATTACAGGACAGTCTAACATTCGCTAGAGACATTGTCTTCTCTAAAAGCTCGCAATAAATGTTCGTCTCCTTTCAGCGACTGCTGGAAATCACGTAGAAAATGTTGTAAATGAAATATTTTCAGCAATGAAATAACACTTCCGACTCACTATTTATACCTATAATGCAAATAGTAATATGATATTAAAACAGTATAAGAAGCTTGTGTATATGAGGCCAATTTTTATTTTAGATAATAATAAATTACTTACAGAAAGTTAAATATATGTGAAATTATATAATATTATTTATATTTCGAAGAAAAGCTTTAAAAAATATTAAGTTATTAGAAAAGTGTTGATTTATTACATTATTTAGATTTATATTTAGTATTACTAACTTTATTAATAAAAAAAGAAATATTTAGAAAACATATAAAAATTTGAACGCAGCAGCGTTTCAATTTCCTTAGTGTGGAAATAACACTTTAAAAAATGTTAATAAAAAAAAAACTTTATTAATAACTTTACTGTATAATAAGAACTTTTCTTTTTTTAATTTATGGATATTTGAAACAATTTTAACGAGATTAATCACGTATTTTACACAATTATATAAGAAAATACAGGGTTATATACCTGTTATATAATTATCGGGTTAAAATAGTTTTATATAATTCAAGTTTGGCCAAATAGAGAAAGGAGCTCGGATAGTGGAGGCGAGCTTTAATGTATTTTAAATACATTAGGCCTTTCAGCCTCGCTTGGGAGCCCCTATCCCTGCAGCGTGAAGGCCCCGGCACCCGCACTGTGAATCCGTGTAATGAAATACTAAAGAGTCCCTTCTCATTTTACTATAAAAATTACCTATGGGTTTTGAACACAAAAGTGCAAACCAATTTTCTGTCGAGTGCAGTTCAGGTTCAAATTGCTGTCGGTTATTCTTTTAATTGAACTTAATGTGCTGCCAAGAGTTTTGATGTCAAACCCCATTCGTGGGATAGTTTATACTTAACTATAACAAGGTCTCTATTTAGGAGAGTTGGTTTTTAGTTACCTAGTTACTTAAAATGGCGCAACGTTAAATATACTTGCGTTGTTACGATAATTAATCAATTTCTTTTAAAAGGTAATATTTTCTTTGAATTCAATTGTGTGATTTACGCCAACAAGGTCCGAGACGCAGGTCAGCAAAGTTATAGTATTTGTTCATAAAGTTTTTGTATGAATGATTTAATTTGTCAGGGAATTCACTAGGGCCGAGGGAGAAGCACTGAACAAACTACTTTCTGTAGAAAGTTACGAAGTTTCGAGTGCAGCTTACAAAGACATGCTGTTGCTTGTTAAATACTTAGTTATAATAATTAGTGTGGTAATATTATTATGGCATTTCATGAAAGTGACTACAATCAGTATAGAGATTGAAAATATACATGTATACTAAGATTATTTAAAAAGTTATTTAATGAACCCAAAACCATTACGTTCACAGTCAGTTAATACGCGACTGCGCCACGATGGCGTCCAACAAAGTACGAATACGTTATAAAAGCGTCTGTCGTAAAATATTATATCTATAGAGAAGATAATTCCAAATGTGAGCAATGAAAAATATATCAAAAGCATAACGCAGTCGATCTATTTCACTCCTCATATAGTAAAGGCTTATCTTTTTATTGCACGCGTTATGGAGTTGATACCAATCAAAGGAACCTTCGTAGAGGCTTAAAGGGGGACTTAGAAAGACATTTTTATAGAAATCCTAGTTATTGCTAGTTTTATACGCCATAAGAAATTCATGGTTGTACTCTAAAAAATTATAGTACTCGATAGTAGTAAAACAGCTAAAATATTAAAATTTTGATATCGTTGTTTTGTGGTATCATCTATTACATAATTTTAGGTCCTTTGTTGAAATTTAGATTATTCATTGGTCTATATAAAGTAGCAATAGCGTATGCAATTTTTTATTTACTATAAAGTAGCGTATGGTTTGATTGCGAGGAATGTACAAATAGGTCCTATAATAACAGATTTACCGTTACACGTGCTCAAATAAACGACCGCTGACATGAAACTGGGTAAGATTAAGTCCAGTGTATTTAATAAAAGTTATATGAAAATCACGAGGTGACTTTAAATAAGCGTGTAGAAATAAATGCTACAAAAGTTATATCTCTGAAAAAATCACGATTATACAGACATCTTTTAAGTAAAATTTCCAAGCGATTATTGAATAAAAAAAAAATAGGCACTAAGTTTGTTGCCGAAACGTTAAACCTTGTAAAAATTCCCCATAATAACGGACAAAGTAAAATTTTCATTGAAAATCAAAGTCAATACAAAAGTTTGTCTGTGGTCATTCTCGCGTGTAATTTATTCTTGTTAGAAAAAGAGCTTATTGAGACGCGCCTGTTAATACTCCTATTGTATTATGTGAGATAAGCGGAAATTACGCTTACATTATATATAATACGATATAGATATTTTTTTTACATTTTTTCAAGTGACACTAAGGAAATTGAAAAAGACATTTAGAAAACGTATAAAAATTTTGAACGCAGCGGGATTTGAACCCGCGCCTCTTGAAAACCGTTTAAGCGCTCTGACCGCTAAGCCATGCGTTCTACATCCAGCTACGTTAAAATTCTTATACGCTTATTACGACTTATATTTGTTGTTATAAATATAACAATAAATATAAGATCTTGAACTTGGGATTTGAACCTGCGCCTCTACAAATGTAGAGGCGCGGGTCTTCCTAAAAATTACAGCGAGAAATTAATAAAAACGTAATCTATCCTTTGGTAATGTTAAACTTACAAATCAGTCAGTTCTGAAATGTTTATTATTAAATCATAAAACTTAACTTGAAATTATTTTCACAGCTTATAATAGCTAAAATAATCACTTACTTAGAGAATTTTGATTCTACAGCTTATTATATATATAATAGTATTCTTATTATTAATAAGAATATCAGTTGAAGTTTGCGCTGCGATGAAGTCAGGTCTGTCATGTCAGTCATACGAATTTTAAAACGTTATACCCGTACATATATCATGCTGGCGGCAGCGAGTGGCGTTTCATTGGAAACTTATGAATGGCTTAGCATTTGTTATGAGACTGTATGACATTTTTATATTTTTAACACACTTATAATAAAATATTTGAAACGTACATTCAAAAACATCTACTTTCAACTTTGACATGACAGTGGGTATAACTGTTCCACATTACCATCATTAGTATATTTTTTTATTTATATATATATATATATATCTTCAAGAGATAAGTCCCCCTTTGCACCTTACCACTTTGTTTGTTTTTGTTTGTTTATCATGTATTTTTTATAGTGCAATAAAGTAGTGCAATATATATAACTTTGAATGTAGCAGGATTCAAACCCGCGTTTTTTGTAGTCTATCCGAACGCTTTAGTCAATTGAGCCAATTTGAAAGCTCAGCAAAATGCTAAACAATACTTTTAAATTACACCAAGTCGTCATTCCTATGCCATATACACATTTTACCAAATGGGATCGAACTGATAACCATCGCACATAGAATTATGTGCAAATAGCACAATTAGACTTACTTTATGAACTACTATTGTATATTCAAATATACAATACATGGTATCAAACACAAATAGCAATTTCTTTTTTCGTATGTCTTGTATAGGAACTACAACAAATTATATTTAACATTAATATAAAATGTTTTCATTGAGCCCCGAAACAGAGTTTAATTTATAGTCAGTTTAAAACGCTGCTCCATATTAAAATGAAGGGTAGATTCCAATTGAGTTACTTTTTTGTATCGCTACGAAGTGATGGCTAACTAGATTACCGCGCATTCATCGGCAGCTTTGATCGAACAAAACTCACTTATAATATATTTTCATTGTGGAACTGTGAAGCACTGAAATATTAAAATTCATATGTGATGTTTATATATTAAATATATGTAAATATAAAAATATAAGAATATGTATTATACTTAAAATTTTCCTTTTCAATGATGACAGAAGTTTTTATATTTTTTCTCTATTACCGCTACATATTTATCGAGTTTTCTTAATATACCTTACCAATCAGCACAGCAATATATTTTTCCGCTTCATACTTTTTACCGCATAGGACGGTAGTCAAAGAGAAATTAGTGTCAAGACACTCTACCCCCCACTTTCCACCTGAATTCGTGACATTGCGTGTTGAGTGGTCCGTCACCACAATATTACCAGATAGCGGATCTGTCTAGTTCACCGAGTGGGAATTGAACCCATGATCAATCGCAAGTACAGTCAGACACTGTTCCACTGAGAAACAATGGCTTCTAAATATGTATTTTGGGTTCTAAGAACTCTAAAGCTTATATTGTAGTTATATTTGTTATAATTTTGGATAGCTTAATCTTGATTACCTTTGGGCAGTATTGGTATAGACAATAATAAGACAAACCCCCAGAGGCTCCAAATATATTGTTTTCATCCAATTCACTTAGAACGAAAACAATGCGAGAACGTCTTGAATTGCGTTCAAGAGAAAGTTAATTTATAACATTTCCTTAAGATGTTTCGACCAGTGTCTAGTTATTATGTAGCTATAAAGAAAAGCCCAACGAATTTAATTATTCGACTTACTTTCTAAAAATGGCGTTTATTAATTTTTGGAAATAAGAAGGTTTTTTTATCATAACACATTTTTTACAGGAAAATGGAAAATCGTATGGATATCGTATGGATTTGAATCCGTGATTCTTGAATAATACCAAAAAAGATTTTGGTATTTTAAGCTATACGCTCAATTCCGTACCACATCCAGACCAGATAAGTTGATATATCGAAAATACATGCTTTTCAGGGCAGACATTTTTAAGTTCTTTAATTTTTGCGATTATTACACATTTTGAAATGAAACTATTTTAACCAGATTAATCGGGTATAATTTTACGCGAAAATCAAAATTATACGCGATTAATCCGGTTAAAATAGTTTCACACACATTTTTAAGTTTAAATCATATCTGTAAATTCAGTTTTTATATTTAACTAAAATAAAAATGACATTTTACACAAAATAAAATGTATCTTTTTTAATAATTTTGGTTTGAAATGAACTAGCAAATGTAGATCGTGTTGGCCATTATCGGCCGCATTGCGACGCATGAATATTTATTGCTTGACAAATAAATAATTGTTTGATGCGGATTCGTTGATTCGTGGATATATGTGAGTGTTTTTTTTTATTTTACACATATACCGCATACAGCAGGGAAGGGAAGAAGCTAGTGTTAAGATATTTCATTCTATACAAATGTACATAACTAAAATAATTAGTTATTGAACTTCATTCTTCAAAACAAATAATTGTTTAAAACATTTATAGTAAAAAACATATTTTCTAAAATATATATCTGTGAAAATAAATCTATACAATTAGTAACAGCTTAAATAAAGAAATTATGTCAATTATTGTTTTTCCAGTTTTAAGCTCCTCCAAGCTGTATAGCTCGCATATTACAAGAAAAGATCTAATATGACGTTCCATTCTACAGTTTTTAACTCTTTAAGAAGCCTAAGGAAGCCTGAAAGGCAATAATAATCTTAATATAATAATCCCTAAGAGCAGAAATCGAATTGATAATTATCGCGAGTACAATCAGAGAATGTCCCACTGTGCCCCGGTGGCGTCGTATATGTATAAAATATCTGTCCCATTAAAAATATTAATGTGAAAATGGGAGTTATGTTCCAATATTCAGAATAGAATTTAACATAAAAATTAAGACATAAAAGTTCTGTAAATAATCCTGAAATTTATTTGTTTTTAAGTAAATTGAATTTTTGACTTGGCTAGTTTTTGCTAATAAGTTATTTAGTTTAATAGAAGAGTATAAAGTTTTATATGTACATGTCAGTTAGTGATAAAAATATAAATATTCAGACGTTAATGGATCAAAATCCTTTGTATCTTAAACTAGCGACCCGGTCCCGCTTCGCTCGGATAATACAGCTTATATTTTTCATTGAGCCCCGATACCGTCTCTTGACATTATCGGTAATAACTGTTTAATTTCTATTAAGGTAATTTTTATTTTGCAATTACTTTATTGTGAAGATCAATTATATTATACAAGCCAGACTTAAGGTAACCACCGACATGTTGTATAAGCATTATATTTAAACAATAAACCTTTAAACGACAAACCTTTTCAATTTTTAGCTATAATGTACATTAATTATATGCCTATATACATTTTCCTAATAAATTTCTCCATCTATTAATGAAAACTACAATAAAATACGTTGAGTACTCTCAAAGATCTAAGCGTACAGACAGCGGAGTTAACTTTGTTTCATACCGTGTAAAAACAATGGAATTTTAGAGGCCAGCGTGGTACAGTGTACATTGGTATACAGTGTACACAAATGTGGTACATTCTCTAAGAAAAATACACATACATGTCATTTCAGGGCGATCGGTTGATATAGGTCAGGGAAACTTGATTTCACACATTCCAAAGAAAATTTAAAGAAAAACGGTAAATAACAGTACTTTAAGTTTTAATTATGCTGCTTCGAACGAGACTGTAGATCACAAGATCACAGTTATTATGATGACAGCGCTATCACAGAGTCACAAAGAAAATTAATAACGTGTTTTTGCTTGTCAAGTATTAATTACAAAAAAAAACGCTTGCATTGACAATAAGTAAAACAGAAATAAAATAAGAAATAAATTGTAGATCAAAGAATTAAATGCAAAAATTATTATTAATGGGTTTGTTGTCACTTGTGCAGAGTCAGAGTCTGATTCTTAATTTTGAATGCGAAAATTACATTGTAACTATTACTATATTCTTTAGCATTTCTTTGGTCTTGTACAAATATTTTAAAATCAAAATTAGCTGAATTAGTTGAGCCATTCTCGAGTTTCAGAGGAACTCACTAACGTCATTTATATAGTGTAGCTAATCCGTCGAACTTAGTACTGTCACAGAATTAAATAATATGTCTTAAATTCAATAAAAATCAATAGCAAACCAAATCAACAGAATAAAAATACACAAGGACGTTCTCTACCTAAAGAAGGGGAAATGACAAATCCGTTGCAATAATAGGTGTAAGCGTGACCTATTTTGAATTGTAAATCTTAAGTTGGTGCCCAGAAATCTGAATGGCTGAATTCATAAACTCAGTGGGATAGCTGACTACAACACCCTGGCTTATCACTGTGTCAACTGATAATGCAAATAACTATCCCAGGATCCAGTGTAATTTTCATTATTGATTTAATGATTAGTTGATTTGATATATTTCCAAATTTGTTAGAAATGAATTATATATTTGTTGTCAAATATTTATAGCCCGGTCAGAATTTTTCTCAGAAACAATGAATTGTAAATCTTTAAATCACGCTGTGAAGTCTGAACTTTACTTATGCTAGTCTTTATGTCTGTAATTTTTTATTTTCCTTGCAGAATTTTTAATTTTAGTACGCATCCTGTTTGACAGGCACGCATAGTTTGTATGCGAAGTTACTTTTTTCCTTGCAATTTCTTTATTTTGTCTAATCCGATACAATTCTCTCCCTTTGCTACAAAAATATTTTTATAATAATAATACTAGTTACTTTTGTATATACATAGTTTCACGCACCTCTATAGCTGTGTAATTAATGAGAAACTATGTTTAAGATAATTCGTACTTTACTTTTACTTTAATTTCGAGACATTGCATTCCCCAAAGTGCAAATCGAACTTACAACCACCCCAACAACGTACGCAGTCGGACACTCTCTCTTTGTACTTCATACTATATTAAATTTATACTAACATAGCGTCATACTATGTAGATATTATAATTTAATTTAATACTCCTCAAGTCAATTTAAACAAAAGCTTAAACAAAAGCTTAACTTAAGTTCAGGTGTCGATGACTCTCGTGAATAACTAATGTAAAGCGGCTTAGGATTTTGGTTGTTTGTTGGTTGTTGTCAAGAAAACGACAAGACGAGAATATTAAGTGTATAAAGTCAATATGTCTTGTCTAAGAGGAAATCTGTCTTTTGGAAATTTCGTAGGACAATGTTAAGTTAGGACGCGCCTAAATAAATACAAAATTCCTGAAACATTAGGAGATATAATATAGGATTTGACTAACATTAAATCAATATAAATTCTTAACAATTTCACATCAGTTTACGTTTTAAGGCAACAAATTGGATCATTGAGTTGGAAAAAAAGAAACTACGGGCAGTAAAAATAAAACAGCGGAAGTTTAATTATTTCATCAAGCCCCTAGTTGATCCACGTTTTATTCGAGGCATATAATCAGAATCACGGTATACGAGTTCATTAAAATTTAACGTCGTAAATGTTGTAAAACGAGTGTAATTTGTCCTAGGAATTTTCCCTTTGCATCCACTGATTTCCTTGTAATAAGCGCTTTTGTTGAAATTTACGTAATTCTACAAAGATTAATCCCCACAAGGTAAGCGTATATGATATACATCTACAGTTATTCGAATGTTGACGCCCAACTGACTCCGATGAATGCAAGAATACAAGACACCCATTTAATTTCAATACTTGTAACGAGACTGTACCCGAAAACTGCCCGGTGAACCACACTGAACAGTTTTTACTAATGCGGCATTGACTTGTTTCTTATGGCTTAGTTGGTCTGTCATGGTTCTTTTGTCGGATATTTCAGATCTTTTATTAATTGTTATATGATAATGCAAACTGTCTTTCACGTTGAACAGTTTTTGTTACGGGGCATTTGCCAATTTCTAATGGTTTAGCTGGACTTTCATGGTTCTTCATCAGCTGTTCCAGATCTTTAACTTCAGGTCTATTACAATAACAGGTATTGTAATAGATGTGCGCGTACAAACAGACAAACAGACATCTTCTTTTAATGTTTTAATATCCCCCTAAATTGTTTTTTCGTAAATATATTCTAATTTTTTTTTAACATTTTTAAAGTGTTATTCACACACTTAGGAAATTGAAAAAGACATATTTAGAAAACGTATAAAAAATACGCCCGCTGCGTTAAAATTTTTATACGTTTTCTAAATATGTATTTTTAAAATATATTCTATATACAGACACAACTCATTTACAGTCTTATTATAGTATAGATGTACCGATTGACCGCTCCGCTCATCGCGCTAGCGTGGCCAACCACTGAGAATAATCAAAAACCAGATTTTCTACGACAAAATCTATTAATAGACAGAAACACACATCTATAATGTAAAGTAATATCATAAAAGCATATAATATATATATATCGAGTCATAAAGATGACCGTACTCTTTACGACGCATTAAAATTAACTTCCAACAGGGATTCGTACTCAGTCCCTCGCGGAAAGCGTCATATAAATGAGTTATTATATTTTTATATATACCATTAAACGCTAAATGGGTTTAGCTTTGTAATATCTATTATATCAACATGTATAATGTATGTATCAGAATGACAAGTATTAATAGTAGGTTATCTTTGAATAACGTGCTATGCGGGAAAAAGAGTGAACTTGTATGTTTGTATTCAAATTCAAAATATTCTTTATTCAAATTGACTTTTGCCAGTACTTTTGAATCGAATCGAATGAACAAAAAGCTCGCATCGGCTCGAAAGGCAGTTCTGCTGAGAAGAGTTGGCGAGAAACTCAACAGATGCTCTTTTCAAACAGAAAAGTTACAATTTTATTATTTAATACAGTGGTAGCTAATCTGCACCAAACTGAAATAATATTACTTCCACTCATTTTTATCTTTTAAATATTCTTCTACAGAAAAAAAGCTTTACTTATTAATATTGTTCTGTAGTGGCTTACAATTTCTACAGTGACATGTATGTATGTATATATGTACGTATGTATGTGTGTTAGTATGTAAGTGTGTAAGTGTCGAATTGAAGTCACTTTTTAAATGTAGGTACTTAAAAGAATAAATTCAGACAAAATATTCATAATCAATTAGAACTTAAACTTAGAACTCGTTTATCGTGATTATAAATAAAACAAGTTATTAACATATACATTAAGTCAAGTAAGTAAAGCAGTTATTGTTAAAGTACAATATATATATATATAAATCAAATAAAAACACGTGTTTTAGAAAGCCTTATAAGTATTCATGGGTACGCAAAATCTTGGTAATAAGCTTTCCTTTCTTAACTTTTTCATGACTAAGAACTTCAATTTTCCCCGTCAATTAGTTTCTGAGAAAGGAAATAATAAAAATATTCTTTATTATTAAAATAACGTAAAACTAAACGATATGTTCGTTCACATTACCTTGATGAAATCCTGTCTCTCCCATACATAGGAGTTACAAGAAAGTCCTTCTTAGTGGCCTACTACGTGTAACAACCAATCTATATGCCATATTCAGCTTTCTGTGCAAAGTAATTTTGGCTTAGTCAGTCACACAAGACTTTTTTATAGCATATAAATGTCCTTCGATAGGTTTAAATATTTGCCTAAAAAGCATATTCTGAACGAAAAGCAAGTAATGTTATTATTTCTAGGTCTTATTACATTATCAGAAAGGTCTAGATTAAAATTAAAAAATAACTCGCAATCTGAATAAATTAATAAGATCTCTGGTTTTTGTATTTTTACACATTTAGAAATGAAACTATTTAAACCGGATTGATCGCGTATATTATTGGTATACCAAAATACATTTCAGAAAACCCGACGTTTCTTCTTACGACGCTGGTGAGGCACGGTCAGCTTGTTCTGATGAAAGGCATTCTTGACCTGTCAAAGCTCGTCCCCTACGTGTTCAGCTTCGCAGATGTGGTGGGAGACACAACCAGCACTACTATCATATGTGAAGGGAGTGTGTACCTGTGACCATTACTGTAAAGTATACAGGAAATAAACAGCTAGATTTTGGACTATGTTGCTGAGGTGTGGGTACAAATCATGCGATCTTTCAAATGTTATATTGCAAACAAATCGCCTCCAAATTGTAGGCTTAAAGGGGCCCTTTTAAAATGTAGTAACGCTCGCCTTTACTGTCCGAGCTCCTCTCTTTATTTGCCCAAATTTGAGACGATCCTGATGATCCAATTGTCGCCTTCCATTCTTACACATTACAACAATGCTTTAAACAAGTTATTTAGATTTTAAATATAACATAATAGAAATATAAAATATAAGACATATAAAGTAAATTAAATTATGAAAAAGATATGTAAATCAAATTCATTGAGATTAAGACTGATACATGTACATATATAGTGTATATAGGATAAAACGCGTAGCCATAAGCTACAACGTAGTTCGCATATAAAACAGTTATTTTACTAGAAACGTTTGAATACTTTTGATTTGTGAGCAGTCACTCACGGTGAACATGTTATTGGCATTCCGCCACACACGCTGTGTCTAGGAAATACATTAAAATGTTGCGAGAATATTACAAAATATTTACGTATACGAGGCCATCGTGGCGCCGTAGGACAGCGTCTGACTGCAAACGTGATGGTTGTGGGTTTGATCCTCACTCAGAAGAATGATTATTTTAACTTTGTCACTCCGGTAAAATGTCTTGAATACGGGTGGAAAGTCGAGAACAGGTATATCTTGACACTAGGTTCTCTCTGACTACCATACTATGCGGGAAAAGCGTGAAGCTGCTAACGTCAAGTGGAAAAGTGCCTCAGTATACACCTGTTTATTATGTTTAATAATCACAGGTTCATCCACATATTCATGTTTTACAAAAGTTTAGCTGGTCTAAGACAAAGCGCGACGATTGTATCTATCGCCCTACATACAATCCACCTTTTGTTAACTTTTTTTTCTAGTTTTGTATTTACATTATTTGTTTTTTAAGTGCAATAAAGAATATATATACAATATGTCTAAAATTAATGAAGTCTCCATTTTCCATTAATTTTCTTGACATCTACTCTTCAAGGTTATTTTTGTCACCTGCACGATTCGATGAGTTTTGGATTAAGCTATTTATATTCAATGTTATGTGATAGTGTGTCGTGATCCCGGCTCATGACGTTATAAATCGTATCAATACAAAATTCATTTCCATTCAAGTGATAAAACAAATTTCGAGTTTTCTATGTAATTAATGGACTAAAGATATTTCAATTAAAATAATTTCTTTTTAAATACTTTTTTGAATAAATGTAATAAGTAGTTAATAGCATAATTGAAAAAATAAAATTTTTTGAATGGTAGTATAATATTTTGAATATAATGTATTGTAAGCAAGTTGCTTTACTTTTCTATATTAAAGTGGAAAAGAGTCAATGCAAATTCAATTGGGGTCCGCTAATATAATAATAACGAAGCTAAAAAATAATTCGTAATGCCTTTCCACTGTCTTTCTGTCTGTCTTTTTAAATATATATAAATATATTTCTATTTGATATATATAAAATGTATACGTATCTATTTAAATATATATATAAAATATATATTTAAATAGATACGTATAAATTTGAACGCAGCATTTTTACCAAAATATGTCTTTTTTCAATTTCGTTAGTGTGGGAATAACACTTTAAAATGTTAACAAAATAAATAAAATGTTGTTATTAGTTTCCCATCATTATAGGCACATTGCTCTCTTTTGATGTGCTCTGTGATGGGAAGCTACATCTGTCTTCTGCGACTTTTTGCCCACCCGCGTTCTTACTTAAATCACAAACTGCTCGAATTTCTAATTTTGTTGAATTATAAAATATAATATATTTAAATAGCGGAAAACCACTTTGTTTTCAATTTCTGAATCCTATGACGCTTGCAACGTAAGCACTGGAACATAGTTTTTTAGACGATTTCATTATAAAATATAGAGTTTTCTATGTTATACATATATTTCATTATTAAATAATTGTACATATTATTGTATCTTATTTATTTTGTTATATATATATATAAAATATATATTTAAATATATATTTTATATATTATATCTATACTTAAATATATATTTAATAAATAATAATAACAACTCTTTATTTAATTTGTTTCTTGAAACTATGCACCTATCATTTTACACCAATATAAGACAAATGTTGAGTGACGAAATTCATCATAGATTCCGACTCTACACGAAATGGGCGGGTGCTTTAGACGAATGTCACTTAAAAAAACTCCACATATAATATAATTTTAATCTTTTGGATCCTATCAAAATGATGAAACTGTCAGGTTTCAATACACTAAGAGACCGAGGCAAATGTCTAGTCACTACTACTATTGTACTACAGTTCCCAACATCTTATTAAGCCATTGCACGTCATATTCTGAAAGTATCCAGACGTGGCCACCGACCGTTACTTGGCAGATAAATGCTTTAAAACACCCAAATTGGTCTAACTTTGTAAATGTAAATATATAATATATGAATGTACTCGTATATGTGAAAAGTTTTTTATAATAATTTGTATACACAGTATATATGAAGACTATATATCTATTTAGAGTTGTTTTATTAAAGACGAGATACCTGCAATACTAACTTCAATCAATTGTGCAGTTGTTCTTTTAATTTTATTTTTGTTATTATCATTCAGCGCTGTTAGTTAGTATTAAGGGGGTTGTATTAAATGTAACGAAATTGTACAACTGGTATACGGGGACATAACGAGAAGCTGAAAAAGAAAAGAAATACAAATGGCCTATAAATTATTAGTAAGAACTTTTCTATGTATACTTGCTAATATTATATTTTTTATTTTGTTTTAGGTGAATACAGATTTTTTTACTAGATTATTACTTTTTCTTCTTTACTGAACAATCGCTTGAATCATACAAAGTGACATTGGCGAAGCGACTATTGCTCAACTTGCACATTCAAAGCGCGATTATTAAAGTCGACTGACTGCCTGTCTTCATATTATATTTGAACAAAACTATTTAATATAGTATAGTAAATTTTTTAAGTAAATCTAAATCCATTTCAAAAATATTATATAACATTAAAAATGTAACACTAGTCTCTACACTGAGATATATGAAAGAGGTTTACAATACAGTACAAAAGAGTTAAAGTAAATGGACTCGAACGACGCGACGGCGGCGACTGTTTATGTACACAAAAACGGATACTAGCGTTGGACACGCGACGTTCCTCTTTGTAACCTACTACAACGCAAGGTCTATATATATTTAAAATTTATTAATATTATTTATTTATTAAATAATCTAGTTATTCTAACCTATGTTTTGTCCCCGTTGCGGACTGTCGGTGTCCAACCGTGACAAGGTTTACAGCCGAAACGAAACCGAATGTTCGTCACGAAGTTGATATCGAAACTTGTAAAGCATTTGTAATATTTTTTAAAGGATACCCGTTCAAGTCCCGATGAAACTTTTACGTTTTCCAAAAATATTTTTGTTAACGCTTATTAAAACTTATTGCCTGATGAGTGACGGAAATTAATGCTTCGATCAGTTCCTTCACTCAGGGGAGTGGGAATCAAAGCCACAATCTATCAAGTTTACAGTCAGACGCTATCCCACTGCGCCACGATTTTATATATTTATTTGTTATATTTTATCATTTACAAATTAATAATAAATTAATAAATAAATGATAATTATTTGTTTTAACATTGTTTTTAAAGTTTTATTCACACACTGAAGTAATTGAAAGACATATATTTAGAAAGCGTATAAATATTTGAACACAGCGGGTTTGAACCCGCGCTCCTTGAAAACCGTTTAAGCGCTCTGACCGCTAAGCCATGCGTTCTACATCCGGCTACGTCGAAATTCTTATACGCTATTACAACTTGAACGGTTTTCAAAAGGCGCGGGTTCAAATCCCGCTACGTTCAATTTTCTATACGTTTTCGAAATATATTTTCACATATATTTCGTAAAGATACCCTACAACTGCTTCTGCTTCTGTTTTAGATGTCCTTAAGTAGTCACACCTTCAATGTCATTCAATGTTTAATATACGAGTATATATTATATTTGAAACCGTACTAACGCACTGGTTTATTTGCCCACCATACATAATTTTCAAAGTCATACAATATTAGTATTCCTGAAACGATGCGCTATGATTTGACGTTTCATGATTAATAGTCATTTTATATGAATATATATATATATATATCTTTAATATTTACTATTATATTGCTTTTTACATGGTCACCATCGTGGCGCCGCAAATGTTTTCCTATACCTAAGACTGAACGCGATATTTGTGAATTCAAATTCGTTTGAATAATAAAATTCATATTAACGGTACACTTACAAGTATAAAGGTCTCAGGTCCCAGGCCTTATAAAACAAAGCGCGGCGTTGAGACACTTAATATACAATATCTTTAATTGAGCAGAGAGTGGAGAATAAAGTAAGCTATCTACATTGATGCAAATCCTATTATTTATTGCAAATTGTAAATTACACTTAATTATGAAAATATAACACAGTAGAGTTTCATGATTAAACAGTTTATCTTGCACGTCCAGTGTGCTCGCTTACGTTGCATCAAGTAAATTAAAGCTTTTTTTAAATGTTTTTACTTTTTTATTAATCTCTTGTGTTTGGTTGTTTGTAGCTTTTACGTAATTAAAGCTTTTGTTTTTAATTTTTATTAACTTACTTTTGGATTTATTAATAACGTGTTATATCTTTTTTATACATATCTAATTACCAATAATTGCATAACATAATTGATAAGAAAAAACATTTCATTAAAGCCACTAAAAATAACTATCATTTTTTTAAGTAGAATGTAAGGGTATTCTAATAAATAATAGTATTTTTTTTTTAAATTATGTTTTAATTACATTATAAAGATGAAATTAGAAGAGGCAAGGGAACCCTATAAAGCAGATATTTTTGAATATTCTAAAGTATTACTTGCACATTATATAAGGTTCCTATTGTATAAGAAATCTATGTATACAGGTTGAAACCACATAACTTGTAACAACTGTGTAAGAACTTCGACGTGGCACTATAAGAATAGCATAGCTTAAGGGGCTGGAGTGCTAGAGGTCAAACTCTATAAAGCATTATCGTAAAATATGTTTCTCATTTGTATATGTAGTGACAATTCACTCCGGTTTACAGTTTTCTGTGTTTTAAAACAAGAGTAATACGTTTTAAATGCACTTGTAGCGAAACTCAACGTCGTGGATTGCTCAACCATATCGAAAACACATATTCAAACATTGCAAAAAAAAAATATGTAAAATAATCTAATATAATGTAAAATCAATGTATCATCTAATAAAATAAATAAAAAAAATATTCAAAACATGCACATTCTTGTTGGAGACACCGAACGCGCGACCATTGTAGTCATCGCGTCTTTGAAATTAGTAGAATTTTATTTATTTTTTAATTTTATTGGTAGAATTTTTTTTTATTAGTAGAATTTTACATATTTAGAAAACGTATAAAAATTTGAACGCTGCGGGATTTTTATACGTTTTCTAAACATGTATTTTTCAATTAATTTTGTGTGGGAATAACACTTTAAAAAATGTTAAAAGAAAAATATATATATATGTATATATTTAATAAATAGCATTCTCTCTTGCCAAGACGATTGTTCGTAGAATAATCTTTGGGTAGCAGAAATTTGTAAAAATTTCTCTACAGAGATAGAACAAATATAAGTTGTAATAGCGTATAATAATTTTACATGGTTTAGCGGTCAGAGCGCTTGAATGGTTTTTAAGAGGCGCGGGTTCAAATCCCGCTGCGTTCAAATTTTTATACGTTTTCTAAATATGTCGTAGTAGAATTTTAATACTTATTTTAAGTTACAATAAGTACATTAAGTAGCTAATTATGTGATGGATAGCCAGCTAAGTTATTCATAACAGGCGTGTGCTTGCACGTAATGTAATGTAATTACTAAGAGTTTACATCCATATTCATGAGATGCCTCGTTTTGATTGAGTTCGACTCAAAGCTGGATGAGTTAATTTTAATTTATATAGTTAAAAGTGACATTAACATCACAAGCCAACGTAAAATCTGTTTAATAATTGCGGGGTAAGGTGTGGGTAAAGCACATGTCTTAGTTCTGATTACAATACTGAATGGCGAAGGGCTTATTATCAATTAGGTTTTATATAGCCCAAGAGATGCACGAGATATATGTACACGTGTAGAGAGCAGAGAGCTGAGACGCTCGGAATAGTTATTATGTAGGCAGTTATTTTGTAATTAGTGCACTTAAATTTAATCTACAAATCCGGAGTTTTAACTTAAGTAAATTGAGCAGAAAATAACGACATATACATTTCTGACCAGTGCGTCTTATATAGGCTGCAAGTTCTAAGTCATTTTTTAAAATACGCAACATGGTTCAAAGTGCTATCTTCATCTCCTGAGATAAAATCTTTTGCTTTCCGACATACTTTCCTCGAATTAATATAAAATATTTGCCATAATGCTTTGATCGCCTGTTTGGTACAACACTACGTGGACGGCCGGATCGTTTTCAGTCATAAACAGAGGAGGTTTCATTGTACCTATCAAATCTAGTTTGATATCACAAAATATTTTACAATATATTGCAGCGAAAATAAGAAAACAATGCACAACCATAAAAAATTACAAGATTCCAAATTCAAAAGTAATATATTGTTTTTTATTAATTATAACAGTATTTGTGGCCAGACTAAGTATTTTTTAAAGTTTTATTCTTACACTTAGGAAGTTGAAAAACATATTTTTTAAAAACGTATAAAAGAACGCATCTTTTGAATCATGGCTAAGCGGTCAGAATGCTTTCGAAAATGAAATATTTACAAAACAAAAAAAGATTCTTAAAGAGTTTTTATAATATTTTTAGTACAGTATTTTAGTATTAGTTGGGTTTGTTATTTAACTAACGGGAGATCTAGAGGTCGAAAACTGCTGAAAAGCTATAAAGTATTTGTTTAATATATACTTAGTTGCATAAAACATTGATGAAACACAGAAACCTCCCGTGCTTGTTTACGGCTATCTTCATATACTTTAATAACAACAACATTCTTATTTTATTTCTTTACAGTATTTAATTCTATTTTCGGTATAAATAAAATCGTAACGTCAGAATCACGATTCCAGAATAAGTTGTACCAAATCAAATAAGTGTTAATATTAAGTGTTTGATTTTTATAACTATCATTTTTATAACATTAGGTGTTTCATAACAGTATACAGTATAGAATACATGATAGTCTGCGTAATATTTTCTATATTAATGAAATGTATATGTAATAAATAATTATATAAATTTATTTAACGATGGATGATAGATAAAGTTAAAGGCATATTTAGAAAACGTATAAAAATTTGAATGCAGCGGCGTGTGTAGAAATATGTCTTTTTCAATTTCCTAAGTGTGCGATTAAGACTTGTTTAAAAATATTAAAAAATTATATATAAAGTTCCCGAACTTTAAAGTGTTGATAACGCCATAAGAGAATCAACTTTACCATTTAATACATTTGCCAACTGACATCAAAATGTGATAATAAAGTTGTCATAAAAATTATCTTAACGGTTCCCGGAACGTATTTTAAATATCTGATTAAATTTGACACCTTATAATGTCAACATTCTAAACAAATCTGTAAAAAACCTGTAATATTATAAAGTGCTAGCTGTTACCCGCGGTTTCGCTCACATGGTCAATATGGGGGTGAACGATAACTTCGAAAATATACTCATGAGCATGTTTTCTGGTGCAAGGATGAAAAAGTAACACTTCCTACAACGAAAAGCCGTAATTCTAATGTGGAGAGTGTATATAAAGTGAGATTTGTCTCCAGTATTACATTCAGATTATTGTAATATTTTTAACTGTTTCCAGCCATATCCAGTTTAGAATAAAATCTGTCACTTTTATACGTACTTTTATACTACTATAAATGATATTATAAGTCTTTAAATTATTGGACACACGCAAACATGCTAAATGGAATTTAGCATGGGAGAAGGACGGTTCATAAGTTTACCACCGCCATTTTAATGATAGCTTATGTGCTTTGATCATAGTACCAGCGAAACTAAGCTTAATAGAAAATGCAGCCTTCGATTTAGAATGGAACATCTATTTACTGCACCGGCTAAGATGGATTAATTATGTTCCGTCCAAGTTATATGGCTCGTCCACGTTCAGACTCGGTTTTACATACAAAATTGTTACATCTAAGATTTGTTTCTTTGTCATCAGCACTTGCAAAATAAATGTGAAGAAATTATGGCGCTTGTTAGGGCAAAGGAAATAAGCTGCCAACCAGAAGTTTGCACAGACCACACCGCCGCACACCGTAAGTATAAGGTCGCGACATTTCGGCATTCGTGAATTCATCACTCGGCAGTAGTGAAAAAATCATTGCCGTCTCTGTTATGGGATATGAGACAAAACTGGATTTCAATTCTCCATTACGTGTCCTACTATTTCTTCGCCCACCTCGAAAGCCATACTTTGAGTATCATATAAAATATACGATATAGCTCAAAACAGGCGAGCTCCATCATCAATAATCGGCACGACAGTATGCTACAACCATAATGTAAACGAGGAAAGTTTCTCATTAATTCTCATAAATTTCTTAATTCTTAAAATAATTACACATTACAAAAAAAAGAAAATGAGTACGTATATAAAAATTAACGACGTATTAAGACCTAATTGTTTATAAACGTGGCTTAAAAGATTAATTACTTACTAAAAATATAAAGCAAATTTCGTATAAACCTACTAAAGACTAAAAAAAAATTTACTAAAGTGTATAAGAATTTCGACGTAGCTGGATGCAGAACGCATGGCTTAGCGGTCAAAGCGCTTGAACGATTTTCATGAGGCGCGGGTTCAAATCCCGCTGCGTTAAAATTTTTATACGTTTTCTAAATATGTATTTTTCAATTTCATATGTATTTACGTATGTATGTATTTACGTATGCATGTATGTATGTATGTGCCTTGAACAGATCCATCATAATTAACCTATTGTTTAATGACGCGCGCCTACCGAAAGAAAAATATATGGGCAGTGACAAATATGTTTCAATTTTTGTGCGTACAATTTGTGCATTCGCTATCGTTGTATGTCAATCTCTTTTTAAGCAATTAATATACCATCACCATATAAGTCCTTGTCCGGCCCTGGGAGGCATCGGCGTGTATGTAAGGGGTCGTTGGAGCACGCGATCAATCGCAGCAATTTGCTCTGCGTGTCAGTTCTTTAATCAACGTCGCTGGACAAATAGCAGAAGGACTATGAATCTAGTACGAGGTTACATATTTCAATTAGAAGCTTTTCCTTGTTTACTTCACACTGTGCTTTATTATATTTCTCTTTTTGAGTTTTCCAGGTTGAGTTGAGTAGGTAGTTAAAACTATAAATGCGATAGCTGTGGGTTCGATCCCTATTCAAAAGAATAATAATAACAATTTTTAAGCTATTTTCATTTCCACGCTCTGGTGGGACATAGCACTCTGTTCTGTTCCGTCATTCAGCACGCAATTTCTTAAAATTGAGTGGATAGGGGAGGGCCGAGTCCTTGTGTCTGCTATTTGTAGAAGATAGCATATGAGGCCATCGTAGCGCAGTCTCACATCGTCTAACTGTAAACGCGTTTGGTAGTAAGTTCGATTCCCACTTGGGAAAATGATTATACTTGAACTATATTATCTTGATACTAGGTGACACCTGCTCTTGTAAGGCGAAACTCTTTCTCTTCCACAATATATAAGAATAACCCTTTAAACTGTTATCATCTCACTTTATTTTTACAGTTATACTTGAAGCTATCACTTTAACACTTATTCAGTTTATTCATATATTCACTTTGTCCGCTTATTTACTTAAATGCTGCTGTTCCCTCAGCGTAGTATGACTGCCTTTATTAC
This sequence comes from Podotricha telesiphe, assembly GCA_038994665.1. Taxonomy (NCBI): domain Eukaryota; kingdom Metazoa; phylum Arthropoda; class Insecta; order Lepidoptera; family Nymphalidae; genus Podotricha; species Podotricha telesiphe. The sequence continues at coordinate 152,284 of JAOYRR010000478.1, forward strand.
AATACTACCCCCAAAACTTTACAAACTTATATCAATAAACTACATTTTATACCTCTATTCTATTTATATTCTATTTTATTCTATACCTCTTTGTGCTTATTATAAATACAAAAACAAATAGTTATAGTTACATGTTTTTTTTATAATAACAAATATCATACTTCGTATTTACATACTGAAGTAAAACAATTAGGGACATTACTTAAAAAAAAATATTTCATTTTGTCATATAATCTACCTTTTTTTTTTAAACTTACAATCCGAATGATGACTAGAAAGAGTATTTCGTATGACTTACAATTAACTGGCAACATTTAATACACCAAATCATAACAATTGCTTTTTTTTGTATAACAAGAACTGTTAAAGTGCTTTATTTGATTTTAATTTAATTATAGTAACCATTGTTTTTGTCATAATTGATAACCATTACTTGTTAGCAAGCTTGTTAGCCAGCTTGTTAGCTTCATGCTTTTTCATTAAAAAAGCATGAAACTACATGAAAATGTATTATCTCGATATCATAGTAATTCAGATGTCCACCTCACTACCTACCTACCTACGTCTTGGACAAAATAAACAGTCTGTGCAACTTTATTTTGAACTAATCATAAACTACACTCATTGTATGCATTTTATATGTAAATTGTATAAAACTTCTGATTAAATCCTGCATATTAAGGGCAGTGAGGAGAAAATAGCTTAATTAGATGGTGTTTGCTTTTTTATTTGTTGCAAGATTAAATTAAAAATGCCGAGCAATGTCAGTTGCTTAGTTGCAACAAAAACTTTATAACGCTTTCCATGGTCAAGTTAGTAAGAGCTTTCTTTTGTAAGACACTAAACTGTCGTCTTGTATAGTTTTAAGTAAAATATAATTAAAATAGATTAGATATAACCTATATCCTAATTATATTTGAAATTGTGATTACTTCAGCAAATATTAAAAATAAATGCAATTTTATAGACTGGACGATGAGATGTATACTTAGTGACGACTTCATGAGTTTGAACGCATTTGACTGAAAGTTATTGTAGAGGTTGCGTTCAAATACAATTAACAAATAAAGAATTAGAATTAGAGTTCCAATATATTTCTACCCATCGCGCTTTACAGATATAAAGTAGCTCTCACTCAACGAAAGTTGTTACCTAGTCATATGCTAATATTAACTAATTGACCTTCACATACATAAGTGATTAGTAATATGAGTTTAAATCTTATCATACTTTTACTTTACACAATCTCCCGCATAGCTGGGTTGTCAGAGAGAACCTAATGTCCAGACACTCGATCTAGCCGCTCGTCGGAAGGAACTCAACGCCATGATTTGCCTTAGTACCGTAGTAGTTTGTACCAGAGTGGAGAAAATATAAAATTTTAAATAATATAATTCCCCCAGTGGGCATCGAACCCACAATCAACCGTGTTTTAAGTCAGACGCTGTCCAACTGCGCCTCGATAGCCTAGATTCTAAAATTCATAAAAATATAAGTTCTTCTAAGATTTTTTAAATAAAATATTAAACAGGAAGTTGAAATTAATAAATGTATTTTTTTTAAACTAAGTGTCAATGACCTACGTGGGTTGTATGCTACTCTTTGTTACTATACTTGTGAAGCTGATATAAATCACACACTCAAGAATCAATATACATATATGAATATAGAGCGCAGTAAAGTCTTGTCAAATATTGCTCCATACAAACTTTTGGATGCTTGGATTGGAAATTTATATTTATTAATTGCATTTTCATAAAATATATAATGGTGTATTTTACTTAAATTGTAACTATTGAAGTTCAAACTTTTATTATAAATTGTAACGCTATCAGCGGCTCCATACACGGTTTACCTGAGACCAAAATTGGTATACATAAGTATGGAAATTTAGTATAAAAATTGAAACGAGCAGAATTTCAATCTACACTTCTTAGTTAAAACGCTCTATACAACTACTAAGTCAATCAGCTACAATTCTCATATCATAAGACTACATACACACAGCATGGTATATATAGAGTTTGCTCGCAAAGCTATTATCTAAAGTTTCAGCATAATTGGCTTCATTTCTATCTTAATGTAGATTTAATAATAACTCTCCAACCATGAAGATGATCGTGATAGATCGTTGCGGGCATTACATAAAGCATCTCACACCGTCTCATCAATCAGTATCTATTTCTGAAACGCTGACTGTAGAACTATTTTACACTTCAATTGAATCGCTCGAAAGAGGACAAGGATACTGATAATATCATATAATGTTACGGAATTATGATTTCATACGTTATGGATAATAATGGATAATGGAGGTTGGAGTGTTTTGCTATCTAAATATAATTTGTGGTTGAAACCACACACCTGATTTATTATTCCATTAAACATATCACGTAAGAAACGTCTTTTAAGGAATGTCCGTTCTAAGTGTTGGTAAACAGAAAACATTGCCAACAGTCATGTACAGTCTTGAAAAGAGCATATAAATACTTAATAACTGTACATAGAATGGTCGTAGGTGAATTACCGTTCATAGTAATTTGTCTAAGTAAAAATATAATGTTTTTACATCTGTGTTTATCAAAAAATAATAATAATAATATAATATTAACTTGTTTTTGTATGAAAAAGACATATTTTAGAAAACGTATAAAAATTTGAACGCAGCGGGATTTGAACCGTTCAAGCGCTCTCACCGATAAGCCATCAAGAGGCGCGGGTTCAAATCCCGCTGCGTTCAAATTTTTATACGTTTTCTAAAATATGTCTTTTTCAATTTCTTTAGTGTTGGAATAACACTTTAAAAAATGTTAACATAATTGTTTTTGTATGTTTATAGCAATTTTAAGGCTTTATAAGTATTATTTGAATGTTGATGAAACTGAAACCCTTTGCGTAAGGCCTTACTTAAACTCCTAAAAGACATTAAGGACATTTACTTACTATAATAACATTATAAGACTTCCTCTTGTTATCATTTTATATAAAAGTTAATCTTTTATAGAGTAATTTGTTGAAACCTAACTGAAATAATAATTATTTTTCACTTGTGTTCGTGTTACATAAATCTCTTTGAATACCTAATAGATTTGTCATAACACAAAAAATCAAAAGTTAAACATTTTTAGAAAACATATAAAAGATTGAAAAAGCTGAATTATATGTTATTATATCCTTTTGTAAGTAAAATATACTCGAACATTATAGATACAAATATTACGTGTTAAGTTATAATTTCGTGACTATTATCTTTTATTAATGATTGTTTTTTTGAAATTTTGCATGGAAGTCCGTCATTTTTGAAGTAACAAATGATCAAAATAGTTAAAACTGTTTCAATTCTTATGCAAATTATACCTCTAAGGGCGTGAATTAATTTATGTAGAAATCCGTAATTTATGAAGTCAGAAAGAAGTCACGAAATTTAATTCAGTGTTTTTTAATTAAGTGGAAATTCTAAGCTTAAATGTCTCGAACGCTTGTTCGTCACATTCGAAGTTAGACAGTTCCTTGTAGCCTGTTCGAGTAAGCTCTGCGAGTAGTCTAATCGTTCCAGTCAAATTTCCAAATTTTTACATAGGCATTACATATTTTTACATACATTTCCAAATCTTTGTAAATATAAATTATATTTTACGTTAATGAAGCCGCGGGCAACAGTTGGTATTAAATATACGCAATATGCTGAACCTATGGAACAACAGAATCACAAAGCCGCGTCTAATTAGAGTTGTTTCTGTAAGGCTTAGCAAGTGAAGCGAGTGATTGAATACCGCACAGCGCCCGAGTCGGGCCTTTTGAACGCGTATACGGTGAACGGCGAACTTAGCTGAATATTACATGTTCTCAATGAAATATACCTAGATAAAGCCGTCATGGCCTGGGAAAGGACCACCGTACACGCCTTAGGCGTTGGCTCTATCCACACTGGGCACCGTACACTTACATTGAAACTGCCACTAGCACTGACATTGACACTGACACTGGACACTAAAACTAACGTGACTTATGTGTGTGGCGTAGAAACAAATAGCTAATTGTTACTGGAACTCTTTTTAACATGCAATCGGTCATAATCTAACTGTATCTCTTTTTTACCGGCCAATCTCAAATCAAGCGGCTGTGGGTTTTCCATATAACGTGACATTGGCGAAGTGATTTGGGCTCTACTGGTACGTTCGAAGATATTATTAAATAACTAAACTGAACCACTGAATACTGAAACTGAAACCTATATGCAAATAATATTTAATTTTACGTTCACTTCAGTTTATATTAAATATAAATTACTTAGCAAAAAGGTTTCTAAGAAAATTTTAATAAACACAATTTATCATGGTAAAACGTATCGTATCACTGACAGGCTTGTGAAAACTAAACTCTTAAAGAAACTTTGAAAATTGTCACTCTGACAAGCCAAGTTGTGGGCAAGAGCTGAAAAGCGACCAAATTAACGACTTGTTTCCTACTTACCGAAAGCCATTTTACTTTAACCCATTTGTTTTGAATATATAGATATATCACTACCTTTCATAGTATCACCATTTCTTTATTATTTTCAACTGTAGCGACAGCGTTAAATACTTAATTAATGCAGAATATTTAATTATCCAGCATAGTTATGAGATAACCTGTATATTAAGAAACTATAAGGCGGATCTTTATGATTGAAAATCGATTCAATCAAGTTATTTTTTTTAATAGATATATCTGCCTGAGGTGTACTTAGAAATTTATCTATTATAATATGTAATAGAATCATCAACTAACAAAAAAATATATCTTTTAAATTTTCCTAAAAACAAAAAATAGTGACAAATGAAATCTATTCTGTATTTTCATTACGTTTCTCGCAATATATACAGACAAAAGTAGGAACGAGCCAGTTCTAACGATGGGACTTGTACATTTTGTTTTTATTGTAGCTTTGTTTGTTATAAGGAGCATAAACATCGACAATAAAACGATTCGTAGTGAAAGCTTTATGTTCTCGACGTGAAATATTACCGCAAATAATTTATTCCTTCAACTATTTTATCAAATAGATCTAGAACGATTTGCACTTGATAACATTATTTATGAAATTTCAATAATATTATAAATGTTTTTTTGGTTTCAAAGAAAATGTGGATTATGTTATTATTTCACAATACAATTATTATCGTATATATAGGAGTATATATATATATATATATATATATATATATATACTCCTATATATATCCATCCATAAATTCCCATCCGTGGGAATAGACAGTCATTACGAGAAGTGATGAACAAAGTGAGTCCCTTAAATCCTCCCTGCAATCTCCAAAATACGGGAGATACGAAATCACAAAAAATAATAATCTATTATAAAAATAATATATCTAATAATTAATAAAGCAGTTAGAAGCAAAATCTTTAATACTTTCTATCTACCGCTATTAAATTCAGAGTTTATATTAAGTTTTAATACCTCGTCGTAATCCACACCTAATGGTTTCACTTCGCTTACGGTTAACGGAACTTTTAATAAGTTTCTTTCAAGTTCACAAAATTACGATTTACGATGCTTTTTTACTTATCTAAAAGCTTTATCATCTCCGGTCTAATACGGTGAATAAAATTAAAGAGTGTCTTCTAATTCCCGCTTCGTACTTTGTCCTGGCACGTACACAGTACATACGGTGTTCGTTTAAATTCATAAATATATAAATATATTTAGATTAAATATCGTGTCACATATCTATCATTAGTTACCATCATGTAATTACTGTAGGTCCTTTTTAAATTTGGTTAAATAAAAAGAGTATCTCTGATAGTGGAGACGAGGGTCAATGCGCATTTTGAAGGAGCTTTTAAGCCCACACTTCGCTCCGATCACCTCTCCTTGCATACGATAGGCTCAGTACTCGTACGTCGAGTGTAATCCTAACCCATGGAATGCCGAGGAGTTTCTTCTCTTTATTAAAACAAGTATATGGAAATTTAGCTTTACTTTATGTCAAAATAATATATATAAACATAATCATAGTAATTATAATAAAATCGCGAAAACTTGCTTATGCATCATCTTGCGTTAGTCCTAAGAAACGTTTTTTGGTTCCTAGCGTAATAATCAGCATCCCCAGTGGTCAGTCCATTGGCTCTTATATCCCCCTTTACGACATACAGCAATCACTTGTCACTTGTCCTGTCTTCCAGGAGGTAGTGTCACTTAGCCAATTGTCCTTGGCTCTCCAATTGTATATAAAATTAATTAGCTACAGTTTTTGGTTGATATTTTCAATACGTTTATATTTCTAGGTGTGTGAAAATTACATTTTATTATGTTATATACCTTGCTGTACAGGAAGTATATCATAGCTCTAATGGTACATGAGAAAGTTGTACTCTATTGTTACCAAGTTCAATACAAATAAGCTTTGTTTCATCCACAATCATTCTAACTTCCATTAGAACGAACCGTGTAGTTCAAATTTTGTTATTAAACATGTTAGTTTCTCTGCTAAAATATTACAATCAAACTTATTATATAAATACATTTATTAAAAGAAATTCGAATTAATATCTCTGAAAATAGTATTTAACTTGTTTTTTAATGGATAGAGTATACGCCAAAGTTGGTCCCATAATATTATTGAATATATATTTTTATTCTTATTATCTGTAGGTTATTTATATATATATATATATATATATATAATTCTTATTATTTTTCTGGATAAAGAACGTATCTCACTAAATAGAGAGCAAATAATTTTTTTCAGAGCAAACAATTTCACGTGCCTGCTTCAATTGCAATACAATAAAAAAAATCTAGATTTTATATTAAACTGCAAGAATAGAGAAGTAATTATATATTTTTTGGAAAGTTTCCTTACTCCGTTTAAGAATAGTTTTCTTTTTATATATTGTTGCTGAAAACTCCTTTCAATTTACATAAATTCGTATCATGAAGGAATAGACTACTATATAATTAGTATTCCACAGTGATTCGCAATAACGGCTACAATATTTGTATTAAAATTGAAATACACCGCAGACGATAAGCCATAGCCGTAGGTCGCGACAAAGTCTAGTTTAATTGATATTAGCAAAGTGCCTCTGGGTGTTCGTGTTCATTACAACTGTCGAAGTAGTAATGTAATACTGTAGTGTAGAATTCTATACAAATTGTAGTTCATTTTTTTATTATCGTTGGCTTTTATTGAATGGCACATTTTAAGTGAATATTTGATAGCTCAAGAGAACTTGTGTGAGAAGTGTTCTCCGTTTTTCATAAAACGGCATGACTTGAAAATTGGTCGAAAAGTGCAAAACCAAATGCCAATCCACAAATGTAAAAGTTATCAATTTGTTACATCCATTGAAGCTTACATAAAAGCTTTCACTGATGCGTTCATACGGAGACAGTCGTCAGTGCTGAGCAGGATGCAAGATGGTGTGTCGGTCTGTGGCACATGTCGGAATCTCTCCAGAGACATGCATGTCGATACTTCCTACATTACTGGAAGATAAAAAGCTTATTTTATCTTTTTTTGCATGAATATTACGATTTTTATAATATAATCTTTGGTTATAGCTGTTGTTGGTTCGATCCCGACTCGGGAGAATTACAACAATGTCTTTGGTGTTCGTGTTACACAGATTAACTAAAATTATTACATCGAACTGTTTCTCAGCTTGACGCTTTTTTATAATATAATCAATACACTGTTTTCAGCTTTCCGCTGGAATTCTAGACATTGTGTGCTGAAGGCGGAACTCAATGCCGCACTTTGGTTTAGCAGAGTGAAGAAATGAAAATTATTTAAATGTTACCATTTCCCCGGGTGGGAATTGAATCAACAAACAATCACTTTTACAGTCAGACGCTGTCCCGCCACGATGCCTTGCTACAATAGTACGATAGTTTTCATCGATATATTTAATAAAAAAAATAAGATATGTTGTATGTTTTTCTGGTACCTTTTTTTTGTTTATATAATTGTAAGCTGATTTATCTCAATATCGGATATAAGTTCCACATTTCCAAATTTATTATAAACCTTCACTTCTAACATATTTTTTTTATATTTTACGTACCCATAATGGTGTGAATTTATTTGTATAGAGGGTGAATAATTTGTGAAAATTTTGCCCACAAAAATTTTACATGAAATCAAATAAAAAAAATTAGTGTTTAGAATAATTTCTTTTTAAAAGATAAATATTTTCGTGCCAGTCACGTTCTAACATTTCGGACATAAAACGATAGTTGTGCATTCGATTTCTATTGCAGCAATACTTATATTTTAATATATATTCCTTTCTCTGGCTTATATAAAGTGCAGCGTAGAAACGCTGTGCAATTTCATTCTATTTTTAGATTCTACACTCATAATACTAGATTTTCATAAAAAAACTAAGAGGGACGAACGAAAATATCTGAACGATAAATATAGTCGCTTCTACTAGAATAAGTAAATAGAAGTGCATAGTTTAATTAGATCCACTTTGGCCATGCTTTGAATATGGTAAATGCATTGGGACTGTGGCCAAAGTCGTACGTTTCTGTTTTGTTGTAAGTACCAGCTTATAAATAATACCATATATAAATATAAATAATAATACTTTTTTTTTTAATATTATTAATAAAAAAATGTATAAATTATTAACGTTCTTAGACGTTGCTTTGGCACTGGGTAGCTTAAATTGCCACGTTATTTTTGATCAATATCAGTACAAACACACCAACATATAAATATATAAATTAGACTAGCAATTCTTTATCGATGAAATATAGCAAAAAGGAGCATAGATACAAAATTCTGTGACTCAAAATGAAGTAAATACATATGTTTATTATCTATTATTTATTATTAAACAAAAGTAGTTAAAATTTTGTGTATTTTTTTGTAATATTAACATTTCGCCTTTGAAGTTAAGGTCCATTCCATGCCATTAAAAAACGATTGTAAAACTAATAATTCCTTCAAAGAATATTTATTTGTAAAAATCAAAATTACATAGAATTTGCCAAACTTACATTTAGCAGTTGTATTCAATATATCGATGGGTCCCATTAATGAGGGCTAAAATAGAAATTCACAACTTTACAGCAGAGGCTCCTAAAGCTAAAGAAAGCTTTAATTTCAAGTTGGTGAAACTAAAACTTATGAATTTTTGCATGTTTACTAAATAAAATTTCCTTAGTATTTATGCAATGTGGCCTTTATACGTGATTAAAAAATCACGTCAATCAAATGTTTGTATTTTCCATAAGCAACCTAAAAAGGTCAATGTGTCAAATTCGCCGTTACACCCGTACTAATAATCTCAGAAAAGAAACTTATTTTTTTTTATAATTTTGTTACTCAGGGTACTATTATGTACATTCCTCAATGCCAATTTCATTCATTAAAAAGCTATTGTCCCAAGCTAACTAAGCAACTAATGCGCGAAATACTCTTTTAAGTTACACGTTTAAATCAATGGTACAAAGACCGTCATAATACTTTTAAAAATAGTACATCTATAAGAAAATTACTTTCTTTTAACAATATATATAAATAACTATAATTATAAGATATGTTTACCATAAAAATCTAGCAATGATTAATTGTCACTTTGGCTATTATGCATAGGCTTCATCTACAGTGCAGCTTGATAAAGTACAATGCTCTATTAACGGATTCCTTTGTTAATGCCATTTCTATTCATTTTCAATAAGCACCGGCAACACGCGACCGCCTTGCGCGGTGGCCACGCGATTAGTGCATTTCTCGTCTGTTATGTCTAATTTAACTTTATTTTCAAATAATACTCCTGCGGACTGTAGGACTGTTGCTATTTAATTTTTATCATTCTGACAGGGCATTACAAATTGTCAAAAACGTCGCGCGAAGACCATAATTCGCTCGCGACTGCTCGCGTCGTCCAGAACATTTTTTTTAATTTAAAATTATATGCTGAGATATCGGTGGCCATCGTAGGACAGTGGACTGTACTGTAAACGTCATGGTTGTGGGTTCGATTCTCACTATGGGAACGAATATATTTTAAATATTTTCATAACTTTGATCTGGTTACTAAGAAAAGTCTAGATTTCGGGCGGACAGCGGAGAACGGAGTAGCTTGACCCTAGGTTCTCTCTGACTAGAAGCGTGAAGCTTTAAAAATCACATATAAAATGAGCCGGAACTAATTTCGTGTTAGCGATTGTCTATATATACTGCCATTAGTAAAATTTTATAAATCACCAAGAAATTAGAATTTAAATAAACACTACTTTGTATACCACAGTTCAGTTTTAGGTTCATTCCAGGTACATCCAAGGTCATTTTAATATTGATTAAGCAGCTGCACGGCTTCTAACAGTGTGGCTGCTATTTCAGAAGAAAAAATTGTAACAGCAATGTTAGATCTCGCCTGAACTGTGGCTAAAATTACTGACTTGAGGAATGTATTACCAGTTCCACCAAGAGCATCCAGGAAAAGTAAACCACCGTGTCCATCGTAAATTATCTTCATTAATGTATTATAAACTAGATACTTCCTTCTGTTTGGGATTGAACAGTCTTCAGTCACAAATGTCTTCTTACATATTGTCCTTGTTTTTGTACCATAGGTTAGATGGGGATGAAATGATGTAGCAAATAATGTGCGTAACTGCCTTGGAAATCCTACTAATATTATAAACGTGAAAGTTTGGGAGGATGTTTGTTACTCTTACACGTAAAAACTACTGAATGGATTTTAATGAAACTTTACAATAATATAGCTTATACATCAGAATAACACATAGGCTACAAGTTATAAAGACATTGTGTGAATTGACCAAAATATCAAGTAAGTATCTTATGTTCAAGCCATTAAAGCCAAAATAGTGAACCATTTGTAGTCAATAAATTAATATGGTAGTTAGATACTTTAATCGCTTCTGGTATTTAAAGTAGATATAATGTCTTTCACGGGTTTCATTCGGACAAATATTATTTAAACCGAGTGCGCTATACTACGGCGTGGCCGACGCACGGCGGGTGAGGTGGGGGAAGAAGTCGCTCATCGCTGAGTGCGCGACCGCGACCCGCACGCGGACAGACGCGTGAGGGCAGACGTCATTGATGATTGTGTCTGTTTTGCGAATTTTCAAGGCATTAGCAATTTGATAAAAAGGCATTGTACTTAAAGCTATATTGCTTTAGTTATTAGTTATTCGTCCAGGTTTAGTTATTGGCAAGTTTTTATTTCGTTAGGATTTACTCGTACAATAAGAGACTTTATTTTAATTATGTAATTTACCTGTAAATTATTACGAATTTCTTCGTTTTTATTTAAATTATAGGTTGTAAGTAGATAGGAAATTGGTCCTTTTTTCGTTGTTTTGGTTCCATTATAATATTATAATGTGAATAACGTAACAGCAATAATAACGTAAAATTTATAATAAAAAATATTTATTGACTTACGGAAGCGTGATTTTGTTTTCTTATTATCAAATCAGAATTGTTTTTTGTCTATTCATTACGATTTAGCTATAATTTTAATTAAATAGGCAAGAATTGCACTTTTCAAGTATAAATAAGGAAGTGTAGAAAAAGCACGTACCTACTAACAATTATGTCGCGAAAGCGTAAGCCTAATCTTTCTAAAGCTCTAATAAGGCTTGAACTATAAAAGCAGCTAGACTTAACGAGACGTTTCCACAAGACGAACTGCGAAGACACGAATAGGCAGAGCGTGAGGCAACTCATAGAGCTGCCGAGACACCAGACCAGCAGTCCCTGGATCGACGTCGACAGCATGCTGAGTATCTATCTCAACGGGCTTCTGAGACAGTCCCGGACAGTCTCAAGCTCGGCGTCTTCGGCAGGCTACTTACATGGCGTCCCAAAGAGCTACAGACACTGTTGAATCTGCTGAAGTTCGCAGACGCGCTGTTGCTGATAGGGATTTCGGCAGGTGAAGCCGCACGGGGGTCCGCTAGTTAGAGATAATTGTTTTGATTGTGTCCCAATTATTATCGTATTTTAGAAAATTGAGTGTAAAATTCCGGGTCAAAGTCGGCACAGCTGCTTCAGAGATTATCCGAAATAAACAGACAGATAAAAGTTGCAATAAATGTTATTTTGCATATGCATGCATGCATATGCAAAATACTCCAATTTTAAAAAGCGATTTGTTTTAACGTTAAGCTAATCATCATAAATATCACGTATTTTCAACAGATCCAACTTTTTTCAAAATAAAAGGTATATAATATTTTTATATTTTTATTTATCATGATAATAACCTCATTAGGTTATCGTGGCGCAGGGGAACAGTGTGTGACAAACGTGATTGGTGGTGAGCTTGATTCTCACTCGGGGGAATAATTATATTTAAATTGTTTAAATTTTTCCATTCTGGTACCTGACCACTCCCACGCAATGTTTCAAATTCGGGCGTTAAGTAGAGGACGGAATGTGTTGACACCAGGCTCTCATCGGCTACCCTGTAAAAACGTGTGTAGCTTACTTTTTAGTTTAAAGAAGCCATTGTCTATATATTATTCTGTAAAATAAATATATTAATATTTATTGTTGAATATATTATAGCGTTTATATATATATATAACGTTATATAATCTATAACGTTATTCTTAATCTATAAGTTTATATATATTCTAAAAGTCTTGAACACTAATACATTAACTACTACTAACATTTTTGAGTAAAAAAAAACTAACATTAATATAATTATAAGCAAAGCAATATGTTGAAGAGTATTAAGTATAGGCCTATTATTTTTTTACACTGCGTAAAGCGACTTACGTGTTTGGTTAGGACCAATTCCATGTCGTCAAAAGGGCACCAACTAAAAGCATTTTCTTTGCATTCTGTTAATGTTTTACTTTGCCACTCACTACATTGTTACCTTTAAATATTATATAGGATAATTGTTAAGACTTTTTTTAGAACGCTCCCGTGACGAATAAAGGACTTGTACGTGATTGTAGGGTTCAAATGAACTTACCTTCATTATTAAATTTTAATGAGTAGACAAAAACATTTTGCTTTCTGTTTAAATTCTATAATAATACATGACGTTTAAAGTAATTGGACTCCATGTTGAGTTTTGTTTTTGTACAACATCGGAGACGTACAAGCACTCTCCAGATGGAAATCGAACCCTGATCCATCACGTCTGCACTCATACATTTCCACTTCGCCACTATGGTAGTATTTTAGACAAGTTTTAGGCGCACTTATGACTTTAATTAAAAATTCTAGTCTAGTATGTAATTAAAGTTTAATTTAACAGCCGCTCTTTGAGAGGCGTGGATCAGCGACACACGAATACACTCAATTATTTGAATCTCATTTATGTACTAATGAGCCTAATTATATTTATTTGGTAGACTTACACATATATTCGCCATCGTGGCGCACGATTGTGGGTTCGATTCCCACTCGGGTGAAAGATTATTATTAAATATTAATTAAATTATTTTCAATTCTCCGCTCTGCTCACAAGACAAAGCGCAGCGTTGAGTCCCGCGACATATCACACAGTGCCTCGAATTTGGGCGGAAAATGGAGAACGGAAGAAGTGTATTGTCAGTAGGTTCTCTTGGACCCTTCCCTATACCCGTTAAAAAAATGTATATTTTAGTATGAAATTAACCAGGTACAAATAATATAAGGGCTTATGTATCTTTCTACTTTACTATGTGTGTAAAAATAAATACTAAATAGGTACATAAACAACCCTTAATATACTGTTGTATATTGTTGTATAATGTTTTATACGCTTAGAATACATTAAATAAGGACACTACAAACTTGTTTTAAATATATTTTCTCGTTTTCTGTTCATTACATTTTAAATCTGCACTTTCTCTTCGTCTTTGTACAAACAGTCTCACATACATAAAGCTCACGTGCACCTGAACTTTTAGAATGAAACAAATGTGAAAGCTTTTGGTATTTTGTTTTAAAAAAGTATACTATGTAAGTAGAATGTTTGGACCGCTCGAGTAAAAGGATCGAATGACTTGAATGTGATCAAAAAATTTAAATTTTATTTGCCCAATCGGTCTGTGAAACATAAGACTTTTTTATCCTTGTGTACTACGAGTGAGTGGATTTCTGGAAGAGCTTACATATATAGGGATTTTGAGTTGAAATCCGGTAATAGTTAAGAAGCATGTATTAATTTGTATTAGATGTACTTGACGGATTTCAATAAAACTTAGGGTGTAATTGATATCGAAGAGTGAAACACCCAATGTAGAACCATAAAATACCAGATATAAGAAATTAAGTAAACTAATCAACGTGATAGGCGATAGGTTTTCAATTAACCTACACAACAATAACTATTATAGATCTGGAAAATATCAGGAAGGACCATGATGACCAACTAAATCATAAGAAACAATTAAATGTCGCTTGACTAAATATTGCGTTCGGAATTAAATACGCAACTTCGTAAACGTAAAACGGAGTGCCACTAGGTCTTTTTTATATTAGGTCCTTTTTATATGTTGAGAGAGAAAAGTGTGAAGCTCAAAAAATATTACAATCGTCTGGAACACCTTATGTTTAGACAAAAGAAAATAACTACATCAAAAGAAGTCATTATACTCATCCTACTATAAATATTGTTACAAGGAAAAACTATTTTTTGTATTGTATGTAACATTTATTACTATTACAGTGTTTTAGTTGAATACATTGATATTTTTTTATATTCAAAATTAAATAAAAATATATAAAGCTTATTCGAAGTGGTCTCCATTGGGTGTATTCCAGGCCAGTTATCAATAGCAGCACCGCACTCTTTCTGCGGGAAAATTCTTCACTACCAACCGAATAGTTTCTCTGACCTCCCTTTGTGGTCCGCTTAAGAAGTTGTTTTAAATAATGACCAGTGCATCTCTTATAGGCTGCAAGTCCTAAGTCATCTTTTAAAATACTCGACATGGTTCTAGGTTCTAGGTGCTATATTCATCTCCCGGAGTCAAATATTTTGATTTTCCATACTGTTTTTATCCCCTTTTTCATGCGAACACAAATAGAGGAGGTTTTAAATTGTATTTGGAACCATATCTACTTTATGTAATACAATCACAACGATTCGGTTCTCTTTATCAAAAACTGTGCGAAAATAAGAGAACACAATTAACAACCATATAAAAATTATATTCAAAAAGTAATATATATATATATATATATTGTTTATTTTACTTATAACAGTATTTATGGCTAGACTAAGTAATTTTGGGTCTATTTTGTGTACAACATGTAAACATGAAAGATGTATGTCATAAAGTCCCCACAGACCTCCGTCTGCACGGGCATCAGCTTGTAGTCCAGATTTAATTTTAATAGGATGAACCAAATACCATATATGATATGTATTAAATACATTTATTTCTATCTGCAAGTAGCATGATCAAAGTTTTGTAATAAAAGGTATTTTTAAATCTTATTTTCATTCCTAGTTTCGTAATTTGAGAAGTCCAGTAGTAAAATCGTGTTTCGAACTTTCCCGTTTCCGCCATGAATATTATCTGATGTAAAAGTTTTCATTTGTTTCTGACTGTTACCCGCATCGGTTGCTTTCTTATGTACATTAGAATAATTTTAACATTACAAGTACATGAGCCCATTATTTTTTATAACTTTGGATTGTTTTTAGGCAAATATATTGGTTATTATATTCATTTATCTCTATTCTCTATTTTCCGATCATTTAAGAGACAATGCCTTAATAGGCATTGAAGTTGAATCTTAATTCAACGATTCAACGTCATATTTTAATTGAATCAAAAATTATCAATATATATATTTACATATATATGTAAATATATATATTGATAATTTATATATATATTTATATATATGTAAATAAATAAATATAATATAAGCGAAGTCATAGAGTTGAACAAAATTTGTGTAAAATTCCACAAATATTATTCACGAGGGCTAATGTTTACTTAATACTTTCAAAAAGTTTTATTTTGTGTTATCTTTTGCCAGGCCCAATTTCCGGCTCTGGGCTGTAATAACTAAACTAACGGCGTGAGTTAGTTACGTTCATTTGCTTTAACAAATGAAGGGATATTTGGAAGTTAGTTAAAATAATTGTAAAAATCAATGCCATATTGTAAAAGCCGACACCTAACACCCACGACCTTGGATCCCTCGTCACACACTATATATACTTAATTATAAAAACAGATTGAAACTACTATGCTTATCATGCAAAATTCAAAGACTCATTAAGATGGATATTGACAAAATTGTTTATGAAAACAAAAAAACACGTTTAAAATTATTTGAATTTTGTCATAGGTTTGTTTCGCAAGGACTTCAGATACTATTATATTAATGTAGTCATCTAATTCAGACGCGTGTGTTTTAGGCAAATCAGATCTTAGGAGGTGAGAGAAATAAACTTTGTAGCATACTCTTAGATACTCGTGCCTACAGGCAAAGCTTATAAAAGCGTTTCAAACAGTATTTAACTTAAATAAATCTTCTTATAACAAAAATATATACGTTAGAATTTGCGTAGAACACCATTAAGCCAGTATTGAGACAGTGTATTCAGATTTATGCAACAAAGTCAACATTTATAACTCTAAATAGCGTCGGACTCTACTAGTACTTCGTAATGGGAATTACGAACTCTACTTCATTAGCTAGCGATGTGTTAGATGGTATGACCTAAATATGTTGGAGCTATGGTTCGTAAATTAACATTGTTGAATTAATAAAGAATTTAGAAATGAGTTATGTTTAGGTAAGTGTATGTTCAAATAACACTTGAAGGATAAAATATATGCGTTTACTTTCCAGAAACAAAATGGAAGTATATATTTTTTTACATTTTTTAAAGTGTTAATCTCACACTAAAGAAATTGTAAAAGACTACTAATATATATTTAATAAATAGCATTCTCTCTTGCCAAACGATTGTTCGTAGAAAAATCTTTGGGTAGCGGGTAATTTGTAAAAATCTCTCTACAGAGATGATAAAATATAAGTTGTAATAAGCGTATAAGAATTTCGACGCAGCTGGATGTGGAACGCATGGCTTAGCGGTCAGAGCGCTTGAACGGTTTTCAAGAGGCGCGGGTTCAAATCCCGATGCGTTAAAATTTTTATACGATTTCTCAAAATGGAGAGTTTTGGTCTTGTAATTTATTACGTTGTGTGAAAGTGGAGAAACGGTATGATATACAATTAGTAGGATGTTTTAAACGAATACATCTACATTTTATATGTATATATTCTTTATTGCACTTACAAAATAATAAAAAGATAATAAACCAGTATAACACCTGTGTCTATATGTTGACATTATTACGAAAAAAAATATTTGGCACTAAACACAGTAATAAATAATTAATTATATATACCAGCTCTACATTTTACCTTAATTTAGATAAGTGTGCTCAGTGACAATTGCTTTTCTAGAACGTATAAAATATCTATAGTATAAATGTACATTTTGAATATTTTGTACCGCACACATTGTCTGCCGAGAGAGAAAAGTGTCAAGTTAAAAAAAAAAACTAGTCGTCTGGAATTGATAGAGACAAGCAAGTTATTACCCTTATACGAGTAGAAGTTATCTTGAAACTTTCTTAAAAGAAAGTTATTATAATTTTAGGCCCAAGTTTCAATGTCAACAGCTAACTGGAAGTAATATATCATAAAATCGTAAAGTTTACGCGAACGGAGTCGCGGGCATCGACTAATTATGTATAATTTAATATGAACATCACAACTGCGTGCAAGGCCTGAGTGAGTTATAATGCGTGCTGTAATATTGTAATATTTTTCTATATATCTCATATAAATATAATAAAATATAGAAGAAGAACTTGCCTCTGAAATATAAAATACATACCTAAAATATTCTGGATTTTCTTCTATGGTTAGACAAAGAGTGGGGAAATTTCGTGAGCCCAAATACAACGCCTCTAAAATAGCGAATAGGTAAAACTAAGTAACGTTTTTATATATCTTACAATGTGTAAGTACAATATATCTTGCAAAATATCTGTAAAACATCCACCATGCTGCGCTGAACTGCAGTAAAATCCCTATTTAGTACACATTACAGGAACATAAAAAGCAACGATTCATTAAACTCCATCGACACGAAGTTCGGTCTCTGACCAAATCACCTCGTTAAAACTTCTGATGTACATTTACACCGATTTATAGTATTTGAATGGACCACGGTTTGTTAAAAAAAATAACGATATTAAAATACCTAATATTATGATGTGATTTCATCACGGCGCACTGGAACAGCGTCTGACTGTATATACGATGGGCTTAGTCTGTTTTTTTTTTAATTTTAATATTTAAATTTATTTTCATTTCACGGTCTGGTAAAACGAGCGCGCAAGCATGGTGTGGGGTCTCATACAGTGTTTTAAAACTACATAGTCTCTGTAACTATGCCCCCATTCATCTTGAAACTATAAATGCGCCCTCAAGCATATCCCGTACATGTAAAAATGCTGCTTTTGAGCTTAAAACTCAATAAGTTCAGAACGCTACTGTGAATAGATTACTTAAATCTCCATTACCGTGAACCTGACGTATCACTTTATCCTTTAAAATGTCAGAACTGTCAGTCCTAGCGGCAGCTACCACCGCCTCGGAAGGCAGCTCTGCTCAAAAGAGCCGGCGAGAAACTCAACAGTTACTCCTTTCAAATATAGTTTAGTTCATAGTTTTCATTAGCCTCCCGAGTGACCATCAACAATATTTAATTCCACACTGAAACTTCATAATGGTATTCTCGGACAGAATTTTATACTTTTTTCAATAATACTCGTATGTTTCTTATATTGATTTTAAATTGGTCAAGCGACAAGTCTAAAATTGTTTGTGTCTATCATAGTTTTTTTAAATAATCGTGTTTATTTTTGTGTCAACAATCGTGTATACAAAATATTATTGTAAATATATTGTAATGCAACTGTAAGGACCCGTTTTATTAAACTTCTGTCTCTCTCTCTTTAATTTCGGTCATGTCCTATAAGTTTTTGTATGTGAAAATTGAAATGAAACTATTTTAACCGGATTAATCGCGTATACAAGTCTACCGGTAGTCTACCTGTGACCACGGACAACTGTAAAGTGTTCAAAACGTTGGGTTCTAAAATGTATTTTCGAATACCAAAATTATACGCGATTAATCCGGTTAAAATAGTTTCATTTCAAAACATTTATAACTGTTTTTGTGTCTCCTATCAACGTGTATTTGTAATAAGAGCTTAGTTTGTCCTATTTATATAAGTTAGTAGTATTATATAAATTAGTTAAAAGTAAATATTTATATGTTGAAACGGTCCTTTAGTTTACCGTGGCAACTTGTGATTAGAACAAAACTCAGCACGTATGTTATTGTAAACCATGTTTGTATTCGATGTATTAGTTTATGTTTAGTTAGTTGTCCTTAATAAATAAATAAATAAAATACAAGTATTACGTCAATCAGCTCTACATTTTCCTTCAATTTAGAGAAATAGTCTGTTCAGTGGCAAACACCAATGTGGCACTTTATCTAGCAAAAACGTAGAAATTATCTATATTATATATTCTATATTATTATTATTTTTTAGCTCTTTTATTCTTCTTTTTTAATCAGTCAGTCAGGGAGAACCAATGGTCAAGACACAACATTCTTCACCTTCCACCCGAAATCAATGCATTGAGTAGCGAATCCCAACACATTAGGTCCTCAACAAATAATTTTCACGGCGAGTGGATTAAACCCCAAAACCGTTTACAGTCGGCACTGTGAAATTAAAACCCATGACACATTCTGTCAGTCAGTCGTATAACAACAGCTCTCCTCATTGACTTTGACATTGTACAATAGGTATGAATGTAGGAATGTCAGGAATGAGTATTTTATCTTCACAGCTACGCAAATTAAAAATGAGTGAGAAAATGTTAGGAAATTGTCGTTCGCGAATAAATCGTTTTATTACCATAAAATGGCACTAATATATATGAAGAACGGTCAATAAATCGGGGTAATAACCTAACGATATTTCCAAACGCCGATTCTGCAAATATCATCATGATTTTAAATATTAATTGAATTTTTGTATATAGACTAAAAAAAAAATCGTAACATATATTTTAATTAAAAAAAACTTTTATACTTAAAACTTTTGTTGTTCTTTTTTTGAAGTGAATTTTTTTTTTCATATTTATCATTCAAAACGAAAATAATATATATATATATTATACAGTTTGTACATGTCATTTAATATATGTAGGTAGAAAAAAGTGCACAGGAATTAGTACAATTGTTAACAATATTAATATAATGATGAAGCCCTTAGCCCAGTGAAGCGATAGTTCAAAGTTCAATGACAAATGGAGGAAAATTTTATTCACTTTCCTGCTCTAATAGAAATTGAATTAGAAGCGTCGCCTTAAAAACGTCAATACAAGCATAAAAAAGTGAATAAGTCAGTGTTAATGTTTTAAAATTTAATTATTTTTCACGTATAAAAAATTTAAGATAGCGGGACTCGAACCCGCGTCTCTTGAAAACTATCCAAGCGCTCTGACCGCTAATCCATATCTATATCCAGCTACGTCCAAAATCTTATTCGTTTGTTACAATTTATTCTTGTTGTAAGCGTCTCTGAAGAGAGATTTTTTTTAATTTTTGCTACCACCAAGATTATTTCTACGAATAAGTGTTTAACAAGAAATTATTGTTCTTTATTAAATATTTGAACATTTTTAGAAGTGATAATCCCACACTTCTTAGAATATAAAAAAAATTATTCGTCGAGTTTAATAAACTACAAATTAAAAATGACCTTTTTGAAATGAACCTATTTTAACCGGATTAATCGCGTATAAGTTTGGTAGACTCAGTCTATCTGTGACCACGTGTCTGGTAAAACTTGCAGCTCATGGGTCACTCCATCCTCACTCAAAAAAAAGTTAAAATTTAAATTATTTTCAGCTTTATACTTCTGCTACACAATTTACATACATTTTATAACAGACAGGAAGTTGACAACAAAACGGAACGTGTTAATAGTTTTCTTTGCTTTATTCGTCAAATGCAGTAAATGAATGAAATTAAAATAACCTGCAATAAAACAAGAATTTTAGATCTTAGGACTTTTTCCTATTTTATTTTCAAGTAAGATTGATAAAAATTGAATATATTATTTTAATAAACTAACGTGTAAAGTAGACTTAACCCGATCTCGTAGTAAGCCCAGCTTCGTGACTTCCTCGGTGTACGACGGCTTTTCAAACATTACTTTATAAAATTCTATATTGAGTGGAGTTATTATTTTACATAAATATAATTGAAAGTAATATAACTAAAACAGGTAGTCGTAATTTGCTTGAAATAAACTTCTATGCCTGTTTGAATTGGTAATTTCTGATCTAATCAAATAATCTATTAATTATAAGATATTTTGAAATATTCTGTAGGATTTTTTGTAACCTAAGAACACTAAAACCAAAGGATATAAGTTCAAATCTTGTTATATTTGTCTTTTTTGGCGGGCGTTTACGAAAATTATGCGGACGGAGCAGTACACACAATACCGTTTGTTTTATATACACTTTGGATTAAGTGACATCGTTCAGGAAACGAGTATTGACGCGTAAACGAGTGCACTAGTCGGTATTAATGGGCGACGTCAATTATACACATACAGGCAAAGCCAGGCTATAAAATATAATTGTAATGTACTATCAAACAAATTACTACCTAAATCAACTGATGCCTACGTGTCAAAATTCAATTCTTTAGCGATATCATTCGACTTGTAACGTGATTGAGATTATTCCGTCCTACACATAATTTAGTCCACGTTTCCACGTCGTTCTTTACGTCGGTGAGGCAAAGCGGGCGTTTTGCTTATTGACCGCTAAGCCATGTGTTCTACGTCCAGCTACGTTAAAATTCTTATACGCTTATTACAACGAACGCATGACTCAGCGGTCAGAGCGCTTGAACGGCTTACAAGAGGCACAGGTTCAAATCCCGCTGCGTTCAAATTTTTATACGTTTTCTAAATATGTACTTTACAATTTTCTTAACGTGCGAATAAAACTTTTTTAAAAATGTTAAAAATATATATATATTTTATATTTTTCAAATTTCAAGTTATGACGCCTACACGATAAATTCGCTTGGAAAAGTTTTGTTTAACTCCTACATAGGTTTTCGTATTTCATGAAATGTAATTGTGATTCCAAAGTAATATATATTTAAACTTTCAAGAATAATGACAATCTGAAATGGTTATTTATTTAAACATCAAATTATGATTACTCTTATTTCTATGTATTTGAACTTAGATTCCAAACATAGTTAACTTAGTCACTTCTTTCTCCACTTTCCACCGGAGCTCGAGACATTGCGTGTTTATCTTTAGCCTACAACCCCCATGTCTAGGCTATTATATTCTGCGCAAGACACCTTGTAACAGCAAACGCCTACTATGTCTGTATAGTGTACTATATAATGTATCGTAGTATAAAAACAATTAAAATATATATATACATCATCTTTTAAAGTGTTTGCGAAAACTGATTGCGGGTTAGATTGGCATGTCGGAGTCCTCGCTTCCGTACGGAGGCGAAGGCGGTCACCGAGCTAAGATTTTAGTTATTCATAAAATATTAATTTTCACTTGATACCATCGTGGCACAGTGGGGCGGCCTAGTAACACGCACGACCTCTTTCGGTTCTATTCCTGTCAGGGAGACAAAGTGTGGGGTGTGGGTAGGTTTTAACAATGAGATATTAACATGTTTTCCGTAATGTAAATTGATAAAATTACTAGAAACAGCAATGATATCATAATTATACATGAATAAATACAAATATGTAGATTTCAATTAACATTTAAACTCAAAACGAAGGAGCTAACGATGTTAAGCTTATGTGATTTAAAGAGCGTGTGATTTGAATAAGACAATTTAAATAATAATTATAATAGTAAAATATATGTTCTTTTCATGCGTTTCCTACAGTTTCTTCGCAAAAAACCTTGCTGTAACTTTGTATCTATTTTCCACCAAATAAAATCTACACATATAACAAAATGTATCTAATAGATGTCTGTACATTGAAGATATATGAAAAAAATAATAATTATAAGGGGCATTTATCATTATAATATAACCCAAAAAAGTTTTTTTTTATTTTCTTTTCTATTTGACTGTTTCTTTGTGCACGCAAATCTCAGAAGCGGTAAGCCGTATCCTTAACCGATAAAAATGCAGTTTTGAATCGTGTAGTTTACGCAGGCGAAGCCGCGAGGTCACTAGTATTAAATATGATTATAGTATTTTCAGTGGAGTTTGACAGAAACAATTACTCAGCCAATTCATACTAACTGCGCGGTTATGTCTCAAAATACTACAATATATATTTTACCTTTACGTTTTTCCTGCATTTAGTGAAATAAGCTGAGAGAACTTAGTGTTAAGGCACTCCATTCTCCGCTTTACAATATTTTTATAGATTGCCTTGTTGGAAAGAAGGAACCCTACGTCACTCTTAGTGAACAAGTACGCAGTGAACAAGTGAACAAGTGAAAATATACGAGTTGAATTCTGTACTATGTTAGCGAAATCTTGATATTTAATAAATACATAATAAATTTCAGAATAGCTCTTTTAATCCGTGTCGTCTGGAACACGATTGCCCTTCAGTTAGATAAGCCCTTCTAAGTCCTAGACGAAGTGGAATATACCGAAATACGTTAAAGCAAATGTACTGTAGTTTATTTATGTATGATTTTAGCCATTTAAATTATAGTAAAATAATATTAAAATATAGAATCCAAGTGTCAGTTTCTCGTATCATGATCATAATTTTTCATTATAAATCAATCAGTGACCCGGTTGCGGCTTCGCCTGCGTAAACTTCACAACTAAACTATTTAGTCCTTCCGCCCGCCCACGTTCTCTCTTAAATTACAATCTTTGCTTAAATTTATAATTTAAATGGTTGTAACTTTTTTATTTACGAACCGATTGAAACGAAATAAACACTAAAAATTAAAAAGGAATCTTACTAAAATACAATAGTTAAAAATGGATTTAAATCGGTTCGGACATTTTGGAGATTAGCGTACACAAGTGCACAGACAAACAGAAAAGAAAATTAAAACTCTTAGTTTTGGGTTCTACTCGTATCACATTAATAAGTGCCCACAGTAATATCTTTTTTCATATTTCTTCCATATACAGACAGCAATTAGCTACATTTTTATTATATGTACATAGATATAGATTATTATGCCATTTATATGTTCGACAATTAGGTTCATATAGAAAATGTAAGGACGCATCACGCCGTTCACCAGTTTCCTCCAAAGACATGTTAAATGATAAAATCCAATGCTATTCTTGACATTGGTTCTCTCTGACTACTACCTGCTATGCGGGCAAAAAGCGTGATGCTGTCAATGCTATAAAATCAACTAAGAAAACGCTATATTCCAAGTACAAGAATAAAAAACATTTTTCAATAAGTTAATTTTAGATATGGAGCCCACAAGAATAGTGTACGGTGAATCCGATATATGTCAATTGCGAACAAACGGCGTCTAAAAGTGTTATATTTATATAACATATGTACATATATAACGTACTCGTATCTTCTCAGTAAGATATGATATTTTACAAAGAGACCTCTAGAGAAACGTTCAGATATTCCAAGACGTTTCAGGTTATTGAAAATTTATTGTGAAAGGAAATCTCGGTCAAAGAAAGTACATAACACAAAGAAATATATAGGGTGTAAAGAAAAAATAGAAAAACCCTAATGCTCTAATGATACTATCTAAAGTATAATGGAAGTTTATAAATCGTAAGGAGTGTTAGTTACATCGTTATATATAAATACGTAATGGAAAAAATTATTGCCGTTTTTAATGAAAATTTTGCGAAAGGAGGGTATAAGATTTGGCGATTTGGCATACTTAAAGTTTTTATGGTTTAACGCAGCAACACTTATAATTATTTTTCTAATAATGAGTAAATATCTAAAAGTTATAACTTAAAACCTGCTTTCAATTATTACAAGTTTTGTTCAATTTAAACAGTCTTACGACAATATTAGTCAAACTAATTCTATTAAAAGTCCACGCATCCGTTGCATTTCACCGGATGCAAGCACAATCTTGTGGGTAATAATTGAAGTAGCAGTAGAGTGAGCTAACTGCCCTGCAATCTACTTTTCTATTATTTTAGAGACCTTATTCATTTATTTCACGCCAACAGTACACTTATCTAGCTTACTTAACATTATCATGTATAAAATTAAATTCAGTCTTGTAATTATACTTATAAAACACAATTTAGATAAACAAGTCAAAAATTTATATACTGGTTTAAATTAATATACTGTTTGCCGGAATAAAACGACACGCTTTATATTTCAGTAAATCTTTGAAAGGAGTCAACTGATTAAACTAGAACTGTAGCTTGAGAAATCGCGTTCACCCTTATATCTCTTGAATTTTACTAGATTATTTGGTATTCAAAAATACACCTACGTAAACCTACTGTAAAGTGCTTGGAACTCCGGGTTGTAATTTCAAATACCAAAAATATACGCGATCAATGCGGTTAGAATAGTTTCATTTCAAAATGTGATGTGAATTTCATTCGCGAAATCCCAAGATTTTGTTTTTCGTTCTGTATTTCAGCTCGTGCACAGTGGTGTTCTTAAATATATTATTATTTGCTTAAAATCAACAATGAATTTGTTTAAAAGGTCTAATTACAATACAATATGTTCAAAAATATACTACATACAAATAAATATAGTACGTAGACTGTTAAATAATTATCCTCTGTCCGTTCCGACAAATTCCCGGAAGCCCTTTATCCGCAGGAAGCTTTCCTCATTCCACTATTATAAAAAGCTTTTTGAGTCTGCCAGGGAGGTTGAGGAGCCGTTTTTAACATGTACTTGTCTTTATTTTTACATATTTTCAAGGCGTTAAGAAACTAGTTAAAGACTTTTGTTTTTAACTTCACCCTTTTCTCCGTACAGCAGGTTAGTAAGAGAGAACCTAGTGTCAAGACACTCCACTTTTCACTTTTAGCTTGAAATTGAGACATCAGTGTTGACAGGAGGGCTCGCGCCGCAACGCGTCTTGACAAAGCTGGGATAAAATAATAATTTCACGCGTTTACAGTTGTAATATGTCGGAACTATTAAAAAAGATGGGTTTTTTGATAATTTTACACCTTTTTTATATTACACAAAAATCTAATTTCAGTCATATATTAGTCTCGGATATGCATATTTTTAAATTTTACATGAAAACAAAATTTAAAAAAAAGTTCAAACTGGAGACCGATGTGATTAGTCACTCATTTCCCTATTTGTCTCTAGTTATTTAATATAATCTAGAATCTGTTACAATGACTAAACAAATTTGAAAATTTGTGAAATGGAATGAAGTAATACGTCATTAATTTAAAAAAACAGTAAAACATTATTTTTTACTTTTATAAAAAAACATGTAGTTAAAACTTGTCAGATTAGTTCCTTTACCATTTATGTCTATTTGAATGAGTTCGTGTATAAAACTCGAGTTGTTCTCCGGGGAAATTGACGATCTAACTCTACGATGATTAGAATATATGTGTATATTGTATATGTGTACTACAAATTGGCGATTTTAATTATTTTTAGTTATATTTTTTAATTATTTTTCATGGACTTGGTTAGTGAACTGCTATTTTCCATCAAGGGTAGGTCGCGGGTTCAAATAAGTAGCCAAATTTAGGTATTATATATGTAGGTAGAACACGTAAAAGCTGAAAGATGTATAAAATAAAAAGTATGAAAAATATATGTATCTTTTCAGTAGAGTAGACAAAGATAATCTAGTGTCAAGACACTCCACTCTCCACTGCCCGCCCAAATTAGAGACATTATGTGTTAAATGGTGGGAACTTAATACCAGCCTTTGTCTTCTCACCAGAACGGAGAAATTAAAATAATTTAAACATAACCATTTCCCCAAGTGAGAATCGACGATGGCCTGTAATGACTATTACTATTAATAAAATCAATACCGGAACCATTTCTACCAACATTTATAGTTATCTATTTACAATATCGCTATATCTAGGTAGGAAAAGATCGGCGTCAAGTTGACATGACATGACATCTGTCTCACATATGCGGAAAGTCGAAGAGGGAGAAATTTATATAGAACAGGATATTTCTGTCAGTTTCCATTTATTTCTTTCAGTGGGATCATTTGTGATGGTAAGGTTATAAATTTTTCTAATATATATAAATTTAAGGTATTAATATTGTTGTCCAAAATATTGCAACCTTTGCCTATTAAACAGTCATAGCATGCTCAAAATAAAACAAAATATCACGTGACAACCCACTATTAGAGAACGCACTGAAAATCGTGAATAAAAGACAAAAAAGACGTTACATGGTGTTGGAATCAGGTCATGTCAGTCAAACTGAAGGCCTGAAGTTCTATAAAAATATATTGAGACATAAATAAACTGAGATCTGTATGTACTGGAATTCTTCGCTTTACTAAATATCTAAGGGCCAATCATAAAAATTTCAGTAGCTTCATTAACAATACCCAAGTACTTATTACCGAAGCTTGAAGCTAAATGTGAAAATAAGTTTAAGTTTATTTAATAATAAGCTGTTATTAAGCTGCCCTAACATCGCGACAAGTGTCTGATTGTAAACAAATATAGTGGGTTTGATTCCCACCCGAGCAAATGTTACTATTTGATATTTCTAGACCTAGATATATAGTTTCCTTGGAATTAAACTATTTTTAACCGGATTAATCATGTATATTTATGTATATTCGAAAATACATTTTAGAATACCCGTCGTTTCGAACACTTTACAGTAGTCTGTGGTCACAGGTCGACTGAGGTGGCATTCGTCTGTCAGTTGATACAATTATTATATCAAACTACCGCCAACGATTTCTTAGTTGCCTCGCGTACTGCCCTGGATTCATGCAAAATGAGCTGACTGTATCTTGCTCTCTGGTTTGGTAGGTTTAGGTTAGAACCAAATTCTAAAGAAGTTTTGTCACCCAATTCAAAAATTCAAACTTTATAAATCAAAAATCCTGCTGAATTCTCTCTCGCACTTTGTTCTGTTCACCACAGTGGAAAAATAAAAAAAAAAAATTATTATCATTCCTGCGAGTGGAAATCGAACCCACAAACTTTAACGATTACAGTCGGATGCTGTCCCACTGCGACGGCCTCAAATAAAAAAATAATAAATAAAAAATCAATATTACCTTAACATCACTTTAATACAAACGAGATTATTTAAATTATAATGTGAGAAATGGCTGTGTAATAGAGAATGTCTCTGATTTCCAATATCCTCATTTTCCAATCAATTTCAACCGAAAAATTTTGAACCTGTTCTATGCTACTTTATAATGACAGATAAAACATCTACATTTAAATATCTACAGGCAATGATGTAAAATATACGTAGAAAGGTTACAAACGCAATATCAAAGTATTTTGCAGTTTGAATACAAATTGATGATCTATGCGATCACGCGGGCGAGATTAATGATGGATGATATCTATCTAACTTGTGATTGATGAATTCTTCAGAACTGATTCTAGATAACACTATTATATATTATTACAACTAGAACTTTTGTTGTAAAAAATACTGTATACACCTTCCAGCTGATATATTTGTGTATTCACTTATATATTTATTATAGACAGATATTATAAGTAGGCGGCTGTGTGCCTTTATACCTGTAACATTTGGGCCAAGAAATAATATATCGGTTGCGACTTTGTCTTAACGGCTCTGCCCACTGGTTTGAGCCTCGTTATTTTGTGAATTTTATAATCTATTTACCGTCTTTAGATAGATTCCTTGGAATTTGTATTTTTGCAACAAACCGGACAATGTATTGGTATTTTTGTCCTATTCATATATTAATATAGGACGTAGTGGTGCAGGTGGAATAACGTCTTACTGGAAGCGCGATTGGTTGTAGGGTTTCGGTCTACGCTGGTTCGTGCTGATGCGGAAGTTGCCCTCATAACACACAACTTTTTCAATTTGTAAATTGAAGATCACTTTGCCTCTAGGTTCTCTTTTTGAAAGGTTTCTGATACGGAAAAAAAGCGGTTGCTTAAATCGGGCGAACCGAGAAGGCTGAACCTTACAAAAATAAAGTCTTTATAAAAAGGAAACAATGCAGTACGCGAGGCCCAGCTAAGAAATCGTTGGTAGTTTAATATAATAATTGTATCAACTGACAGACGAATGCCACCTCAGTCTGCACACTGTGACGTCGAAACGTTTGGGTTTCTTAAAAATGTATTTCCAAATACCAATAATATACGCGATTAATCCTGTTACAAATAGTTTTATTTCAATACATGTTATTTGTTAGAATTAATATGACGAGGGCGCACTAATACTTAGCATTTGACCTTACGCTTTGGTATAAAACAACGTCCAGCTGATTTTTATATACACGGAACTTCAAGTACGTCAAGTTGGCATGTAGCATTACCTTTAGAGGTACTAATTTAGATTAGTGAAAAATCTTGTCCTTCTCTCTGCACCTCTCTTATCGTAATAACAGATAAAAAGCATGCGAATATTCGAAAATATTGCTTCTTCTTAGACTTGTCAATATTTTATAAGCGAAAAAAAAAATTTACAAGTTCGAGCCAACCCTCGAACACGGATCCAACATATCATGACTTGCGATTTCTCTCGCCCTCTTCCCTATTTACATCATTAATTTAATACATCTCATTGACTTTCGACCTGTATCAGCCTCTTTAAAAAATTGTATTACAATACTAGCAAAAACACCCAGCATTACGCCCAGTTTTATTGTATTAAATTTATATATATTTTTTGTACAAAACCCAAAAGGTGCTATACCTGGTCTGATTCAAATATATGAGTAAATATTCTTCTCAAACCCTTAAATAAAATAAAAACCAGAAAAAAAAATACAATTACTAACAGACCTACATATAGATGTAGGTGTGATGTATAGATTACATTTTAATATTATATATAATACTGGGAAATTGAAAAGTCAGCTAACATTACATTCCAGTTAACTGTGCCCACTCAATTATCGCATTCGTGACTGTACACCGTGAAATGGCAGTGTAATGTTTTTGCAGTGTAGCGTACTCTTATCTAGTAAATTACTAAGACTTCCTCTTTTTATATGTCCTCTTTTATACGAGGCCTTGTATGCTTGGAATGGAAAATGTAGATATTGAGTTTTCCTAATCAAATGTACTTTTTATACCATACTATCTGAAAAATTGGATTTTTAGCTTGAATTATTTTTATTGTAGGTCTTTCTAAAATCTTTTTAAAATTTCGCCACAAAAAGATTACTTCTAAAAATAATAATTTGGCAAAAGATAAGAGATTAAGAATGCTATTTATTAAGAATTTTAATATTTCTAAACATGTTATTCATATACTTACGACGAGAAAAATGTTAAGGCACGTATAAAAATGTTTAAGGTAGAATACAAACCCGTGTCTCTTGGATATCGTCGAAAGGCTCTAGTCAATAAGCTATACGTTCTTTATTGAGCTACGTCGAAATTCATACATACGTTTTGCAATTTTTTTGAAATATTAAGCATGTTTCAACTGCCTTTCCTCACACAAGTATACATGCATATTGTTAAAAAAACCGATTATA
Source organism: Podotricha telesiphe (assembly GCA_038994665.1). Lineage (NCBI taxonomy): Eukaryota > Metazoa > Arthropoda > Insecta > Lepidoptera > Nymphalidae > Podotricha > Podotricha telesiphe. The sequence goes on from JAOYRR010000478.1 coordinate 183,020, forward strand.
TTCTTATACTTAAGAGTTGTCATTGAGCAACAAGCATTATTTTTCAAGCAAGCAAAATATATAAATTGTATGATTAAGCTAAATGGTCTCAACGTCGTCGGACATCTGAGAGAACTGGGGGGGGAGAGGTAATAATTACACCTGCTTTCGATCATTTGACGTAGATTAATGGCTCTATTGTTTTTCTTTGTTGTATATAATTTTTTTATATAACATATTATTTACTTTTTACGCATTTCTCGCATCTCCCGCATATGGTAGCATAGTGTTACACTGTATCCCCCACTTTTCGTGCAATTTGTAGACATTTGATATGATGTTGTTTGGTCATTTGGTCGTTGTCCATTTGAACAGAGTGATATGAGATATATATATATATATATATATATATATATATATATATATATATATATAAAAACTTAAAACTACACCAATATATCGCGGTCACAGCGTATCTAAGTCAATGTAGTTTTAGCTAATTTGTTAATTAGAGTCGAATGCGAATCCAACGGGTCATGCAAATAAAACCCAGAATCAACTTTTAAAATTTAAACTGCTAGAATCTAATTTAGCTCGTGTAAGACTTGACCTGATCAATCGTGTATAAACAATGCAACTTAAATATGAGGTTTTAAAAGAAACTAGAATTAACTAAATCCGAATAGAACAGTTTCATAAATAAACAAAATAAAAATAATATAAGTCGTGCAATCTTGGTATCGGTGTCTAGACGCGGATGTGTCCAGGTGAGGCCAGACGAGGCCAGACGACGTGGATTAATAGAGCGTTAGCTTTGCAATGCTATAACATTATTCGTTTTCATATTCGTTATAGATAGGGTGTTAAAATTGACGTGTTGTTTATTATTTTTTAAAAATATTATCTAAAATACTCAAATTCCACAAAACATTTATTCTTGTTTTTTTTCTTAACATACTTATTGGTTTTAGATTAGAATTTACAATAGTTCCAAAAGTAGATATTAAACTTGTGTCATTCGTACATATATCGTTCGGCGCTTCCGCCAGCTTGAACTAAAAGCTTTTTACAGCGATGCTAATAATATAATTTGTAAAAGCCGTATAGACATATCAAATTTACGAGCTGTTAGACTAATTCCTGATTTTTTTAAATTCAATGTTATATACACATTATATTTTTAGAGAAATGCAAGAAATAAAAATAAAGTAGTTAATGGTTTTTAAACGTTAGCAAAACTATATTTACCGCTATGTCAGGAGTTAAAACATATTTTATATATATATATATATAAACACTTAGGCGCACTCGACGCTATTTGTGCGTTTTATATTGTCAATTTTTTTTTCACATCTCTTTTATAGCAGTATATGGAAACAAAACCTCGTGCTAAGACGCGACCACTCACACAGATATAAGATCGCCAGGACTGGCGAATGAAAGCAATTTTAATATAATCATTCTCCGAAAGGCGACCGAACTCATGACTATTGTGTGTGAAGTGGACACTGTCTACTACCCTACGAAGGTGTATGTATACAAACATACGTACATACATATACATAAATATTATTTTTATTGTACTGTAAAAGAGAATGTCATCAAAATCACAGCTGCCACACGGAATAAAGCCAATCAAGTTCGTTATGCAAAACGAACACTTTTCCGATATTAAATTTCATCCTCTTTATATTGTGTCATAAAAATGAACATAAAATACGAGAAAATTATAGTAAAAGCAGCATAACACTTTTTATATCAATATTGTGCTGAATTTGACAAATTTTCATTATAAGCATTCAAATTTCTAATTTGGAGTGGATTTGAATCTGCTCTTTATTGGATACTTTTCAAACAGTCTCTTCTTCTTCTTTATTGGCTACTTTTCAACAGTCAATAGACTGATTGAACACTATCTATAATTTCTATATATTATTGAATGTCTATGTGTATTGAAATTTAACCACGTGGAAATTTAGATATACCGTACGAGGAGTATGTTTTTAGCGTCTCCCTACAATGTTTGTAGGAGACCAAGAGACGTGAAGTGAAATCGGCCTGAAAGCGAACACTTCTCCTTAAATAAAAAAATAAATATTATTAACGTTTAATTACATCAAATAACAATTAATGTTTAGTCCTGGCAACTTTGATTGCTAGAACTAAAGTTTTACGTTAATTCATAAAAATAATAAAAAAACTAAGATATATTTAGTCCCTTTACTCTTAGGATTTAGACTGTAATTGCTTCTGTAACGAGCGCTTCTAATGTAATTTGAAAATGAAAAAATATTTTTCGGTATCCGGAATTAGGATATTTATATACGTGTACATGCAAAATAAATCATAAAGGAAACCAAATCCAGTGTAAAAAAATATATGCTTATTTATTTACAGAGCCTTTGACTGATAATATTTAACATATTTTGCATATTTTGTAAACCAAAATTAATTTATACTAAACTAACTTCTTGATGTGTAATAAAATATTTCCCAAATTATTACTCCACGCACTAACCGAACTTATTACCAAAATCAAGCAATCAACCAACCATTCTGCCATAACTGTGTAACGTCATTGCTAATATTATTATATAAAATGTTTCCGCGTTTCCATCCTCGTATGCCTTTAGAGGGGGTTATGGTGGCTTTATGGGCAGTTAAATACCCATTACAATCACTTTGCCGTTGTTGTAAGAAATATCGTCATTGTGGAGACGCTGTAGCTTTCGCTTTATATTTTACTTTGTAAAAGAAAAGCAACGTACAGTGTTCGGAAGTTAGTGTCGTTGAATGTGTTTACTTGCAATCAGTTAGTGATCGATTATTCCGCTATTAAGTTATTATATATGTTATTTCAAAACATAAGACTATGAACAATTTTTCATTACGATTTAAAAAAATATTTGGACTGTATTTATTATGTGTATATCGGAACAGTGTTATGTGCTCTCTGGTCAGATTATAACGGTAGAAACCTACGAGGGATTCACTTACTCTTGGCTTTGTTATTATATTTTCTTCATATCATTTAAAACTATTTTTTTCAATACTCTACAATATACAAAGCACGGCGTTCAGTTCCGCCTCTCAACAGGCAATGTCTTGATTTTGGGCGGTAAGTAAAGAAGGGAGTGTCTTGACACCATGTTCTGTCTGACTACCCTGCTAGGCAGGAAAAAGCTGCAAAGGACTATTTTTTTAACAACCAAATAAAATACTCACATTTAAAAATAACATAGAACAATAATTAGCAGGCAATTACTTCACACGCTATACAAAATGGTATTTTTTTTGAAAATGATAGACTCAAAGATTTTTATTGTTCCTTTCGATTTAAGAGGTATCTTACAACTTTTTATTAAATCTGCGAGTATAAAGATACGTTTCGAAGTTACATAAGCTTATTCGGTCTCGACTAGTTCACTATAAACAGAATTTAAATCTTCTTAATAAGTCTAAAATGTAGCAAAGACGAGTGTATGTATACGAGTGTTTGTGGACAAAGGAACATTGTTAAATTGTAGAAATATCTTTCTTAGAGGAACGAAAAAGAGGAACTCAAAGCAGTGCCCGGGACTTGCGACCCAAGTGGACTTCACGGGGTCCTTTAGAATGTTTAAAGCTCGACTCTATTTTCCGAGCATCTGTCACTACCTAACCTAATTTGAATAGATCTACTTATACCGATTTCAAAATAAGTGGTGGAAAAGAACTGATAATAGTAGGTAGGCCGAGATTTTTTAGTAGATTTATGTATTTTTTACGTTTTTGTATTTTCTCTATTTCATGAGATATATAGAGAGAGAATATAACGTCACTGTTCTTAATAATTTAGATACTTTGTTGTTTAAACAGTGCATTGTGCTCTTTTTGTAATAAAATAAAAGAAAACCATATAAATGTGATTTTTTGAGTGAAATTCCAACTCACTAGCGTCGTGTGTAATCGAACTCAGAACAACTGTGCGAGAATGGCGTAGTATGACAATTTTAATATACTAACATTGTTCAATTTCCTTTACGAAATATAATTAACAAATTTCAGCTAGAGCAGTCCCCAATAGGCGTATTCAAAAAAAAATTCTTAGGAAGTTAATTGAAATATATTTTCAGTGTAAATTGAGCTCATGAAGAAAGTTTTAAAAGATGAATTCGTGTTTTTAATTAAACAACTTTTTGAAGGAAATCCAGCAGATAGCGAGGGATGATTTGCATTAGTCGAGCTTTATCGCTTATATTTAATAAAATAACGTTGTTTTACGATTTTAGACCTATTGTAATATATATTATGAAATAAACGCAATGGTCATAAGTTCAAATCTTATGCAGGAAAGAAATATATAGTGTAACTGTTTACAAAAGGAATTCAAATAAGATAATGAAAATGAAAGGCTTAGTAAAAAATATATTTTCTAAGAAATTTAAAGAAATAGATTGAATTATCATTATACTTTTTCCTTTAATAGAGGAGAAGCTCCTTAACATTCCATTGATTCAAGGTGTGACACTTACATCTCGTGCCTGGGACTTGTGACATAAGTGTAGGCGTAAGAGGACCTTTTAAAATGCTCTATCTCATCCTTGCCACCACTGTCCTTTCTAATAACCTAATAACCTAATAAACTATATTTATAGGAACATATATACAAACGTTCATAATAACAAAAACGTGTATACTTATAAATTTAATTTACTTTCATAAGGTACGTATTTACTGGCAGTACACGTTATTACAAAACTCAATATTTGCTCGTGACAGGAAAATAATCTCTTACTTGATAGATCTCCTAAGAAAGCGATATTCGCATATTGAATAATGCCATTTTTTTCAATTACTTTTTGCAAATGTAATATTATGTAGAATGTGTGTTATTATATACACGATTATAAAGGAAAGAAGGGTAAAGTGCTTCTTTAGTACTTAGTTGTAGTTATAGTTCCCTAGTAATACTATTTGGTTTTATAATTTATTTACTTTCATAGGCTTGGTTGAGGCTTATTAAAATAAACAACTATTAAGCCACGGCTACTTTGGCCTGTACCACTCCTCATGCAAAAATTCAAATTCAAAATTCAATTTTTTTTTGTTTATTACCGTTTTTCACACAAACAATACAATTAGAATAAAATAAGTATAAATAAAAAAGAAGAAAACGGTATAAGGAATGTGGCTCAGCGTATGATGTGAGACTTGTCGTCTAAAGCGCTGTTTTTCAGCATCATCCTTATTCTTTTAGCGTTAACCTAATACAGTGTAGGATTTGATAATATGAAACAAGATTCTAGACAAATCAAACTACCATAATAAAAAAAACAAAAAGGACTAAATAAAAAAAAATAAAAATACAAACATGATCATAGAAATAAATAAAATTGTATATAATCGTTTACAGAGAGGACATTACTTGTTAAAAATTATGTATATATATAAAACAAATAATAACATAATGAGAACAAAGTATATATGCATAAAAACGAGGCTAGCTGTTGTTTTTTAATTTTAATATATATTTTTTTAATTTCCGTTTAAAAGTCAAAAATGAGCAGCAAGTTGTCTGCCCCAGTGGAGGAGGCAGGTCGTTCCACACTTTCGATGCCGTGAATTTAAAACTTCCTTAAAAACCCTCAGTTCTGGATGTCTGTTTTGGATGAGCAAGTTGTAAGAGTTCTGTACTTTTAGTGTGTTTACTATGGGTTTAGGACACCCATATCATTTTTTTATACAAATATTCCGATCTCCTTGTCCTAATGATTCTCCAAACAAATCATGATAAATAGAGAGTTCTCCTATCCTTTATTCTCAAAATTGATTTATCCAACAAATAGGGAGAAACCCAACTCTACCTTGGAATATCGAAACAGAAACGTGCGCACGCGTTCTGTACTCGCTGGATGGCGCTTTCAGTTTTCTTATATAAACGTGGACCATAAACAGTCTCACAGTATTCAAAATTACTTAGCACCAGAGCTTCAACTAAAGTAACTCTTACCTTCTCGGCTTATCTGAGACGATTCACGCAATCCATACAGGACTTTTAAGCAGTAAAAACATTTCCTAATGGCAGAGTTCACATGCCCGGTATACCTCAATTCACTATCGATTAAGAGACCCAAATTTCATGCAATTTCAACTCTTTCGATAGCTGGAGCGTCGATTTGTAGCTTAGGTTGCATATTAATGGTCTTATTACATTGTTGTTTGGTAACTAGGACAATAAATTTAGATTCAATAGGATTTAAAATTAGCGAATGTTTTTAGCCCATATTTGGATAGTCTCAAGATCTTTGTTCATCACCTTTTCTGCATATTGGATACTTTCCGGCTTCAAGAATAGTAGATTTGCGTGTCGTCTGCATAAAGATATATGCAGATGTATGCAGTGTTTGAGTTTTATAGCTAAATCAGCAGTATAAATGATAAATAAGATTGGACTCAATATAGATCCCTGTGGACTGCCTCTTTTTATTATTGTTTTTATTTGGGATTTTAAAATAGAACCATCATTACTTTGTATCAACACATATTGTTTCCTCTCTATTAGGATTGATGGCATCAAACAACATGCCGACACAACAATTCAATAATACGACATTTTTTCAAGTAAAAGCACAGTCATAGTCTCTAGAAAAATCTAATTAAACCAACATTGTACCACATCCATCGTTCGAAGCCTTAATGATGTCACCGGTAACACTAGCTTTAGCTGTACAAATACTGTGCCCACTTCGGAATCCAGACTGTATACTAGGCACGAGCCTTTCATTCTAGAAATATTTAGTTAACTGCGAGTAAACAACTCTTTCTATGACCTTTGACAGTACAGGCAAAATATTTATAGGTCGTAAGTCTTTGTATTCCTGCCGCACGCTAACCTTAGGAATGGGCGTTATCTTTGCCACCTTACATATTTCTGGGAAGGAACTTGTTTTAACGCATTCTTTAATCAGGAAGTTATTATAGGTAAGGTGACTGGAAGGGTCTTTTGCAGCATTGTAATATTTATTGCGTCGTGTCCACATGCTTTTTTTTTATATTTAAAATACTTTGCTTCACTTCCGTTTCTGAACAAGTCTCCAATGCAATTTGTTCGTCGTAAATTAGTTTAATGTAGCCTCATCGTATTTTGTAATGCCTGGAACATTCAAGAATCAGTTGTTAATTTCCTCGGCATTATTGATATGTTGTAGAATATTACTTTGACCATTACTAATAGTCGTAACAGATCTTTTAAGATATAGCGACATTTTTTTTGGGTACTTTACATTTGAATTAACATTAAAGGTAAAAAATGCTTTCTTTTCTCTATAAATTGCTCCATTAACATAATTTTTAAGGTTTTCATAATAATCTAAATGCAGCCTATGAGAATTTTTTATTTTCTTTACTAGTGCATGTTTATCGAACAATAAAGTAATAAGATTAATAAACGAGGAGTATATCATCAATTGACTCCCTTGTTTAAATGTTTAACCAGGGCATAGAATTCAAATCGCTATAAAACATATTGTCATCAATTCTTCCTAAATCTCTTTGGTAATATCTAGATATTTTTGGAGGTCTACTACTGGAGCAATTAACTCAATATCGGGTTGTGATGAACTTCAACTTCGCTACATAGCTCAGAAGAATCTGCTATTATTAGATCTAACAATGAAACTTTGCTAGCCGTCATACACGTAGCGCTCTTAACTAATTCTGTTAAGTTATATTGCCTTAGTTATTTAAGGCAATATAACTTAACGAATATATAATATAACGAAGTAATATATTTTTTTGGATTCGTCAAGTAATAAGGTAGCCGGCTTCCTGGATTATTCCAGGAATATTAAAGTCAGTTAATAAAAACATGTTTAAAGATTCGGCCAATGCTGTGACAGCCAATAGAGACCTGCTCTGGTCGATTATAACTGAGCTTATTCCCGGCTTGACTTCAATCCACATTTGTTCTAATTGAGATTGTGGGTGGGATATTTTTCGCACATGTAGATTATCACGCACGTAAAAACCAATTCCACCCCCATGCAAAAGCCCGAAATTTGGTATAGTAAGGGAAAATCGTCATCGGGCTCAGCCAGGTCTCGTTGAGCGCTAATATATCTGGAGTGTACTGATCCATCGAAAATAATAATTCAGCTACAGATGAATTGTTATTTTCGATAGATATAAATTACAAATACTGGTACACCAGTATTTATAATTTATATACGAATTATAAATACTGGTACACCAGTATTTATAACTTATATCTATCTTGATATACATAAGCCACTGATTTATTTCTTATTTCCTGAATTATCAAAATTTTATACAATATATAATAATCAAATTAAACCATCGTGGCGCAGTGTGACAGCGTCTGATTGTATACGCAATGGATGTGCGTTCGATTACCACTCGGGAGAATGATTATATTTTCATTTCTACCTACAAGTGACAAGATAATATCTTTCTCTCTCAGGCGAAAAGTGCTCCACTTTTCGCCTGAAACGGAATGCCTTGACACTAGGTAGTCTCGGGAACAAGCGTGAAGTTTAATATTAATAACAATTTTAAACTACGTTTTATTATTAGAATATTTGGAGCTTTTGTTTATCACATTTATTTATTAGGGCCACTTTATTGGAGGCTTTATTCCGTACAACAAAAATGCCATTTTTTTCTTTTTATTTTCCTTTCACGTAACATTCAGCTCTCAGACAAAGGCATCAAACAAAACGGGCGGAGATTGTCCGATTGAAAAATTTGCCTGTCCATTACTTCTCGTTAGGGATTTGAGAAATTGAATTGCGTAAAACCTTTTTATATCGTCGGACTTTGATCATAAAAATGAGCACCTGCATCATGACGGTTATAACAGGTTCAATTCTCGTACAGCATTAGTATTGGATTATTAATGTTTTAAATGTTTTCTATCATTAACACTATATTCAAACAAAAACCAATATTATGTATTTTGTTTAAGTAAATAGAAATAAAAGAATAATAATCTTTGGATAGATTACTAGTATTATGGATCTCTTTAGGATATCTCGGTTGCAGTAGAATCCGAACCTTTTGAAGGATTGCGTTCAACAAGTCGAGGCTTCACATAGACATATTATTTTCGATATCATTTTTCATATTATATTTTTACCAAAATAGTATATATTTTTTTAAATTATATCGTTATTATATATAAAGCTATAATTAAATAATGAAAATAAACAGAAATATTTAAAAAATATTTCATTTCGTATATTTTCTTAAACAATTAAGAAATGAATGATTATATAAATAAAAAGAAATATTATTTAAAACGCTTGTAATTGTTGGACATCGATACGGACTTGGTAATCTTTTCCCAAACACTCGTAATGACATTCTCTGTCATCAATCACGGTTTCTTTTTCCACTTTTATTTTTTGCTTCACTGAAACTCGCATAACAGAATCACTTTATCGTTAGGATAGATGACGTCATTACTAGCACTCGTTTGGACAAAGACTGATATATTTGAAAATAGTGTAGAAACTGTTTTGTAACGGTTTAAAGGTGCCTTTACTATAAAAAACAGCAAATTTTTTTATTTATTTAAGTTTAACTTTGATAAAAAAAAATCACGAACGTTCTATGATGAATAGCTCCTCATATTTTGACTTAGGTCGCTTAATCTGTTAGGGTCAGATATGTATTCCTTTTTTGTAAGAACAAAGCATCATTTTAAATCCATCCACACTACGATTGGTTGTAAACGTATAACATCGCTTATATTTTTTTTAAACCTCACACTTTAATCGCATATAGCCCAGGATAGACTGGGAGAAACTTGTGTAAGACCTATGGTTTGAGACAAGGTTTTAAGTGGCGGAGTTTTAGTCTGATAATATCGAGATGAAATGAAAGTAATATATGAGTAAATATAGTTTTATTTCTGTTCTATAAAATCGTATCCCAGCTATCTTTATAATAGTTATGGGTTTGATTCACATTTCTTAGAATAAGAAAAATATTTTCTTTTCGCTTCTTTGGTTAGATCATTTGCAAGGCTAGGTTACGTCACATAACACGCTATTTCTCGCTTTTGGGCGTAAAGTGGAGAACGGAGTGTTTCGACACTATGTGCTGCCTGAACCTGATATGCTGGGAAAAGACTGAATGAAATTAAGACATAGTAAAAACTAAAAAGAGAAAATAAAGGAATGCTTGAGATATTTGAGTGTTAAGTTATAAAAGTCAATGAAAAAGAAACTATTTCAGATATGAACTGAAGTACTTATAATCTAGACGTAATATAATAAATATATCTTTTGTTCGACCTGGTTATGATCCTATAACAAAAGAAGAAGAGTAGACTAGAAATACATTTAGGCACTTTTCATAAAGTGACTGATGAAAAGATAGCTCGGTCAGGGCGGATATAAGATTTTATTTATTACTAGCGACCCGCTCGGGGCTTCGCTTGATTCGTATTTTCGGCGGCCTATTCATAAAACCTTCAAAAAATTCCTGAAAAACTAAAAAAGTGGGAGAAAAAACTATCAAGGAATATATTAGTATCGATATAAATATAGCTTTTACCGTAAAGCTTGCTGAAATTTGAAGTTGGCTGATTGAATTACACTTTTGTTTTTAACTTTATAAGGTTAACTTCATACTTTATAAATTTACTGGATATACATTTGAATCGACTATATCTATAAGTTTTTTGTATTTCGTTATATTTACGACTACCGTAATGGTACCGCCTGAGCACATCCCCTCATAGGATGGCTTCATACGCTGAGGGATCAGCGTATGAAGGAGAGCTGGTGGTCCAATAAATTAGATTTGGCGCTCAGGAGACGGAGGGCCAAAAAGACGGCTCCAGGACCAGATGGTATTTCAGGAAGAGTTTTCAGTGTCACCCTGAAATACTTAGGTGACAATCTGCGGGAACTTTTTGCCCAGCGTCTATCAGCTGGACAGTTCCCTCAGATCTGAATGGAAGGAGGATTGTGCCTATAGCACAAGGAGGGTCGTTCTAAGAATTTTCTATGCGGCGCGTGACGCTGTGCATGTTAAGTTAGACGTTTTTCAAAGTCCTCAAGAGATTCTTGGAACCAAGCTACAGTCAAATTTCGAACTCTTCTTGAATTACGCGATAAATATTCAATGACAAACTAAATCAAAAATGGGAGAAAAATTGAGAAAAAAGTGAAGTGATCATTCTAATTTCCTCTACTATCTTTTTATGAAATTTTATCGTAATCGGTTCAGCGATATGGCCACGATAACGTCACAGACAGACAGCTATTTAAGCATTTATAATATTGGTACGGATTACGGCATGTTGGCATAGAGACTGACCCAAAATTATAATGAATTTCTTTATAGTGATAATTTTATCACACCATTTGTTCACATTATCTCATGTAAAAGAGAAAATTCATCTTCATTAAATACTCTAAATAAGTGACAAAACGTACGAAATTTGGTAAGAATTTGATAAATTCTCTATAACGTGTGTTGTAAAAAAATAATCAATTAAGCTGCATTTATGGCTGTATGATTTTTAACATATTGATTTCCAAATAAAATATAGATACATGCTATCGCAGAGTTTTATTTACAGATATTTGAGATAAACAATCCTACAATAACTCAAGGCAGGGTTTTCGAGTTCTTACTTATTAGTCTACTTGTGACCATGGACTACAGTAAAATGTTCGAAACGTCGGGTTTCTAAAATGTATTTTCGAATACGTTAGGTACGTATATACGTGATTAATCCGGTTAAAAATAGTTTCTTTCAAAAGAGATGTTTTTGGTTAAAGAAAAATCTTTTAAAGCGAAACGAAGCGAAGCGTAAATAAGGAAGATATTTATTTTTATAAACTCATCGAAGGGAAGTCTCTCGAGCGAGGGAATAACAAGATTTTTGGCGGTTTAATGCAGTTTTGTTATTACAAGTTGAGAAAAGAAATTTTATATTCTTCAACGGTTTGGAAAATAATGCAAAAACTTTTTGTATTTTTATATGATAATGAATGTTTTATTAACGCAGTGCTACTTATTCAAGTACAATGATTGTTTATTATCTTTTGATGGAATCTAATGCAATGTTGAATCAATCATATAATTTGAGAAAATAATAAATTTTATCGTTAAATATTTGCTTTTAATGATGATTTTAAGTTATTTATAAATGTATAAATTATAGTGTAATTACAATTTATAAGACACAGTAGCGCAATGTCTGTCACTTTGCGCCACTGTGGCTTACAACGTCTGACTCTAAACGCGATGGTTGTGGGTTCGATTCGAATACCGCATGTATCAACATTTTATTTAAACTATTACATACCTTACAAGAAATAATGAGGCAGAGCATTATTCATATAATGTTGGAGCATATCGAGAGATGAAGACTCTTGAAACTTACATTTTAATACTTTACAGTTTTTTAGACATTTGTAAGGACGCGAAACTAGAAATATTTACATATAGATAAATCTTAAATTTTTACAATTTATTTCCCAATAGTTATAGCCATAAACCCTTTTACTTCTTACCTTTTCTGTTCAATCGTAGAATTTTCTGACACTCAGACGCATAAATAAACTTTAATGGTTTTTGAAAGGTGATTACTACAAGACGTTTGATATAGATTTAAAATATATATAAAATAACATTTATTATTTTGTCTGTTTTGGAAAGACAGATCTTAGTGACTTTTGTATTTTATTTAGAATAGGGATAGTTGATCTAGTCTAAGTTAGCTTGTATATCGTACCTGCAGAATAAAAGCGGCCTAACCCAAAAAAAATAATCTGTATACGCGAAAGGTATAATCGCAAACCGGTTGGCGTGTAAAGACGAAATTTCGCATGGAGATAGTTTTTGCAGATTTTGCGACATGCCCGAATTAAGAAGGTCTAAAGGGTGCAAATTTTCATGAAACTTCTTAATTTTTTGCTACAAACTTGATATGCTGCAGCGAGGTAGGTAGTAGACGTCCGCTATGGACGGATTTTGTAACAATGTCTAAGGAAATATAATCTTCGTAGTACTTTATATCTTCATTACTACACAGACAAAGTTGGGGGCAACAGCTACTTTTATATATTAGTAAAATTAGAAGTTACAGAAATTATAGATAGGTCAATTTCTTTATTAGTTTACCACAAATTATAACATTTCATAGGAACTTGCTATATCAAAATTTACTAGTGTTGTGGGTATATTATTGTCGTAAAAAAAATGACCAATATAAAAATCTCTGTAATCGAACCCACGCCCGTCCTCCAAAAACCCAGTTTGGATTGACAATCTTTTTAATAGCAACCCTAAATATTTTACCAATATACTGTCATTGCTTAAGGGATTTACATATTTATAACATGTCAAGATGCGAAGTGAGTGTATAGTACTACGTAGGTACTAAAAATATGATAGCATTTCAATTTGGTGTGTAACAAAAAACAAATTGTGTTTACCAAATCGAAAATAGATTTTATATAATAATAGCCTCTGTTTTGGGGAATGGAATACAAATTTTATAAAGAAGTTTCATTATTTATAAATATTATGAAACGTATGAATGATGAATGATGAAAGAGAAGGTCGTCGATTGTCAATGATGCTGGAAAAGATCACGGAAGAATGCCAGAGAACATGTGAGAAGAGTTTGATAGTAGACGAAGTATAAGAGGTACGAAGTGACTTCTATCTTTTAATATTGATAACACGCAACACTTTCAATTATAATTTATATGACAAAGCAGGGACTCCGGGGTTATATTTAAATATAATGACGTCAGCACAATTGATGTCATTTTTATTATTTAACTATGCGTTGCGCCGATATATACTATATATACTAGATAATATATATACTAGATAATGTAGAGAAATCCTTGATAACAATAATAAATGGATAACTTATGGCTTTAAAACTCAAAATACTGACTAAATACCCATATATTTAAGCGACAAACAGCAATTTCTTAAATCGTCCCTTTAATCCTTTGTCTGGACCGAACTCAGACACCCCTCGGTTATTTTTACGTTAAGCTTTGCATATATATATGTTGTACCTACTAAACACTTGTATGCGTATTAAATAAAGGCATGAAAGAAAAAAATAGAACTGAGTTATTTCCAAGCCACTCTACAAGAATTGTTTTAAATTCAAGGGGTACAAAATGGAGTTTATTAGATACGGTGATAAATTTTTGAGTTTTTATTGGGATTTGAGATTGCATTTCGTCTAATTAATAAAAAAAAGCGATTTCTTAACCACACCACGGTGGTAGTATGTTTCACCTGTATATTGCGTGTTTCTCTCGTCAAAATGTATGTATAATAAAAATAGTAACATCCTATCAGAGCCCAGTGGGGCTGTATATGTCTGCACACCAACAGTTACGGGTTGGACTCCCACTTGGGAGTCTGATTAAATAATCTTTAATTATCTCTTCTAGTAACACAAAATGAAGTAAATGAGGAGAAAAGCCTGCCGAGTTTCTCGCGCTGGATCTTTTCACGTCTGAGGTAAATTGTTTCAAATAACGAGTGGTAAATTGTTTGACGTTCAACAAATGAAGCATGTAACTTCTTATTTAGAATATATTTTTATTTTTCTTTGACATTTGACTAAACTCTCTGTACACACGCTGATATACGTAGAATATGCTCAAAGCTAATATAAAACATATTGAAAATTGTCTTATTTCTCTATCTTGACTTCATACATATTTTTCACTCAATATTTTTTTGCGTAATGTAATTTTTTCATGGTAATCGTGTTCAGAATAAAATCGGAACCATCACGTTCCGCTTCGAATTTATTCAATTAAAAGTTTTCTAACAGTGTAAGTCGTTGCAACTGGTTTTGCTATGGGGAATTGAATATTAGTAAAATATTAAACTAACCTTTTCATTCGGCTTTTCTTACGTAAACACATATTTGGTATATATTTCGTGACATGGATACTTATATAAGTTTATATGACATTCACTATTTAGATCTCATGCGTTTATGGCGAATATCACAAGAATTACATATATTTTTCCTTTAATACGAAAAAAGAGATCAGTTCGATCGTACGTAATATTCTGTGAACAGAAAGTGTGGAATTAAGTGATGTATCACTACGTCCTTGCAAATGTATTGCCTGAGCGAAGTTATAGAAAAAAACTATACAACTGTTACATTACTTTTGCATGCACAGTGTACTGTGTGTACTTATCTTTTAAGACAAGTTCCAATTTAATTTCTTGCATTCGTATCACGTAAATATTTATAAGATAATGGAATATTCGAAATTGAAAGTAATATTTCAGTATATGAATTACAATAGATTTTATATTCGTGCCTTTGAACCGGGGATTCAATCATAGAAGTTGAAATACAAAATACATTTATTTTCTTTAATTTAGAATTGTCAAGACGTTTCTAGAACAATATGATGCTGTCACAGCTGTCTAAGTGTATACACCAGGGTCCTGAGTTCGGTCCTTACTCTTAAGACAAACGGATGTCATGTTCCACCACTCAACACCGAAGAGTTTTCAAATTTGGTGAAAAGTGTAGCTCGATGAAGCAGGAACAGCTGGAGATGTGTGAATAAAAAAAATATAGGTAATATTTTATGATTTTATGGTAACGTGAGAGATGAATTACTTTAAAATCGTGGGTTTTTTTTCAGCTTCACGATTCTTCCCGTATAGGTATTCAGAGAAAATACTACCTGATTTTAGGCGAAAAAATGGGAACAAAGTGCCCCGACTTTTTTCCGTCCGAATTTGGGATATTGCTTGTTAGGTGGAACTCAACGCCGCGTTTTGTCTTGTTTACCACTAATCGTGATTACAGTCAGACATTGTCCCACTGCACAAAAGTGAAAAACAAATTTGATGATAAAGATTGATCTTTTCTTTTCTAACAAATCACATTGAAATTAGTTCATCTTATCATTCTAAAGCGTAAAAAGCAACCCCTGTTTACTATTAGTCTTTAAACTCGATCGAGTTTCAAAGTTATCAGCGACAAAGTTAGTGCTAAGTGATCGTCTTTAGAATTTCCCTTCTCAAGATACTAAGTATTGATATAATTTGTAATTTGTGTATTTTGTATTTTGTATTTTGCTATTTGAATGAAGCTTTTATTATCATGTCCTTTGTCTCGCCTTTGTCTTGATAATAAGTGAAAGAAATGATTCATTCACGTTGAAATAATATAATAATGTTGTAAATGAATCGGTCTGTCTCTTACTATGACGCAACAACATTCCAAAATAGTAGAGTGGTGTTAAAATAATATCGGTATACAGAAATCATTATAATATGAAGTAAAGGAAAACTATTTTACCAAAATTTTTTGCCAAAGTTATACAGACGGAGAAGTCAAAGACATGAAGTGACTTGGACTCGCAAAGAAAATCTAGTGTCAAGACACTCCCTTCTATACTTTCCGCCTGAATTCGAGAGATTGCGCATTGAGTGGCAAACTTCAACGCCGGACTTTGTCTTAGGTACATCAGGTTTTACATTGGAAATATACTTTCTCTTTCTCATATTAAGAAAACTAAATAAGACATATTTAGAAAACGTATAAAAATTTGAACGCAGCGGGATTTGAACCCGCGCCTCTTGAAAACCGTTCAAGCGCTCTGACCGCTAAGCCATGCGGCTTCCCAAGTCAGCCAAATCCCGCTGCGTTCAAATTTTTATAAAATTTTTATACGTTTTCTAAATATGTCTAACGCATATTACTTTGTAGAACTAGTTGTATATATAAAAGTGTATATATAAAAGTGTATAGATCAGTTTGTTAATTATAAGGAAATTTTAGAGTAACTTTGTTTTTCGCATCCGTTATGTTTAAAATTAAGCTAATCTGAAAACTTCCGTTTAATTTAAAGGTACTTTATATGTAAAGCCGGACAGAGGTTATAATAATAAACGCTACTTCCATTCCCTTGACAGAGATAGGAACATATGATCTTCGTTTTTAAGCAGTAACTTCCACTATTCCACAATAGCGTTACTGGAACTTAAATATTAGAGCGTCAAAGTGACTTTGGCGTCGTCCTTCTACAATTAGCGATCAGTGTTAACTAGACAGCTTTTATTACGAGCGTAATTACAAAGTTATTTGAGATATTTGAAATTTAATTATTTAAGTGGTCGATGACGGTGGTATCTCACCATCGTGGCACAGTGGGACAGCGTCTCCAGTCAAGTCCGGTGTGGCAAGATCAATCAATACTGCGGCGTTGAGTTCTATCACTCAGCACGCAATATTTCAGAATAGAGCGAAGAGTGACAAATGAAGTTTTTCAAGATAAGTTTACTGTAGTTTACGAGTCCATCTGTATGTAATTTTCTATACGCGCAAAATGTGCAGTACTAGAATAGTATATTTTTTGAAGAGTTAACAACATGCTAAAGCGAGAATATTTCATCAAACCAAGTGGCAATGGACTTTTCTGGAAGCTTTTAGGAGGCTTTCTTCAAGTTAAACGACTTAAGTGATTTTCATTTTCGTAATTAATTTCCAGGCAAATTCTGTTAAACGGCAACTTTTGTAGTTAATTGGAAATTGGTGAGTGATTGCTTGAGAATCTGTTTAAAATAATTTACTTAGGTTTCACAAAATGATGGTAAATGAGACGTTTTAATAAACGCTTACATTATATTGTATATATCTTGAAAAGTTGATTACGAATTGTATCAGGATTTCAACCCGCGCTTCTCGGCTTAATACATACAAGACACATTTAGAAAACGTATAAAAATTTGAACGCAGCGGGATTTGAACCCGCGCCTCTTGAAAACCGTTCAAGCGCTCTGACCGCTAAGCCATGCGGCCCACCTCCAGCTACGTTGAAATTCTTATACGCTGGATTTTTATACGTTTTCTAAATATGTCTTTTTCAATTTCCTAAGTGTGGGAATAACACTTTAAAAAAATGTTAACAAAATTAATACATACAAGTTATCTAATCAATGGAATGTATAATTTATTATCTTGTCCTTCAAAATGTATGTAAAATAAAAAAAATTAGACAGGCCTTCGTGATGCTGTTGAAACGAGTCCAATTGTATGAAATGATTGTGAGTTCGAGTTATAACTATTATTTATATTTATAACAGTTCTTATTAGTTGCTCGGATTGTTAGAAGAAAAAGTAAAAAGAACGGAATGTTTTCCTTAATTTTTTATAGCTTCACTCTTTTCCTCTTAGAGCATATTAATTTATCAAATTAAGATTTAGTAGAGAAGCTTACAGCTTTTCTCATAAAAGTAAGTTCTTAGTTTTTGATTTTAATCATTTTCTTTAAGATTACTATTTTGTCGCCAGATGTCAGTAAAATACCGATGACAAAGTGGTGTTTACTTCATATTAGCATCACTGAGTTCTTTAATAACCTCCTTTTTATTGAAGAATTTATTTAAATAACAAACCTCTTAAATATTTGATGACACAAATATCATAACAATGTCGGAATGTGGTTTTAATCAAATGATTTTTTTTAATTCAGTTCTTAAATTAAAGCTCTCTGGTAGCTTTTAATTAAGCTTCTAAAAATAGAGACCGTCGTGGCACAGTGGAACAGTATTTGACTGTATATGCGATGGTTTTGGTTGAAGGTTGAAGAAGTATTTGTAAATTAATATAATTTCCCCAATCTCGTATGACAACGTGCTACGTTGGCTTCTATCACTCAACGCGGTATTTAAAAAATGAGAGTTAGGGAACACTTAATATATTTAAACTGTTTAAATTCACAATTGAAATATTACAACATTTCTACATTGCGACAATTAAGTTACAAAATTCTATTATTTTTCTTTTAAAAACCTTTTATCGTTTCTATCTTATCTTTGAAAATATCATACAAATAAATGGTCGCTCTTTATGAATTGTCACAAAATGAATTGTAGAGCTGTCGTCTTGTTCAATCATTATTTAACAGAAGTGACAGTTTGCTGGTACCCTTAAAATAACCGAGTTGAATAAGTGACAAGACGAGACGTTGTTGTCAAAGATAATTTATATAATTACATTGGTTAAGGCTTCGCGACTGTAAATTCGGGTCTGTTATACGTGGATTATTTAATTGATTTAAGGGAATTAAAGAAAACAAGGCTAAGTAAAGACTTTTTTTATTATTTATGTGTAATTTCGAAACGGAGCTTTTATATGTTCACTATTAAATAGTCTAAAACGAAATCATACCACTTTTTCCAAAAAAAAATTTCATACTGAACCAGTCCTAACTTATGTTAGACACTAAATATTTTGAAAATATATATTTCGGTTTAGGTACGATACAAATATACAATATTCATGTAAAAAATATAAATTCGAAGTAAGAACCAGACATCTCAATAAAAAATAACTCAACATGTATTTAGTATTAGAGTATATTTATGAAACTTTAACTACTTTTCTATTAAAAATTCTTATTATACATGAAGAAAAAGGCTTATGAGTATGACAAATAGTGACAATTTGCGAAGGCTGGCCTTTTTATCAACATTCCCTTGAGAATATAGAGAATCATTACATATAACCATGAAGAGACAGAGTGGTTTGTTCTGCGAGACGCTATCCTCTCTGCATAACTAGCATTTTGCGCAATATTTTAGAAGACTCGCCTGTATAAATCTACACTCACACCGCCTCACCATCGTTTCTCATCTTTCTTTTTATCTATCATCCCATACTGAACGGAGAAACGCATTCGATACTGAAGTTAACTCTGATCACAATATTATGCTAAACAAACACACACGACGACAGTTTTTTATTATATTTGCAACTGTCAGTCAGCCATGTCTATGTCTAACGCTAAAAGAACCCTATGATAATGTGTAAAGTCCCATCACGTCTCGCGCAATATCATGCGCGCTGATAATCATGTCTGGAACATGCGACCTTCTTGAATGAAATATACTTATTTGCAAAAGAAAATGAAGTATCGATTATGTAATAAAGCAAACAATGTTACTTAATGTAAATCTAAATGATGCTTAACGTCTCTGCAAGTAAAGTTTATTATGAAGGAGTTTAAAAAATAGCTTTATTCTTAGTACTTTTCATGTAACAAGAATAATGATAAACAATTAAATTTTTTTGTAAGCGCATCAAGTGAATGGACATTACAGTCCATAACTTATAACTGTAACTGTAAAGGCATATTTTGAAAACGTATATATTTTTTTCTTTTTATTCTAAATATGTCTTTTTCAATTTCCTTAGTGTACGAATAACATTTTAAAAAATGTTAAAAATATGTATATTTAATAAATAGCATTCTCTCTTGCCAAACGATTGTTCGTAGAGTATTATTTGGGTAGAACTCATGGCTTAGCGGTGAGAGCGCTTGAACGGTTTTCAAGAGGCGCGGGTTCAAATTCCGCTGCGTTCATATTTTTATACGTTTTATAAATATGTCTTTTTCAATTTCCTAAGTGTGCTAATAACACTTTAAAAAATGTTAAAAAAATAACTGTATGTGATATTTTTAATATTGCATAGCTACTAACTACTAATGACTGAATGTAGATGAATGAGGAAAGCCAAAGGACTAAAGCAAAGGCAAACAATAATAATCGTGCAAATTTTTGTATGTATGTCTTTTTAAGAACGAATGCCCACAAATTATTTATCCAGCTTCAATGTGGCAATGGTAAAAATAAGCTAGGATTTGTTGTAAGTGGTAATTGAATAAACGACCTGAGGACCATCAGAAACATAAAAAGGTGTGAAATAATTTTAATATGTATATATATAGGCCAATAGCATAAACCCCGACCCCGTGTCGATTAAGGTTATAGAAACAGTACCATAAAATAAACCGACTCGTAAAGTACGAATAGACCGGACAAAGGATTTCATTTTTTCGATGTTCCATAGACGTTTAGGCTGTTTAATACCGCGATGTTTTAGGAACAGTTTTTCCGGTGGAATGTTTAATGGAGGGAATTCAGGAAAAGAGGGTAAAGGTCACTAGTTCAATAAAAAGTATGAAAATTTACTTACGTATGTTTTTGACAGTGCCGAATTGACTGTATTGGCACATCGTAGCACCGTAATTGAACTGAACTGAACTGAACTAATTACATATATCATGAAGGAACTGATATGTACCTGAACTCAACGATTATAGATCCGTATACTTGAATTTATATTTATATTATGGATTTTTCCGAGGTTTGATTAGGTGAAGTGCGTCGCAACGATGTGTTCCATTTGCCAGTACGCAATAAAAGAAAATAATGAGAATAAAAGGCTTTATGGAGTGAGAAAATAAATTATTTGGTTCACAATCTTCTTGGCAACACAGCGTCATCCAGAATGTAAAAAACCTAATATAATTAACACGACAACCTATGATGATATACGTGCTCTCAAACGCAATAGAAATATAGTTTTAGTCAAAAATGCCATGAGAACTTATATCTAGAAACGTATAAAAGTTTTAACGTAGCAGGAATTGAACCTGCACTTGTGTTTGCGCGTTCTAACCAATTTAGTCATACGTTCTTATTAAGTTACGTCGATATTCTAATTTAACTTTTGTTGTTAGTATTTCTGTAGAGACTGTTTTACAAAGCTCCGCTACTTAAAAATATTTTCCAAGAACGACCCTTTAACGAGCCAGTCTTATTTACTTCATATTGTAATATCTTACACTTTATATAAGAAAGATATTAAAAATCGTTTAATAATTTGAACGTATTTGAAACTGAATCGGTCGGTTTTATTTTGTTAGTCTCATTCTTTTTTACTCCCACTAGGCGTTTTCTACCACTGAGCCAGACGATCATAAATTTCATTTTCCACATAAACAAAATAAAACTGTTCAGACAGGCCATATAAAATACCTGCAGTCGCAACCGTATTATTGAACTGCAATAAAAAACCATTATCTTAAGATTTAGTATGTCTCAATACATAGTTAATAGTTTTAAAAACACATTTAAATTTTTCGATTTTAGCGTCGTAGTATCGAGTCCTTTTACTTTTATCACGGATATTATCTATTAAACAATGGACCTATCGATGCAGCTTTGGATTATTTATATATGTTTTCAATATTTTTATAGGGATACTCACACAGTAACACCTTTTAGAAATCATATAAAAATTTGGACGTAGCAGAACCTCAACCCCCTTCCTTCTCTTCGAAACCGTCCAAGTATTCTGATTACTAAGCCATTACCGTTCTATATCCTAATATGTTTCGTATAACTGTAAATGTATTTTCAATATAATTTAGAAATGAGTGCAAATAGGATAAATAAACCTTATTAACTAATTAATTAAAAAATGCATCAAATTTCAAATTTATTTTTATTTGTAGACATAAGGGAATATTAAACGAATGTATTTAGATGAAATTAACGTGTAAACAGTAAAATTTTCACAATAACACAGTCTTAACCTCGTACGACATGTATTATGAAATAAGTGTAATCAAATGCTTTTTAGCAAAATCTTGTTAGTTAATTAATATTTAAGTATTTTTAAGGGAGTAAAAAACAGTTAGACTGAAACACTAGAGGATGATATAATCGTGTAACATTGAGATTCACATAAACAATCACGACAAATCCAAATATAATAATATATTATATATAAGGAAGATCTAATTTTAATATAATGTAAATAATACCTCTCGTAGTATGAAAATTGTAATTTTTCCTCTTAGAAACTAATTTATTTCGCGACTGATGCTCGCCGTGGATCTTTGATGTTGGTAATGGAGTTTCTTAAAAATCTCTGGAGATATTTTCCTTTCTTAAGGTTCAACAAATTAAATGAATCTTAAATAAATTACTTTGCTTCTTATATATTATTAGGTTATATTTGAAATCATTAAAAAAATTATATAAACAAGATACCTATGTGACATTGAGAAAAATGTTCATTTTATTTTAAAAGGTGAAATTTTTCAGATTCGTGATTTTCCCACACATAGCATTGTAGTTAATATAGAAAGTTACGGTCTCCATTTTCTGTTTGAAATCGAGACATTGCGTGTTGGCGGAAGTCAACGCCGTGCCGTGTCTGTTCGAAAGTGCTTGTAATAGCCTAATTTCATTAAAATATATACGACATAACTATTCCGTCCATTAGCTTATATTATATCATTATGACGCTGTAGTGGCAGAGTTGGCAAGTGTCGGAATGAACGGAGAGTGGGGGTTCAAATCGAGAATAGATCATGTGCAAAGTCAAATGTAGTTCCACTAAACAATGTCAGGAGTATTTAAGTAGAAAGTGGGCTAACAAAGTCTTCCACTAAGTTGCTTCCTATCACTAGTAAGAGTAAATTAGCCGAAATGGTTAAAAATAAATAAATTCACACACAAATTGCAGTTTTCAAGTGTAATAACATAAAAATTAAAATGAACTTTCATTTTAAAATAATTGTAAAAACAGTTCTATTACTGCCCATCTACACGAAAAGCTTCCGGCTTACCACAGCCTAGAGCCATTTGGATATACGCCAGTCAAGACCATTATAGACTTAAACGATAAGTACGCCACTTAATTAAAGATGTACACATTTCGAGGATGTATAAAAAAATCTAAAATAGAAATACATTTTGTTGCATTGTATTTTTTTACTTTGAATTCACATTGTAATTCTATTTAATGGCTCTGATCAGTTTAAGTGTCGTTTTTGACTAAAAGTCTTGATGCAAACGTAAAAGTAAATGTAATATCCAATTTGTTGATTATTTTTATTAAATTCACGCATCTCTCGCATAGAGAGAACCTAGTGTTTAAACACTCCGGGACAATTCGACACACTCCGGAACAATTCGAGAGGAAGGAGGAGAATTCGTAGAGACATTCCTCTCGAATTCGGCACCTTGTGTGTTAAGCGACAGAACCTAGTGTCTTGCCAAAGTGCCAAAGATTTGAATATAACAATTATCCAGAGCGACTATCTAACATCAACAATCAAATGTATCCAGATATAGGTACTTAGTATGATTTTTTTTAAAGTCACTTGCATACTTAGGAAATTAGAGAGGTGCTAACAAGAAAAATAACAAACAAGTTTAATAAGCGTATAAAAAAAAAGTAGTCAGATATAGAACGCGTGGCTTAGTGGTTAGAGCGCTTGGACGGTTTCAAAGAGGCGCAAATCCCGCTGCGTTATTTTTTTATATATTTTTTCTAACACCTATCTACTACTACTACTTCATCTCCACGTATTATACCGCCTATAATATAGAAAACTAAGAGACTCGTGAAAAAAGACCATACCATCTCATAAAACATCTAATATTGAAAAACTTATCGCTTAAACTATCCATAATGTACCAATATTACTCACATCAGTACTCTATATATTTCTATAAATGCTTGTAACTGTTCCCAAAGTCGCTTCAAAATACTTTTGCTATTATTATATATTCAATAAAACGTCTAGGCTGTTAGCTTCCTTATTTATTAGTTAGAATAATTAATTTACTTCATTTTCCGAATTATTATCGTATCGTGTATTGATAAATATTAGCCCATATCCATCCATTAGACTATTCATATAAAATTTCACTTACACAGATAAATAAACAGACAGAAGTTGCTTTAATTTTTTTTTCAACCTCATCTATTTTAAAGTATTTGAAAAGAATATTTTAATATTCTTTTAAGAAAGGATTTTTATGGATAATAAAGTTTTAAGTACATTTTACTTTTCATAATAAATAAGTTTAAAAACCAAATGCTGAAATTAATAATTCTTTTCACGAAGCCTCTTTATACACAGGTATTTTTTAAAGTGAAATGTCTGCGGCTTAACTTTAACGGCCTTTAACTTTAACAAAAATAATAGTTATTTAAACTTTTCTAAATTTTCACTTAACAGCCTATTTTAAATCGTGGGAACCCATTTTGTGAACCAAAAGATCACAAATTCAGGGATTTTTTTTTATACGTATAAGATAAACATTGTTTTAGGAAATTGTCATGGTTTTAGGAAATTGTCTCTTGTTTACCCATTGTTCTACCGACTAAGTCATTTAGGTTACATTCTAACCAGCTACGTAAATTGGTACACATTTGTTATATATTTTTTTATTGTTAGAAGGATCTAGTCTAGAGAGATTTTTACAACAATACTAATAAAAAAAGCTGAGTTAAAACTTTGAAACGTTTTCTAAAAAATGTTTTAAATAAACCACGTTTTTCCTTAAAATAGATTTTTATAATAATTTTAGATCACAATTTCGTTTTATTAGTCTACATTTTCAAAAATAACTTATTTTCAATTCATCTCAATAGTTGTATTACTGAAATTGTAAGATTTTTTTATTTTTTTTTTGAAATGCTTTTAGAACGCAGGTTGGGTTACCAGTTAGACAGTTAACGTTGAGGTAAGATAGTGTCCGTTACTAGGCGGGACCCATTGTCCTTTGGCCACGTTATTCAGTGTAAGTTAGGTAACGAGAGGAGCTCAAGCAGTGAATGTTTATTAAACCTATACTTGGATCACAAGTCCCAGGCACTGCCTCAGAGTTCCTCTCCCTGTAAGCGCGTCAGGTTCAGTGTACTAGCGTTAAGTGTCACTCGCTCTCGTAACGACAGTATGTAACGTTATAACATTCTCCTCGCCCTAGCTAGTAAGTTAAAGGCCTAGAGTCATTCCTGACGCGTAAAATCTTGTCTACCCACTATAACAATTGTACACTAGTACACTCCCTTTTTATTAATTAACTATATATATTTTTTGTAGTATACAAATATACCTATAATACTTATAAATATATGAATAATCTAAATTTACAAAACCATTCAAACTTAGTATATAACCTTTGCTAAAGCTTGATGTTTCTTTTTAAGAACGCGGACTTTACAAAGCTGCACAAAGCCTTTGGCCAGTCAACCGTATTAGTTCAGTATTTGACAGGAGACGCTCGGATGGAACTCCCCAATTGGATTGAAAGTTTTAAAAGAAATGTAGATGGGGAATGTAGGGTATACAAGCTGTAGGTTTTCGTAGTCATGAGATTTATATTTTTTAGCTACACGGTTTTTTCCGGAATAATGGAAAATATAACTAATAAAATATAATAATAAATAACGGAAAATTGGCTGACAGAATAAGCGACAAGACTTTCTAAAGAATTTCTAAATTATATTGATTTTTATTTTCATCTATCTGTATTAAGACATCCTGTAATGTTTCCCAGTTTTTAAAATAGTTTTAAAAGAAAACATCTTTAGGATTCCAACCCGCTCCATTTGTAAATCGTACAAAACTCTTAGATGCGGACTCGAATACCGCTGTGTACAATCTTTTATTCGTCTCCAAAAATATTTTTCAATCTCCTATGTGTGTGAATAACACTTTAAGAATGTAAAAACATGGTTTTAAGCATTCAAAAGAAAATTCTATTATAGAAACGTTTTTTCCAACAGCCATTACGCCTAAGACCTTCACAGGCGATTCCACTGCTATACGTTGTGAGATCAAGGTGTTTTAGCAAAAAGATAACATTTCTGCAGGTCATTTGGAACAACGCCAGTACTGCGCTAATATACGCTATCTGAGAACTCGACGATAAGCTCCGAGCTTCAAGCTTAAGTAGCTTATTATCTAAACTTAAGTAAAGGTTTTATTTGATATGAATAAAAGTTGAATAATTATTGTTTTAATATTTACTCACTTATGATATGACAAATATTTATAGAAAACTTTTAAAGAATTGCTAACAAAAGTAAGTTGTAACAAGCGTATAAGAACGTATGTATGGCTCTGGCTGAAAGTATCGCTTAGATGGTTTCAAGAGGCGCAGGTCCCAGTTTACGTAACATATTTTTTATTTCATTGTATACTTTTAGATATTTTTATATTTTCTTTATACAGATTTTCAACATACTTATAGTTTTATGTGTATGAGTAATATATTTTTAAAGCATAAATGTTATTTTTCCATAATAGCGAGCCCCGTATATATAACTGTACTATGTATTATTTTGGTCAATTTGCAACAAAAAGCATTGTTGGGTATCATGGGTTTCCAGGAAATTTCTTGATAACCGTGAAAAATAGAGGAAGAGGCGGTTTTTATTAAATAATCAAATTCAGTATTGCAACAGTCTTCGAATTTAATATAGAATAATGTAAGGCGTATCTAATGGACACCTTTTCCATATTTAAAAAAATATTACACTCACAATTCAGTATCTTCATTTGCAAGTAATTCTGATTCATTAATTGACCCGGCTTTTAACTTTGAGCCGTTTTTGATGTTTCCTGAAAGGTCAACGTGTATTAAGGATAATTGAAAACTGCGATTATACCTGATTTACCTCCAAAATTAGTAATGTTGAAATGACAGTAAAATATATCTAAAGAAAATAAAACATTTGTTTCTATACAAACACAAATCGACTCCAAGTTTTGTTATTTGTTCATTCGATCAGACCGATAAGCGCACACAAGACAACTTTGTATAGAAAGAACTTGATTTAAAATCAATTACAAAAATGAGAGTCACCAACGGTGGGTCGATAATCTTCGCGAGAAGCTTCTTTAGCGGCCTTAAGTTATTTGTCCAAAGTCTAGTCACTTCGAGATACTTTTAAGCTTGTTATTTGTTACAATAAAATGGTTATTGATTGTTAAAATTGCTTGTTTCACATGATAAAAAAACGTATAAAATTTTAACTCAGCACGAATCAAATCCGCGATATACTTTATTTGTTTATTTGTTACACTTTAGTTTTATTCAAATTATCCATTGGCTGTAGCATCTTTGACTGGGTCAATACATTCGTATACCTTGGCTCCATAAAGCAGGATAACAATGTATCTTTGGAAATAAGTACAAGAATTATGGCGGCTAATATGTGCTATTTCGGAATGCTAAGATACTTTCGATCCAAACGAGTTTCAAGAAGCATAAAACTACTTCTCTATAAGACCATGCTAAGACTGATATTATATATGTATCAGAAATGAATATAGAATATGTATCAGAAAGTTGGGCACTCAGCAAAAAGGACGCGAACAGGCAACTTGTTTTTGAACGTAAAATTTTGGGACACATTTTCGGAGCAGTACTCGAAAATGAACAATGGCGAATTCTGTACAACCACGAGCTTTTCTACATATATTATGACTTAAATTATCAAGATTAGCCTACAATGGGCCGGACATGTGGAGAGAGTTAATGAGTCTAGTGAGTTCCAAAACTCAGATGGCTGGATGAAGTTGAACACAACTAAACCAGAAGAAGAAAGCTAGGAATAGGACAGAATTAAGGGATATTCTGGACCAGGCTAAGACCCACCCGTGGCTGTAGTGTCTTTGATAATGAATTATCATAACTGTGGATGTATTTTAACGTCCTTAATTTTTTTGCCTAAGTACTAGATAGTGTGGTTCAAATTTTGATCGATAGCTGCATGCTGCATATTTAACAACGCAAAAGATCCACGAGAACGTTTGTTGAAATAAAAAAAAAGTACTGCAGAGTTTCTTGTGCCGGTTACAGGCATTCTGAGGCATTGAAATTAACGTGACCTGGTGGTAAATTATTTTGCGTCCATAAAATGAAGCATATAACTTCTTGTTTACAATAAATTTGTTTGACTTTTGACTATTAACCATTTTACAAGCAGAATCTCAATAAACTAAAATAATTAAGTATACAATACATCATGAATAATATCGGAAAATTAACCGATTTTGATTCGTCCATAATTCGTCGTTATTTGACAAACGTCGAAACATGCGGCAAGTAATTGTTTTTACCCGCTAATTGAATTTCCTAGCTATAAATAAATGTTCAAAAACCAAATGACAAGCATAATTGTTTTGTTCGAAATTCCCTCAAAATTCGCGTAGGCATAAAATTCATTACATATGCTTGTCATTTGTTCATTACTATGAGTAAATTATATAGGTCAAGATTATAAGGTGAATTGAAACTATGAAGAGGCAATCTCGGGGCACTATTTTAATGTAGATACGATGGTTGTGGGCTCGATTCCATCTAGTATTTGTATTTATATACAAATTATTATAATTATTTGAATAAAATAAATTAATTTAATAATTTGTTTTCTTTTTGTTTATTTTTTTTGAGCTTCCGCTTTTCCCGCATAGCAGGTTTGGCAGAGAGAATCTAGTTTCAAGACACTCCATTCTCCACTTTTCACTCGAATCCGACATATTGCGTGTTGAGTAACGACACTCAACACCGTGCTTTTGTCTTAAGCAGAGAAATGAAAATAATATAAATATAATTGTTCCCCGAGTGGAAATGTAACTTTACGTCAGACGCTGAATTCATTTATCAATATATATTATTTTTTAAATAAATTTACAGTTAAAAAATTACCAGTTCGTTTCTTAAAGGCTGGTAGTTCTAAGTTATCTTTTAAAATACGCCACCTGGTTCTGGTGTCATCTTCATCTACCGAGATAAAACCTTTTGCATTCGGACAGGATTTCTTCAATTTTTTTTTTGTGTGCTTTGATAGCCTTTCTCGTACTAGCACCACGTATACGGCTAGATCATTTACTGTCATGAAGTTTCATTGTACCTAACAATAGTTTCGGAGCCGGACCGGACACTCTGTACACAAATATTTAACTAATACCAAGTGAATGGAGGATTTTAAATAAATTGTATTTGGCACATACCTATTATATGTAACGCAATCACAGCGATTCGGATCTCTTTATCACCCCCCTCCATTTTGATAATACAAAATATTTTACAATATATTGGCGTGAAAATAAGAAAACACAGTGAAAAATGTCAGATTTCAAGTTCAAAAGTAATATTTTGTTATTTTTCATTATAACAGCCATATGGCCAGACTTAGTACTATAAATGCGAAAAATTAATCTGTATGTCTGTTTGTGACAACATCGCGGCCAAACTGCTGAATCGATTGTGATAGAGTTTTATATAGAGTTACTTAGTATGAATATATGCTACTTTTACTCCCATTTTCTCTCCGGAAATTTTATTGTTTTATAAAAAGGCCGAAAAAACGGAACAGCTACAGATCACGCGAACGAAGCCACGAGCGGGATGCTAGTAAACATATACGTGAGAAAAAACAGTAACGTCGTCTATTACCTTTTATGTGTTTTATTTTTTTGATTTTTAAGAGTTACATCACTTTTGTTTGAAATGGATTTGTTAGGTATATATCTATAAAAGAAGTAAGATATTACTTTATTGCGAATAAAATTCGGAATTTGGGTATAGCGTGTCGTTTATCAAAAGATCATAAAATAGAAAGATAATACTCGTAGTTTATGTATGTATGAACTCACACGTGACACTAAATTTGTAATATGATAAAATGTTATATCATTTGGTAAGTTCTAGATTAAAAAGCATTAAAATACGTCGTTCAATCAGTTACATACAAAAACAACTTGATATAATAATAAAATATATATATAAAAAAAAAAATATTTTAAAACCAAAATTCAGATAAAAACAATTTAAAGTAATGTGTTGATATTATTTTTTTTAACTTTCAAACTAAAACAATGTTCACACAAAGCTTCGTGTTACGATTATTCCATTTTCATTATTTCTTGACCCACATTATTTTTATTATTTCATGGATACCTATCGCCTGCCATTCCTACAGTTATCAAAAATACGCCTTGATAAATTATGCATTACAGTTAGCACTACAATGGCGAGTTTTCCATTCACATTTCACTCTCAATACGCTTTTCAGGTCTTCTTAATATTATTCGAAAGAGAAAAATTACAAGACGCAGCGCAATTCCTTCAAGATGCCTGAATTATCCATAACTAACGAAGCGTTCATGGAATTTTTATAAGATTTCCATTGTATGGATGTTTAAATTAAGAAATATGCTTTGCTTAAGTAATAAATGTGTGGTATACAAATTTGTATAATATTTTAAATTTCTTCATTTCTTATCTCCTCTCAACTTAACACCGACTCAACGACCCGAAGCCTTAGACTGCGACGCACTGCACCAACATCCTTTTAAACGAATGCATATTACGAATATGTCTAGTTTGCCCTATTTACCATACTATAATACCATGAAGGTCTCGCAAGTCGACCATAAAGAGAGGACTTGATAACGAAATTTAATGCCACTTTGATGCGTATGAAGATATAATTGACAAGTTCATTGTTATCTAGTCTGTCTTGCCAATTGATAAGATTAATATAAGAATGAGAAAGGTATTTTCATTATTTAAGAGATTTTTTTTTTATTAAAACTATATTTGAAAAGAGCAACTGTTGAGTTTCTAGCCGGCTCTTCTCCGCAGAACTGCATTCCGTACCGGTGGTAGCTGCCGCTTGGACTGACAATACGAGTACTGACATTTTATGTTAATTGTCGATTCTAAAATACTTATGATAGCCTATTTGAATAAGAAATATTTTAATTCTACTTTATGAATTGTATTTATGTTTGCAGTAAGACACTTGAAAACGTCCATGTTGTAGAAGAACTTCGGGTTTTTTAAATGAAAAAATACCGTTTATAACAATTATCGTAGCGAAGACACATTGCAAAATTTAAAATATATATGAAGTCATCAAAATATTTTAGGCAAACCCAAATAAATAATAATGAATCAAAATAACCTAATATTTAAAATTATGAATAGTATTTAAAAAATAAATGTGATGAAACGTAACACTATAATAAAATGTATATGTAATGTACATTTACCAATTTAACAATTTTCTTTAATTTCATGAAATAAATACGAAATAAATTAAAAAGAAAGTTTTCACAAACCGCGTTTTTGTTGTTTCCCTAAGAAATCATAGTAAAGAGGTTTTACTATATTATGATTTAACTACAGCAGAAAAAAATTGAAAAACAAGTCCAACTGACATCCAATTACTGTACTGTACTCGTAAAATATGAAACATTTATTTTATTAAAAAATGTTTTTATATCAGATACGTACATTTTTAGTTCTTTTGAAATTTTATTTTATAATTCGTGTAATATTAAATTGTATATCTATATAGTACGTAGATTTAATATCGACTTATTGAATCGTAGCACATTGTATTGAGAGATTTCAAAGTGATATTGATTTTGAAGCCTTTGTCATATTTATTCACGTGTTAATTTTTAAGTTCAATTTGGAGCTATGATAAAATTTCATACATTTACATAATTGGGTGAAACGAAACTTTAAAGGTCATATTAGTCAGTTTTAGAAATGTTACTCCCACTCCTTCTTTACTAGACTAGTTACAGCTTTTAAATTTGAAAGATTTGAGCAAATAGCCTAAAAGTATATTTCCTCTGTATATTCCTATAAGACACGCCCAATATAGGTAAGTACTTGCTAATGATCATATTTTAAAAAAGATATACATATATATGCGCAAAACACATTGGCATGAAATTGCGTCACACGACCAACCTGCATGCGGTGGCTTAGTAATGTGGAAAGAAATAGAATTAGGACCCATATTTATTCTATAACACATCTCATCGCTTTTAATAACTAAGCTATTAATTGACATTTTGAAACTCTATACAGTTGCTATAAAGTTTTTTGTTGGCATCTTCTTGCTTAGATTTTTAGAAATCTTCAATAATTTAACTTACAACTACTTCTAAAGACTCCTTTGCCGTACTACGAAGCTGAAGACATATCTATATTTTTAATTGTAGATATTTGAAATGGAATTTGAATTATAATTATACATGCATGCTACGAGAAGTAACAAACTAATGGCTCGATTCTAATAGTGTTTTGAGTGGCGAAACTAAACGCTGCCTATTATCTAGTCAAAATATTACAGAATGTCAAGATTCATCCTAGAACTACAGTGTGTACAGCCGGACACTTCCACTGTGCTACAATAGCTTTCGTTTTAGTATAACAGAACGAAGCTATTTGTGTAGCAAATTAACATAAACTCAATAATGAATTGGTTTCCCAGGCCATTAATGTATGAAACAGTAATTAATATTCAAATACGGTTATATGGATAATGCTTATTAATATTTAATTGACCTTTAGTAAAAGTTGAAATTACGATTGTGTCAAAATGTCAAATTCTATAAAAGCTTGGAACGTTTCTAAGCGACTGGTTACGGGTTTACATATCAATTAATGCCCCAAAGGTACCCCAAAGGTACCTTTATATTTCTAATATAATCCAGTTCCATTCAGTATTCAGCATAATATAAAAATTAAAAAAAATGCATATTATATTCGTCTACCAGAAATTTTAAAGTAATAATATATAAAAAAAAAATGTTATTAATCATTTATATAAAAATGCCATAAAAATACACAAAAATATACAATGTGAAAACAAGGCTATAAAGGCTCTAGCAACTAGCTTTAGTCAAGGCAAACATAAAATTAAACTTATATTTGTCTCCATGCTTGGCATCATTTAGTGGTGCTGACAACCATATGTATAAAAAATTCTCCCTACTAACCTATTAAAAATCGATTAATGCTTAAAATTATTTTCAGTAATAGAATTGTATCTTTTTTTAAGGCATATAGTGTTATATAAATTACACAATCAATTACGTCAGCGTATATCACTATAGCCTACTCTACATTTTTAACTCGAACGATGCCAAGTGTGCAACGTTTAAATTTTTTTACTCATATAAATAATACTTTTGATAATTTACGAGCGTATTCTTGGCTTTTGACGAAGGTTTTCAGAGTAACTAATTAAAATATTGTAAAATATAAAGTCCTTCTAAGATATTTTAAAGTAAATACGAAATGTAGAGACTTTATGTATTTACTTTAGAATCGTCTCTAAAATATTCATGTTAATGAATTTCTAAACAATTGATCATTTCAGACAATAATTCCCTTTTAAGTTCTTTAAGGCCTTAGAACTACGCTTTGAAATATTATTATTAATATTGTAAAAGCTCAATGACTTTTTCTCAAAATCTTAAAATATAGTACCCATTTTTAAACTGTCAATCTGAAAGAAAAAATAGATAAATAAATATCTAAAATATGTATACGCATTTAGCTCAGTAGCTACAATTAACACAAAGCAGGATCTGAAACTACAGTTGTAGCAAACTGTGCCACTATTGCGCCAAGCTATATATATATGCTTCTTACTATTTTTACATAAAGAAACAAAATTTGAGAAAAAAAAGTAACTAAGATTAATAAATCGTAAGTTCATAGCACACAAGTGTATGGTGGCACTTTACGACACATTAAAACTAAGTTTAGAAAGCAGACATTCTTCCCACGAGAAAAATACTAACCAAGAAAAATGTTATAACAGTTTCAAATAAAAGTTATGAAAATTATACACGTGTGAGGCAGTGAGGAAAATAGTAGAGCCCAAGAGGATTTTATGTAGGAAGATAGAGATAAGTTAAAACAAAATTGTATTTGTATAATAAAAAAAAATTGTGGCATATTGCGACAGTGTCTGACTGACTGTCATTGTTCATTTAAATTTATTTAATTTTCCTGGCCTAGTAAGATATAGCGACGTGGAGTTCTGAACCGTTGCGGATTCGGGCGGAGAGCAAATGCTTTATCCCGCATAGTAGGGTGGTACACGGGATAAATACTACTTGTACGAGTATATAATTTCCGTAACCTAAATTAAAAAAATATATTAAATGTGCAGGAATTTTTAGACGATTGTCCAAAACAGATAGCATTCTAATTTAGCAGAAAGTCCACATTTTGTTAATTTTGTATAGTCCTAAATTATTATTCTATTTGCAAGAACATTCTTTCTTTAATTATTATACGATTAACTTGAAGATTGGATTATACATCTAAAGAAATGAACTCCGTTTTATTTTCTTACCGCATTAAGATATTGGTTTAAGTTCTCGGAAACACTTATTTTATAAATATATATATCCTTGTAATTGAAATTTGAAACCACAATATAAAAAAAAAACTGTTAAGGAGACGCATGTTGATTTAATATACTATAAAATGTCTATATTATAGATCCAATGGGAAATCAAAACCTACGAAGACAATTCTACTAAAAAATCTCTAAAACTAGCTTTCTATCTAAGAAAATAAACAATTCATGAGTCCATTCAAAACATAGAGTTATCAAGAGTCCCATAGAGCAAGTAGAACTGCCATCTAAAACGTATCTGACACACGACTGTAACTTTCACGTCATTTAACACAGGGGGCAATAAAAGTGAATGTATTGTTCTAATGTGCTTACAACCAGTTGAGTACGCAGAGTCTTGATTTGGACATGTTTACGGCTTTGTTCTTATATTGTAGGCTTTTTAGAAGATCCTTGTATATATATATATATATATATATACGAGTATATAACCGCAAATTAGTAGCAATATAAGCTACTAATTTGCGGTTGTGATATTAGGTATGCATTAATAAAGGACATGATGTTTAATTAAGTACCGATAGCGCTAGTGTTCTTATATGAAGCCAACTTCAGTTTAAGTTCAGGTTCCAAGTGGGAGCGTTACAGACAACTGAATCAAAAGCGCTCGCGCTTTATGTGTGTACCAGGCAAGGTTGCAAAGCTTTGACAGTGGAGGCGAGCATTAACGCTCATTTTAAACACCCCTTAATCCTACACTTGGGTCGAAAGCCCCAAGTACTGCTATGTCGCACGGTGAATCTAGAGAGAAAAGTGCTTTGACATCCTGCAAATGCTGGTAATAATAAGTTGAGACACTATATATGAAGTCCCAACATCAAAAATTGGATTATTTATCCAATGTTCTGATGTATATATATGATTGTATATATTTTCAATATTGGTTTCCTGTAAAAAATAAACAACAGTTATTTATTTTAAAATAATTTCTGAAAACTTTATACTTACGTAAATCCAAAAAATAAAATAACTTCAATTGTAAAATACATCCAAGAATAGAAAATAAACTTTTCTAAGTTTTAATAAAGACTCATATTCGTTCCCATCCAGACCGACATCATCCCACATATATTAAAGAACAGCATCTACCGTACAATTTCCGGATCTCGTCCGAGCAAGCATGTACGCTAATACTCTATCGCCGGACCCATTCTTGTACAATAGATATGAGTGATTCATACTCTACTCAATTTCCTTGTTACATTTTAATAGGACTGATATTAAGGATTATTATAATTGTTTTGTTGTCAACTAGACGCTATTTTGTTAAAAACTAGTAATACATTAGATAGTAGTCGCCACTCAGCAGAAACAGGGAGAAAGTAAAGAACGAGTTGCTTTGAGACAAGATACTCCTTGACTACCATACTGTGTGGGAAAATGTAGGCTCTTGTTATAAAGGCGGATATTTTGACCATAAAAGAAATAAGTATTTTTTTTGCAATAAAAATCCTGTGGTAAAAACATTTTTTCTGTTTACTTACATGTGCTTACATAAACTTAGCTTTGTTTCGCAAAAGCGGAAAAGGTTACTTGCGGTCAAGCATTGTTTAAATTACATTATAGCAGTGTATATGCTGGATGGCCTTGTAATACATTCTACGAAGCCTTTTTTTGTTGACTTTTTTTCTATATATAATTTATATACGGTTTCTAAAAAAAAATATTGTCTGAACTTGAATGAAGTTAAATATTGATAACTGAGCCATACTAGTGCAGTGCGACAAAGTATGATTGTAATCACGAATAGTTGTGGCTTCGATTCCACGTCTGAGGAATGATCATAATTTTCCGCTCTGATAAGACAAAGCGCGGCGTTGAGGACATTAAATGGATTCCCCTTATATGTTTTGGACATACAAAGTTTATCTAAGGTGACAGACACATGGATAATTTTCAAGATAATTTTCTGGATAATTTGGATATCAATCAGTTCCAACACTTGTTCGTCTCAAAGAACAAGTGTTGGAACTTATCAAGTGATGGAAGTGCTCACACTATCTTGGTTTTATTCAAGTTCATAGGGAGACTGAGGTGCGACAAAGACTCACCCAAGCTGTTCAGCGTATATTGCACGTCCAAAGCAGTTTCAGCCACAACAATGATGGCCTTTGTAAATCTCAAGTGTTAGAGATCCATCTATCTTGATACTTAGTTGTTAAAATTTATTAAGTCTAAGAGTAAAACAATTCATGATAGCTCTTGAAAATAGCTTATATACATGGTATAAGGGAAAATGAAAACGATAGTTCTTCAAAAGGGATTTGTCTCTTTTTTTGAAATGACGACAACTCTCTTGTTCCATGCCCTTGGAATTCCAATATACTTAGTCACTAATAAGATCAATATAGTCACTAATAATACTGACATGTTTTATGCGTTATCTTACTTCTAAATACTCGTACTTGTAATGATATAACCTTCCGGGCCCTTCTGGGCTAGAAGTCAAACTCAAGTAGATTTTCAGCCCGTTTTGACCCACAAAAAGAAAATATATGTAATATTATTATATTCCAAAAACCTATTTAAAGATGAAAACAAAGAAACTTCTTTATGAATATTATGAATATGTCTGAAAAGTTTGTGAAAGTCAATATTCATTTAAATAACTTATTAACAAGATGTGTATAATTTTGACTTGCTTGTAACATGGCTTTAAGTGAGTCAAAAGTAAATAGTGCTTACTCTTATAAACTTTTGTGAGTTAATTTTTGATTGTTGTTAACTTTATACAGTTCAATCAAAGTTTGAGAGAATCTAAATATTATTTTATGTAAAAAAAATAGAACATAGTATCACTTCACTCCGTTGTTTAACTAAATAATGTCTATCTCATTTGTAATTCAGACTTTTTTAACAAATTATTATTTTATTAAGTACATAAAATTAACAAACATTTTGAAAAACAGATTATCATCTTACAATTTTGTAAGTAATAAATAAACTTACATATATTAATTTAAGACAAAGCTAGCTAAATTATACTGACAAATATAGTGTTTTATTTCTTACAGCTTCACGCTTTCTCGTATAGACCGCCATAAGTTTAGAGGGAACTTGCCCAAATTCTAGACAATTCGGGGTGTGCGGGGGCGAAACTCGTCGCAACGCTTTATGTTATCAGAGTAGAATAATAAAAGTAATTTAAATATAAAAATAACTTCACCAGGCTGGAATTGAACTCACAACCAATCGAACGATGACATTCGGAAGATGTCCTACTGAGCCATAATGGCTTAATACCTCTACAGTGATTTAAGACTAAATTTTCTTTTTTCTCTTTTAAAAGTGAAAAGGAATCAGTCACTTGTCATGAAATTTTTGCTGAAATCGTGACAAGATATAAATTTAAAGAGACTAGCAAGTGTCCGAGTATGAGGTCGTTACATCAGGGTATCAGTGCGGAAGTAATGCTACCGCCTGTACAGTATACACTAGTTTGTTATACGTCGCTCCTTTATAAAGGTATATTCTATTATTATATTATGGTACGCTATTCATAACAGAAATTTATAATATTTGCAATAAAATGAACGCTATCGTATTCATTATTCAGCACACGATGATTTTTGTTTAGATCTTCATGGGCGATATTATATTAAATGATTTACTGCTTATATTAAAATTATTCCCCGATGTGAAAAGACCACGCACGGCGTTGAGTTACGCTACTCAACACGCAATGCCTCCAAATTAGACGGGTAGCGGAGTAGAAAAAGAATATACACTAGACTAACGAACTACCCTTCTATATGTGTGAGGTGCATATAACGTGGAGTCAAGTATGAGAAACGCAATGTCTCAGATTCCGGCGAATAGCAGAGAACGGAGTGACTTGAGACTAGATAACAAGCAAGCTTTAAAAAAACCTTTATTAAAATATAGACTCCATAACCATCAAAGCAACCGCACCACGACGACGACAAATATGCCATTATTGAAGCTACAGCTAAAAAAAATTGTTGCTACGAAAAATAAATCCGTGATTATACTGACTTGAAATGAACTTGATAATAACTTATTCATTTATGTAATGCTCACTTCTCGGAAAAGTCGTTTGTTTAAACTATAAAATATTTGAAGTTCAAAAAGCACACGCTCTCAAACTGAGTTCACGTAGAACACTACGAAGAGCGCTCCTAAGTGTTTATTTTATGTTTATTTTCTTTAACTCTAACAATAACAGTAAAGATGCTTTTGCTTCCGCGATTTTCTTTAAAATATCTTAGAAATAGTCAAGTAAAAAGTTTTATATACAACTAGCGACCCGCTCGCGGCTACGCCAGCCTGAAATATAGCCGTTTCGTATTTTCGGCGACCTTTTCGTAAAACAATGAAATTCCTGTAAAAGCTTAAAATTATAGAAAAATGTCGCCTATATTTATTATTAGTAATTCACTTCAAGTATATAACATTTTATCACAATCGGTTCTACGGTTCGGACGTGATGGCGTCACAGATAGACAGACGGAGCAACCTTCGCATTGGTATTATTAGTATGTATTTCTTCCGTTTGCTACATGTTGGCATTGAAACTGACACAAAATTATAATTAATTTCTTTACAGTGGTATATTTTTTGCCTCTAATTCTTCCACATCGGACACTCTGCTCTTCTTACCATTCCTCCTGAATTCAAGACATTGCATATGGAATGCCGGAAGTTCTCTTATTTTGGTATCAAGGCCAATCTTTGTCATACTGGAGAGAATTAATGCAACCGCCTGTACAGTATACACTTACTACATTATATGTCGCTCCTTTACAAAGGTATACTCTATTATTCTATGGTACGCTATTTATAACAGGAATTTATTATATTTACAATAAAAATGAATCCCATCGTATTCATTATTCAGCACTTGACGTTTTGGAGATACTGGACAGAAAAAATTAAAAAAAAATCAAATATGACCATTCTCAACCAGTAAGAATCGAACTCACAACCATCGCGCTTACCGTCAGACGTATCACACTGTGCCATGATGGCCGCAAAATTGAATATTTGTTATTTATTAACGAAAACTGTCATGTCGTAATGAAGTATTTATTAATTTCTTATACTTTAGCTAGGCTTCATTAGATGTTCCAGATTTGAAATTTTTATGTCAGCGGCAAATTGATCATCACGCTGAACAACTTTTGTTAAAGTTTCATTGCTTCATTTCTTATAGTTAGCAGGTCTATTATAGTTCTACATCAGGTGTTAAATTCTTCAAAATCAGTAACACCCTAAGTCCTGACCAGGTTATACAACATAAAAAAAAAAATTTAATTCGTCCAGTAACTACGAAGAATGATACGAAGATCTGCATGTACAAACAGACAAACAATAATTATAAAAATTATTATCTATATTCAATTACTGTTTTTACATCCCCCTAAATTGTATTTTCATAAATATATTCAATGAACAGACACAACTTTATTACTGTTTACTATAGTATAGATAGTATGAATAGATATGGGTAAGTATACTTTAATTTTCTTTATTGCACCGATACAGCCGGTAACATCATAGCGCAGAGAGGCAGTAGCTGACTGTACAAACGATGGCCGTGGATTCGGTCATCAAAGCGAATAACAAAGAACTAAGTAGCTGACTCCCTGATGCTATCCTGTATGATCACGAAATCTATACTAAAATTACTATAAACAAAATAATACTAGGTACCACTAAACATACTAAAGAAACGGCTCAATTACACACACACTTACGACATTTTTTTGTTATTTTTAGAAAAACTAGGCAAAAGAGTTTTTGGGTTACCTGATGGTATGTAAATAACGCCGCCCACGACCCCATGTAACATAAGAGGAGCTTTAGGCCCGTTGCCGGCCTTTGATATGGAGATAGACGTTTTGAAGGTACTCATGCTGTATCGATCTGGAAATACTGCTCCTGGTAAGCTGTTCCACAGTTGTTTGGCTCGTGAAAGGAAGTTCTTACAAAACCACACAGTAGTAGATGGCCATGTATCTGCAGATGAGACCCAACTTCACCTTGCTTTTCAGATGCGATGCGCGATACTCGTATTCGAAACGTTAAAGCTTAATAAGGTGATCCTGGGCGCGGCTTTAAGAGGATTATTCTCGAAAACTGGTGATACGGATTCTCGGGAAGCCCATAAGATGGTAGTTTACCCAAGAGGGTTCTGTGCCACATACGATCACAGGCTTTCGCCATGTCCAGACTAACTTCGAGACCATCTTACTTTCTATAACAGCAGCCTAGTGGTGGGATAGGTAAACTACTTCTAGTTTACCTATCACCGGTTGAGTGACCATAGCGGAAGCCATATTGATTGATTCAAACAACGTATAAAAATTTGAACGCAGCGGAATTCGAGATGCATGGCTTAGCGGTTAAAGCGCTTGGACAGTTTCCAAGAGGCATGGGATGGGTCCCGATACGTTCAAATTTTTATACGTTATCTAAAAATGATAAATGACTTTCTCTCTATCAGTACTCAAAATCTCATGTTCTCATATAACTTTATACTTATATATTTTACGATATAAATCAATATTTTCCTTTAATAGGAATATTTCACAGAACTTTCCTTAAAGAGATTCATGAACTTGTCAACAAGTTAGATTGGTCTTTCTTTCTTCGGCGAAATTTCTATGATACTTTGTGTTTGTTGTACTCTTATAGTTGCGAAGAGCTTTCCGAAAACATTTTTATGTTATTTATATCATTCATTAACAAGATTAAGTGATTGATGAATGCTTGATTAAATAGTTTTGGCTAACTTCTTTTCATGACTTTTTCATGGGTAAGTTACTTCAGATAAAAAATCAAACTACTTGTGTAACAAAATTTCACGAATTATCTAAATTTTAACGGTATATACTACGTATGTCCTTACATTTGTACATTTTAAAACATTTTGTGCAAAGGCCATGATTTCATTATTGAAACCATGGCCTATTATATATAATATATTTTGTACTTTATTTTTTATTATACTGGCAATTCGTTCTCGTCTTGCCAAAAGGCTACTGTCTAATTTTATTAAAATATTTCATATGTATATACATGTGTAACTTGAATATAATTTAGAACTATCCGCCATTCTTTAATAACCATAAATCAGATAGCCGCCATTTGTATTACTTAGCGGTAAACATTTACAATAAACTTTAAACGATTATCATTTATCATAAAACTACAGCCATTTCTTGTAACAAATAGTTATTGAGTCTGTTTCTAAGAAACACGCTAATGTATTGATTGTTTTAAATTTATTATATTGTTGTTTCATATTTATTTTATTATTTTTGTATAACTTGAGAAATAACACTTTTAATACAGAGAATATAAAAGGTATAATCATTTCAGCTACGACAGGCCTTTCACTGTCAAATGGTGGAACATTTATCTGCTACATTGTTATATATTTAAAGCGATTCTTTTTCTACCTCACCCCGTTTTACTGCATATCAGAGTAGGCAAAGAGAACGTATAGCTTAAATAGTTACAGCGCTTATACTCGTATATATGTACTCGTATATTATACAAAACATATTAAAAAGGAGAACGTAGAGTTTTCACCCTTGGACTCTGATTTCATTATTATGCCAGTGAAGACAGATGAGACTCTTCTCTTCTGTCTTTAAAAAGCAAAAGCAGCTTCAATCTCTAGTAAAGCTGCTTTTTCATATAAATTACAAGAAATTGTAATGAAAGCTGAAAGCATGTCAATCTCTTACCGCCTTAGATTATGTCTTCTGCATAGTAACATAACTAACACCCGTATATCTACAAAATAATGATCACATTTCTACAGCTTTATTCAATACTTTTCAATTAAAGTTAGCTTGTCTGTTTTAGTAAAATTTCAAACACAAAAAAGATTGTCTTTTTATTAAAATTTTGCTGCTGTGAAATAAATAGGTGGTCATAAAGATAGTTTAAAAACTTTATAAACACATACTACGTCTTTTGCCATTGAAAATTACGTAATATTAAAATATAAATCTATTTAGTGGCTCAGTAGTTTTTGTAGCTGGTTAAAACAACCGCGTTTACTTCCACTACTCAACGTGTAATGTCTCAATGTTGACCGGAAAGCGGAGAACGGAGTGTCATGACACTAGATGCTCTGTCTACCCTACTATATCGAATAGAGAGTGAAGCAAAGCTTAAAATACCCAGAAAGTGAGTGCTTATGGTAAACAAAAGGATTTCTAAAAGTTGTAGATAAAAATATCGTCTGTAAAAAACGTTGCGTCAGAATATTAGATGACTATTTTACTAACTACTAACTAACGATTAATGCATGGCAGGTAACGCCGCGTTATCGACACGTTCCGGCCCAGTGCTTTTCTAAAAAGACGAGACGGATTTTTCATTGGGCAATACTCGTAATATGACGCGGTCATGAAATTCAGTGAACCGACGCGACGCATGGTTTCAAATTTAGTTTGTAACTCGATAAATTTTTCGGAGTCATAAAAATTGACAAAACCGTGTTTCAGCTAAGGTTGAAAGTGATGGCTGTGGTTTCAAATCCATCTTGTAGAATATGTGTGAAATTAATAATTGTATTTAATAATAGCACGTTAAAGTTACTTTAAAATATGCAAAATATCAAAGTTAGTGATTTATATCTAGATAAGATTTTACCTATCTACATGATGATCTATTAAGATAGGAAATATAAAAAAAAATAGATAAGAAATAAATTTTGTATTTATTAACGACTAGCTGTGACTCCATGTCGTCTAGACTAAATAGCTATACAGCAAAAAAAAACTTCTAACCAGGCAGTAATACCAAATAGCACACGCACACACGCACACACACACTCGCACACGCACATACGCACACTTTTCGCGAATGAGAACCGGCTACTTCTAGGCGACTGTGTTACTACACAGGCTTAGAGCTTAGTACAAGAGTCAGTCTCAAATAATTATGAATCATATTTTATGTGTTTATATATAGACTAAAT
Source organism: Podotricha telesiphe (assembly GCA_038994665.1). NCBI lineage: Eukaryota > Metazoa > Arthropoda > Insecta > Lepidoptera > Nymphalidae > Podotricha > Podotricha telesiphe. Next base: position 226,837 of record JAOYRR010000478.1, read on the forward strand.
CTTTGTTTTGACATACGACTGACTATTTGTTTAAAGTTGATCTTGCAGGTTAGACGATTATTATTATTTTGATTAAAATTTGGAGGGAAACCTTTGATTTTGTTTCTATAAGTCAAATATAATAAGGAATTGTATATTATTTTATAACACAAAGTTTTATATTTTTTTATTTCACTTCATATTAAATTTTATTTTGGGGTTAATGGAGATATGAGAGATGAGATTAATTGTATGATTTCCTTAATGCCTAATTAATTGAAAAATATCCTCTAAGTGGAATGGAACCTGCTACTATTCTAATTTAGCCAAGGACATTACAGTGTTGGTCCCAATTCGAATGCAATTAAAAGCATCCCTTTCATATATAAAAGCGTATAATGGCTACCCTTAGATGCATATTATAATCTCATGAATAATTCTCTAATACTTTGATTCAAGTTTAAAAGGGTCATTGAAATTGCTATCCGTCCCCACGTCTAGATAGTTGTAGACCGCCATCGATAGGACTTAGCGAAATAAATGAAACTTTGGTGTCGTTGCAAAGCTAATATACGTAAAACGGTGAGTTTGTTAGTAAATTTTGATATTTTAAGTTTATAATATATTATAATTTGAATGTTTAATAGAAAATATTTTAACAAATTAAAATGTTATGACAAACACAAAAACCGTCCCCCTTGTTTTTTTAGCTAGCTTGTTTAATATATATTGATTTGTTTTAATATTATATAAGCATTCACTGACTGTAAACGCGATTGGTGGTAGTCCCCACTCGGGGGAATAATTTTATTCTTGCATTATTTTAATTTACTCGGTTCTCTCTAACTACCCCACTTTGCGGGAAAAAGCGTGAAGCTGTGTACAAGCACTAGTTATTATTATACAATAACACTTTTTTACAATAACATTATAAAGATGAGAGATATGTTTGCTTGTATACATCAAAAGCATGAACATAAATCTTCTAACATAATATAAATGTATATTTTTTTAAAATTGTTATTCCCATACTAAGGAAATTGAAAAAGACATATTTAGAAAACCGTTCAAGAGGCGCGGGTTCAAATCTCGCTGCGTTCAAATTTTTATACGTTTTCTAAATATGTCTTTTATAATATAAGTGTTTGAATGCATTTTACTAATTCTTTTAGATCATCAATATGACGATAACGAAATTGGTCATTATTCAATCGCAGAGTTCCTATTTAATTCTTGAAAACTAACTTGTTTGAAATTTATTATAGAACATACTTCAAAAATAAAACAAAATATAATTTATTTACATACTTGTGTGTGTTTGGTTTATTTAACTTTTGATTTTAAAATATCTTGTACGCCAAGTAAAATTAAAAACTTACAATATACAACTTGCCTCTCCCTTAGCTGCGCTAGAGATGATGCGTAAAAATAACATAAAGAGCTCTTGACTTTCATTCGCTAAGTTTTCTGAAAACTGCTTCAGAACTCAGAGCAGAAACTAAATTTTCTATATTAGATTAAACATTTTAAATACTAATTACCAAAAATATAAGTATTACAGGATTTTCTTTTAGTTAAGTTAAGTTTTATGATATAACTTATTCTATCGACAGTTAGTCGATTCGAACTTTTATAAAGCTCAATACTAACATTCTAATGGTAATATAATAATAGTATGTTAATTGCTAATTAATGACGTTCGCGAGAGAGTCCGTAAGCCGCAGACGCCTCGCCAACTGCCAAGTATCGAGATCGTAAATCTATTAAAGTACCTAATTTGTTTATTTCTGACTTGTTGCGAGTGTTTCGTTTCTAAGCAAAACGAAAATTATTTATTTGCAGCATTATGCTCTAAATCTTATACAGACTGTCACATTTTAGATGTCGCTTTCTGAAGGCGATGATTATTGGTTCAAGACCCATTTGTGGTAATGTTTGTGAAACATTTAAGTATCACAAATGTAGTCGGAGATGGTAAGAGCCTACTTCAGAATTGACTTCTTTGTTAACTGTTGACGTAAATGCATAATATAAAGTGTGAAGTTGAGATTAATATACATAAAACTGCCTCTTAATCATAGTGATAACAGGTTCAAGTCCCACATAAGGTTTTTCACATATACAAAATACAATTTACATTAATATGTTTCAGATGCATCGCTAAAGACTTGAAATGATCGTGAAAATGATAGTAATGAATAAGCATTTGAAAAAAATAAATCAGTGAAAATATTACAAAGGATGTCAAAATAATACAATATCTGTGTTCTAATAATGGTAAATTAGGTAATAAAGAGGCCTTGCGGCGTAGTCATGCAACGTTGGAATGTAAGCGAATGGTTGTGGGTTCGATCGCCCTGGGAACCATTATATTTAAATGATTTTTATTTCCCCGCTCTGGTAAGAAAAACCTCAAGTTTTGTGCTACCACGCACCTTCGGATATATTGGTTGGTAGAATGTTATCACAGGTTTCTCTCTCTGTCTACTATTCAGAATAAAGCGTAGAGCTGAAAAGAAATGTAAAAGAATGATTAAAAGTTAAAAGTTTTTTATTGCACTGTATTTATTCACGAACGATTAAACCTAAGTTTCCCTTTTGTTTGTTTAAAACCTGCATTAATTTTGAAGAAGCGCATAATCGTAAGCTTTAATGCCACAGCTTTTTAATCACAATATTTCTCGCGAAACGCAAACAAATTTAAGTTGGAAATTATCGTGTACGGAGTAGAAACCGCGTGTAGAAGTAATTTAAAATCACTATGACTACTGTAGGTGTACATGTGTGTGTTTAAATATTGTCTGTCAGTTGCAGAGGGGTCATAGAGCTGTCTTTTGTAAAATGTCATACAAATCGTAAATATGATATAATTTGACAAAGCGTATTTAGAGAACGTATAAAAATTTAAACGCAGCGGGATTTGAACCCGCGCCTCTTGGAAACCGTTCAAGCGCTCTGACCGCTAAGCCTTGCGTTCTACATCCAGTACGTTGAAATTCTTATACGCTTATTACAACTTATATTTGTTGTTATATTATATGTTATACGTTTTCTAAATATGTCTTTTTCAATTCCCTTAGTGTGTGAATAACACTTTAAAAAATGTTAAAAAATATGCTATAATTTGTTTCTGTTCTTATAGTTATCTCGTATAAAATCTTAAGTGTACAGTAATCGCTGGTCCAGGTACGCTGAGGTGGCATACGTATGTCAGTTGATACAATTATTATATCAAACTCTCGTTAACGATTTAATACAGAATAAGCTGACTGTGTATAGTCCCCTGGTGTGGTTGGTTTCAGGATTGTATCCCAGAAGGCTGGTAGAAAGTTTCAAACCGTCTCCTCTATTGAAATTAGTATGTTTTTGTATTTGAATAGATTTGTATAGAATAGATTTTGCTAGAAATATATATAATTTCCCTAGCGAGAATATGAGGCTTATCAAAACTAATGCAGTTGTTGGGTTTATCCGTTGTATGCTCATACACGGATGACTTCCAATGCCCATTCTTGACATCGGATATGTGTTCCTTCACCCTAACAATTAGAAGGGAAGTAAACACGTTTGTCTTAGGTACTAGAGCGGAAAAATGAAAAAAAAAAAAAAATAATTATTACCCCCAGTGGAAACCGAACCCATAAAAAATGGCGCTTACAGTCAGTCTCTGCCCTTCTGCACCACGATGACCTCGACTCGACTCGACTTACTTTATTGAAAACCACTGATTGAAAACAATGTGAAAATATAAGATTTCCTTTTGGAAATATAATTCAGTAAGTAATCTTAATTCTCTGCGGTTCGATTGAATTCGCTAAATTTCCTTAAGATTACAGTACTAATTGGATATTTCATAATTAAACGCATATTCATCCCTTAAGGTTTCTTTATGGCTTACAATTTGTTAACTGAAGTAAAATATTGATAATCGAAAATATAATAAGACTTTTCTATATGTTTCATGTACACGTGTCTCCCATATTTGAATATGACCAAATTAAAAATGAACCTACAACCTTGACACTAGGTTCTCTCTGACTTGCTATGCGGGAAAAAGCATAGATAAATAATCTTTTAAAAATCAATGTATCAGGCAAAAGTTAAACGTTACTTCTTAAAAATATCTTAATAGTATATTTATTATTTACCAACCAATAAATAAATTCAGCGGACGCAAGCATCCTTCAACTCAATAGAGCTATTCAGCGGAAAACTTGAACTTTCAGTTTGAATAAAGAGATATTGCCATTTTAAAGGGGCAGAATAGATAAAGTTTTCATACTTAAATCTGTTTAAACAAGTTCCGTCAAACTGCTTGCCAGAAATTATATTGGATAAAAGTAACTATGAGATTTTTAAACGATGTACGTAGAAGTATTGCTTTTTCAGGATTTTTTTAATATAAGCAGTAAAAACTAAATGATGCTTCACTTATTTTCCACTTTATGCCTATTGTAAGAAATTACACAGTGGGCGAATTAAAATTGAATTATATTTTAAATGAATTTTTGTATCTTAAAGGACGACAAAGCACGTGCAGGTTCATGGGCGGCGGCAGTGGGTGGCGGTATTCACTGACCATCAGGTGACCCGAACGCTCGTTTGCCTTGTCTATTACAAAAAAAAACATATTTTAAAAGTGTTTTTAATAATAGTTGTTAATTTGTAGCCACTTGTACTATATAAATATAGCAATCATTATATTAATACGTGAAGGAAAAATTTGAGGACATTTCCCGTTTTCCACTTTTCACCCGAATTCGACTTATAGCGTGTTATCGCCGCCGCGCTTGCTCCTACCAGAACAAGGAATAAAAATAATGTAAATCTAATTATTCCCCTGAGAGGGAACCGAACCCACAATCAATCGCGATTACAGTCAGACACTGTCCCACTGAGCCATAAGGGCCTTTATATCCATACTAGTATTAAAAATGAACAAGTAACTCTGTCTATCTGTGACGTGATCACGGCCCACCCATGAGATCCTTAAGTTTACTTCACTTGGTTCTACCATATTATTTTTAGTTTTTCCAAGAATTTCATTGTTTTACAAAGAAGCTCCTGAAAAAAAGCTTTAGTTCACACGGGCGAAGCCGCGATTATAAATATTTGTCAAATGAAGTTTAAAATAATAAACGGAAATAGAAAATGTCATGACTTGAAGACAGTTAACGTGAATGACCCTCATTCTCTTTATAACCTATTCTACATTCATCTCTTAAAAAAGTTTTTCGTGAAGCTTTTGATAAATTCATTCATTAAATACCCGCAGATCATACATTTCTATAAGAATCATTCAAATGCTGGTACATGCTAGGTTTCTAGATTTAGGTTTTACCTAAGAATAAATAAGAAAATTTTTTTAAAGTGTGATTTTGACGCTTAGGAAATGGAAACATATTTAGACAACGTATAAAAATTGAATTCAGCAGGATTCGAACCCGCGCCTCGTGGAAATCGTCCAACCACTGTAAACGCTAAGCCATGCGTACAATGCCATGTTACAATGTTATGTTTGTTGTTAGCATAAGTTGTAATAAGCGTATAAGAATTTCGAATCATCAAAAATCGTTTACAATAAAATACCTCCCGACTGTATCACTATGATGATGAAGATAAATTGTCTAGTGTGATAAATTAACTAATTATACACATATAAGTTATGTGAACCTTGTAGTCTAGATATTACATTCTTATTAGGCTTTAACTGAGACTAACCTAACTAAAGTCATAGTATCGCTAGAACACCTACAATAAGAGCTTTAGATTTCAAAAGTAAGACATTCAGACATGACACATACTCTGAAAGTGTTTTTGTTTCGTTTACAGAACTATAAAGTAGAAATAAAAAACTTATTAGCATGAAACATGGAAGAATTTGTCACTACATAGACGAAAGAAAAGATATGTAGTTCCATATAAATATAAATGCAACTGTTATATAACCATACTTTTTGTATCAAATATTCTTATATTCTCAAATATAAATTAAATGCTGTATAAATGTAATTGACTTTATATATTTAAATAGTTCAAATTTCAATTTATCTGCAAAGAAATTAAATTACGACTTATTCGTAAACAACCAACGAAATTTAATTTTAAATAAAACTTCTCAAGTTAAAGCTTTCAAAAGCTTTATAACTCTTGATCTCTATATTTAGTTTTAATGAAACGCATATAACGACTCTCAACTTTATAAAGTAAGGTGATGCTTTTGTATTTCGATATAGCTTATATTAAAGGTTATTTGAATATTAATTAAAATATATTTATCTTTGCAAAATTGGTATCCATACTGGTAGACTGAATATTGGATTTTGGATCTCAAAATAGACGCTATATAGAGGTATAAATGAATTTTCTTTTTATGATATAATATATTATAATAAGTGTGATACCACGCTTAGGCAAGCGTAGTGTTGAATACCGTGCTGCATAATGGGCAGACGATTTGAAGAAGCTGGCTGCTGGCAGCGGATGGAGGCGAGCTGCCAAGAACCATGATGGTAAGCATGCTTGGCGCTCTATGAGAGAGGCCTTCGTTCAATAGTGGACGGTAATAAATAAAAATGATAAAATGTACCATATTTGATCATCTCAATAGATAAAGAACACTTTAGTTTCAAACATTCTACACTAAATGTCTCTAAACAGATAGTACGTGAAGAAGAGGTTTATTTATTATTTTCTAAATTTATAATATGAACAAAGAAAAGGCTTGTATACATTTTACAATAGGATATAATAATAGTATATTGAAAATAATATGCTAATACGCGTATACTACATTAAGCTTGCTATAATGTTATAAGCGGTGTAGAACGCATGGCTTAGCGGTCAGAGCGCTTGCACGGTCTTTCAAGAGGCGCGGGTTCAAATCCCACTGCGTTCAAATTTTTATACGTTTTCTAAATATGTCTTTTTGTTATAATGTTATTACTTTACAATACATATAAGAAAATACAAACAAACATATATGTTTTGAAATGCAACTATTTTTATCGGATTAATCGCGTATAATTTTAGTCTTCGAAAATACATTTTAGAACCCGACCGTGGTCACAGGTAGACTACCTGTAGTGTAGTGTACAGGTAGAACTTCGACTACTACCTGTACACTGCACTACAGGTAGTCTACCTGTGACCACGGACTACTGTAAAGTGTTCGAAACGTCGGGTTCTAAAATGTATTTTCGAATAATAAAATTATATGCGATTAATCCGGTTAAAAAAGTTTAATTTCAAAATGTGTAATAATCGTGAAAATCAAAGAACTTAAAACATATATGTGCGTTAGTTACAGTTTTTATATTAGAAATGTTTTTAATTAAAGCCTTATTAAGCAATATCTCCATGTAAATGCCATTTGATAGTGAAATTGTTACTGTAACGCAGCTCCACGTAAGTTATACTTAAATGAAATGTTCTTATAAATTGAAGGATTGAAGAAGAAAGCGTCAAATTTAAAAGTAAAATATAAGATTTAACACAAACATATTACTTTATTAGATTTCCTGTAATTATAAAAAGTAGATTTTGTGGCATCACGTTTAAAAATGAGGTTTTGGTTATATACATCTATTTGAAATAAATAAGTTTTGTTTTTTATGTATGTATGATCACATTCCTTTTGTAGCTTCATTTATATATTATTAAGAGAAAAACTGCTGGTAGATCAGTTTTTAGCCATGGCATGAGTGTGCCACGTACATACGGACAAGGGTTGTTTATTGCCATCGTTGTGGTTCCTTACAGCCTGACGTGATGACGTGCGTCGCTGAGTAAAAGATACAATTGACCTGATACAAGGATTGATCTGAGAATTACAGACAACCTGTTTTGTTTTGCCAAAGGAATATCATCACTCTAAGAACGTCAAATTTTCTATTGATGCTGTAAAGGAATGCTTGAGTGTTAATTCTGCTGTACTCATTATAACAAACACGTCTGATTTATTAAGGATTATAGCAAACACGTCTAACATCGAGCTTCAGTGATGGTTTGAGACATGGACAAATGCCATCAGCTAACTATAAATGTTCGTAAAATAATGTTTGCGTAACATATCGGGGATTCGCTGTCAACGAAAACCATAAAACCATATGAGGCTCTATGTGGCTCTAAGTGGTCATGAGGCTGATTTGACTGACCCACTAACCCTACCTTAACCCTTATGAGAGATAAGAGGAAGATGCCATCATCATCATCAATATCGTTGTCAGGCTGGGTAGCTAACTTTGGCGTCACCAAGTGAAAACCTCATTTTTACACTTTCTAATGTTTAGTATTTTCTTTGTTTGAGTCTACAACCTTTGCTTCGGTTAGATTAAAAAACAACATTCTATTACTTTCTACTACGAGGACAATTTAAAAATTTTCATGTTTAACAGTAAATTTAGTAAGCTAGTATTGAAAGCATGGTCGCTAGCGTGACTAGAAAACCCTTGACGATTCCCTTGCATCATAAATTTTAATCAAGAATCTCGTTTTAGTTATAAAAATAAAAAAATTGTGTTTAATAGATAAAAACCTAAAATATGAAAATTATAATGCCATTCTTTGTATATATATACTAATAATATTATTTCTCAGGGCTTATAAGGAAAGTTTTGAAATTGTGTTTAGCAGCTCAACACGAAGTATTTTTAAGTAATAAAGTATAAGTAAGCCTATGATAATAAATTCTTTTATTCCAGCTTCACACTTTTTCCTTCATTACATTGTCAAGACACTTCGTTCCCCACTTTCCGACCGAAATCGAGACATTGTGCGTTGAATAAAGCTTTGTCTTAAATACCAGTGCGGAAAAATTAATATATTTCGAAAATATTATCATTGCCCCGAGTTTGAACCGTACCCACAGCCAATTGCGTTTACAGTCAGACGCTGTCCCACTGCGCCACGATAGCCTCTATAACTTTATAATAAAATTCCAAATCCGAAATTAACCGTTGCATTATATTTGTGCATTTTCTATACCATCTACGGGCTCTAACGGCCAGCCTATTAGATTTTTTAATAACATCTTGTCGAGTTTCTATACGATTGCTATAAGTTTTGTAGTCAGCATATCTATAGGAATATTTATAAAAGTGTCACTAACCGAAGTTTGACCAAACAAAAGTTCAAAAGACAAAAGTTCGATATAATTTTAAATATTATTAAGTGTTATGAACACAAATAGAAGAAAAGAGGCGATGTTACTTCCTTTTCATACAATTTAATAAAAAACCTCACAACGAAAAGTCGAAAGCGATCGGTCGCTTGCGCATATCTAAGATTTTTATAAATGTCTGCCTAACAATAGTATGTAAATTTTTATTAGTATCGTTCCTACATCTCGTACTCAGGTTAAATATATCTCTCTAACTAATAAGCCAAATAAATTTAATAGAAAACATTTTCTATTTTCACAGTAAGCTTAATTCGAAAAAAATATACAAACAAAAATACAAGTGTGTTTTTTATTTGTTAGTTCAATAAATAATAGGCTGTTATAATATTTTATAGTTTTCTTTGTATTTCGGATGTTATATTCAAATTTAAAATAAGTAGTACATTTTGTTTTAACGTTCAATTTTGTTTAATAAGGAGTATGAAACTTGGTATAGTTATACTCTATATGGAAAAAATTGCAGGATACCAATCAAAACGAATAGACTTAGATATCGACGCCATTTCAGTACAGTTAAATCGCTCCTTCCAATTAATCATACATTATGTTACAAAAAAATAAACGATATATCATTTTACAAACATTAAGGTTTTAAATCAATAACTTGAGAAATATATCAATTCTATTTTGCACTAATTCAGCTAACCAAGTTCCGGGCCGAAAGGCTCTATAACATTGTCACGATATTCGCATGAATATTCAATATTTAGCAATTACCAAGTTGTGTGATCCAACAGGCAATTAAAAGTTCTCTCAAAGGGCTCAAGTATACTTGAGTACATATGTATGGACATATGTTGGTAACCACTTTGATATTAGGATTGAATTAATTATACTTATTTATTTAATATATTATATACTAGTTGATAACCGCCACTCCGTTTGCGTGGACTTTCTGATACACTTTCATTCATCACCTGTAGACATTGAAGCTTGAACGCAGAAGTATCATAATTTTCAATTTAATTCTATCCACACGAATCCGAGACGTTGCGTATCGATTGCCAAAAGTCAACGCCAATATTTGTTTTATTAAAAAAAAATATATTAAAACTATATCACCGTTCCCTCAAGTGGGAATCGAACCCACAGCTATCGCTTTACAAACAGACAGTACCCCACAGCGCAACGATGGCATAGTTCTATGATTTCTATTTATTAACGAAAGCTGCCCACCACACAACAACTTTCACTAAAGCGACATTAATGAATTTCTTTTAGATATAGACCTGGTTTATCATAATATTTCATGAGATTTTTCAAATCTTTAGTTGTTATGTACGAGTAGTTATATATTATGGAAAATTCCTATAATGTTGAACAGTTTTTTTTAAAAGACCATTAACTTATTTCTTATAGTAGACGTAAACTTTTTTCCGTTTAGGTTTTAAGGTAAGGTAAGGTAAAGGTTTTTCCTTAGTTGTTCTGGACTTTTGCTCTCAGATTTATTCCATAGAATGTAAGATATACCCACACGCAGCAGACGAAACGATGACAGGTTGTGTCTGGCAAGCTCAAAAAGTGCAATCATGAACCAAACATTGATATGCATTGCGCCTAGGACTTCTAATAAAATTTAAGACAGGTCAAATGTAATAAATTTCAAAAATAAATAAATACATTGGCCAAAAAAGTCTAGTACAGCGTTAATGATTTTTTGACTGATGGAAATGTAATTGTAAATGAATTTGTTTTTGCACGTAATAATGTTATAAAATTATTATAACTTTTATTTATCATATTGACATTTGCCTTATATACTGACAATGAAGCTATTTTTTTTGTTTTGAACCCGCGTTACCGATTTCTGAATATGCCTTTTTTAATTTCCTTAGTGTGGGAATAACACTTTCAAAATGTTAACAAAATACCATACCATAAGGTTTAAAAGATAGGAAAGAATATTTTAGAGAGTCCAACGCCGCACTTTGCCTCGAAATATAATAAATAAAGATATTTGAAATATAATAATACTCTGTCGGATCACCCCATTTATATTTGTAATAGATTTTTACATCATCTGGGTTTTCAATACACACAATATTTTTAAAATAGACGAGCGGACAATACAGAATATGTATGAAATTATGCAGTATTAATGTTTATTGACTTTATACGATAAGTTATTTTATTCTAAGAAGACTAAGACGCACTATAAGTAATATGATTTTGTTTCGTTTTAAAGTCAAATATCAAAGTACTTTACAAAACCACTGATTAAAAGTTATTTGTCATTGAATTTAATCTATCCCAAAGCTAGAAATAGCTCAAGCAAATTGGTCTGTCAACAAGCGATGCCTTATACAAATACGGGTACGTCTCTTAGCTATATTTACTCGTAACCTTTCTTAAATCAATTTCATTAAATTTTATTTTAGTACCTTAGGTGAAACTTTACGGACTACAAACATTCGTTAAGTAAAAAAGGTATATTTAGAAAACGTATAAAATGTTTTTTTTCTTGAACAGTTTTCAAGAGGCGCGGGTTCAAACTTTTATACGTTTTCTAAATATGTTTTTTTTTTTCAATTTCCTAATTGTGCGATTAACACTTTAATAAATGTAAAAAGCAATCGTTAAGTATAATGTATATATAATAAGTGTTTTTTAGTGTACCTTTATATATATATTTGGCTTTATATATGTATCACGGTGAGACAGAAAGATACAATAGATATATGGACGTATTCACGTTTTCTTTCACGAGAGACTTTCTTTAAGTACAGTCTAGTGGCTCCGTTGACGTGCGGATTGGATGGAATGGATTGCACTACATATATACATTATGTTAAGCAGATGTGCTTTAGAAATATTGTAATATATATTTTAAAGATTTACGCTTTTCTCCGTTTAGTAGGGTAGGCAGAGAGAACCTAGTGTCAAGACACTCCGTTCTCCACTTTCCATCCGAATCTGATGCATTTTGAAGCATTTTTTTTTTCGAATTATGCTTACTGTGAATAGCTTATAGATTTTATTTGGTTTATTAGGGAGATATATTTATGGTTATGTACCTAAGTACATATTCGCGGCTTAACGGCTTTACAATGGACTGGCCACCAGCGACTTATATATAAATAACGACAAGGAAGAATTTCGAATCCCGGCAAGAATAACAAATAAATTATAAATAAATAATAATTATTAATGTATATATATATATATATATATATATATATATATATATATATATATATATATTAATATTTTTTAATAGCGCATTTCGTTGTAATTTGTGAATAACTACTAGTGTTTTTTGTTAACATTTTTTAAAGTGTTATTCCCACACTTAGGAAATTGAAAAAGACATAAAATATAACTACTAGTGTTATTTAGCTCACACGTTGTATGAGACCAACGTAAACAATAGGACAAGTTTATATATTTTAAAAGTGTTCGGAATTCTAATTCGTTTAAAGTTTATTATTTTATTAATGCAGATTTATTAGTTTTTGTAGGTAATTTAATTGCCTTATTGTGTCATGTTGTAACTAGCAAGTGATTATTTGTCTTTTTAAAAAAAATCTTGGCATCAATTCAATTTGTAGAATAGCTTCTTTTTTTCTCTTTACACCCAAAACTAGTAAATAAAATAATCCATACAAACATTTTTCCGCAGAGCATTCAAAGAGGGCTTCATTTGCAGATTCCACTCCGTTTTCCACTTCCTGCCTAAAGCCATTACGTCTCGTAACTTTTTGTCACTGAAGTGGGAAAATAAAATTATTTAAATACAATTCATCTGACCAAGATTCAAATCTAAAACGAATGCGCTTATAGCCAGAATCTGTGCCACTGCGCCATAATGGCTTCGTGGGCCTTTACAAAAAATACATGTGAAAATTATACAATTATAGGATATCATCAGCCGTCCCGTTAAGGCAATTGAAACATGAGATTTATTAATACCAGTAACTCGTATTTATTATTCTTCCACAAGATTATTTTTTAGCTCTTTGATATAACGAAATAAAACGTACACTTTTGTTATTTGACTTGTTTGGGTTATGGCTTGCGGCGTCTTGTCAAAAAATATACAAATAAAAATATACGTCAAAAAATACTTACACATATTGTATACAATGTACATTCTCGTGTGGGTTTTACAGACATCGTACAATGTGTTTGTTTTCGTCAAAAGAATGAACATATTATAAAAGAGTCTGATAGAAAAATAGTCGGTCAAATGATGATATTTTAAGAAAATATTTGGGGAGACAATATTTTTTGTAAGGAAAGTTTGTTTTGTCACAAGTAAAAAATGACTAGAATAGTGAAATATTATAATAAACACTTGAATTTAACTTGAGATGAGATGACTTTGCTTCACTTGTATTGAATGTGCCGGGCTCATCGTCCGCAGGGAGAGAAGTGTGGGGCCAGTGCCTTGGACATGCGACCCAAATGTAGGTTCGAAGCCCATTTGAATTGCATTAAAGGTACTAACCTGCTATGAAATACATCATTACGAATGCTTCATGAAATTAGTAGTTATTTAAAAACTTTTGTTAATTGAAATATTTGCGTTATGTAAAATATTCAGAGGTCATAGTGGCGCAGTGGGACAGCTTCTGAATATAAATGCATTCGATTCTCAGTCGATGAAATAATTATTTAAATTATTTTCCCTTCCCTGAGCTGGTTAGATAAAGCGTGGTGAAGGGGTCCGTTCAATGTTTAATGGCAAAAAGTGAAGAAGCGAATGTCTTAAAACTAAGTTATTTAGAGATTAGATGCTTAAAAAATGCAGGTGAATTCGTTTACACTTCCTTTTATACATTCTTAATCATAGATACTTCAAAGATATATACGTGATAAATAGTCCTAGATCCTTTGGAAACCAGATGGTCCGTTCTGAATTGAGGGTAGCTTTTCTAATGGAATCTATTCATATAATATTTCCTATATTAAATACTTTTTACAAAGTCATGCTACTAAATACAAAGTTTTTATACATAGCCCATCCGTATATTAAGTCTATTTTAATGTGAAAACTAACCTTCTTTTAAATGTAACTTGTGGCTATTTTAACGCATCAAAAATATATATTTAGATGATAAATCACTCTGTATTTTATTTTTGATTTAAACATAACGTTTATTTTGTGGCAGGACCACCTAAACCTAGATCATTGTTTTTTAGATTATCTCAGTTCTCTCCATTGTACTGTCTAAAAAATGTATATTATTTTCTAGAATATCGCACCTTATATGTGATACAGCTATTATACAGTAAAATAACAGTACTTTATATATAATATATTATTTAAATTGATATATTTTAATTATATGCTATATATACAAATGTTGACATTTTCATTGTAATAAATTATATTTAAATATGTCAAATGTCAGTATATTTTTACTTTTCTTCAATTCTTTTAATATTTGGCTAATATACGTTAAATAATAAATATCGTGCGTGGGCTGAAAATTCATGAACGAAAAGATAACGCTCATTTCTCAAAATATAATTCAAAGAGAGAAGCCGTGAAACAAAGCAAGAAAAATATAATTCATAGCCAAATGTCGAATAAATAAAAAAAGGTCCGTACTATAAACGCGAACGTTGAACGCAAATTATGCTACTCACCAAATTTTTGTATATCATTGCTGTATCTGCACTGTATTTTTTTAAAAAATCTCTTACATATCACTCAATGTATTGCAAAGTAAATATGATTTTTCAATTTTTATAATTTCAACTGGTTTCTTAGTAGCATTTATCATAAGGTACATATAATGTAATTAACATTTACAGAGTATAATAGCTTTGAATTAGACATATTTAGAAAATGTATAAAAATTTGAACGCAGCGGGATTTGAACCCGCCTCTCTAGAAAACCGTTCAAGTTCAC
Organism: Podotricha telesiphe; assembly: GCA_038994665.1. Lineage (NCBI taxonomy): Eukaryota > Metazoa > Arthropoda > Insecta > Lepidoptera > Nymphalidae > Podotricha > Podotricha telesiphe. The sequence goes on from JAOYRR010000478.1 coordinate 241,855, forward strand.
CGTTCAACACTTTGAAAAATGTTAAAACATATAGCTTTGAATTAGCTATTTGCCTTATACACATGTCACGAGTGATTAGAGCGACCTTTGTTGTAATGTTTTTTGAACCAAAGGTTTGAAGTCTGTTTGTATGAAATTGAATTATATTTTTATTATGCTTTTATAATTTGTAAAGGGCTATACTCAAAGTCGTGAAACCATATAACCATGTGTTACAAAAAAATACCATGAATTATAGGTAGGCTTGTGTGAAGTATGATTTATAAATAACTTAATTATGTTTTGGTATTTTGAGGTTTCATTCAACTAATAGTGTATCTTTCTGGTATACAATAAAGAAAACTTACTTAGCAAAAGGAAATCGCTAAAAAATATTAGAAATACGCGCAATATTGTTTTCAATTCATGTGATTTAGAAAAATTCTAAATATCTAATAATAAATACGAACGAAAATATAGAGAACCTGGAGTTATAAATTAAAGTCACTCAGCCTACAATTTTTTCTCCTTGTAAATTTATTTAACTTAGATTATGTAAATCTAACAAAATGATCTCTAGATTTAGATTCAGATTGTTAAGATAAATATTTATATAGTCTTATAAAATATGGATATTTCGATAACTTAAATACACAAAATCGTGATTTCTTAAAACATCGCGAGATCGGTGAGTGTCTAATCTCAAATCTCTACGCCTCAGGCGCCTGAAATTGCGTAATAAAATATAAGCGAAGTAAATTGAAAATTATTACAGTGTATTTAAGCAAGTGGTTAGTTTTATTCATAAAAAATATGAGCAAAATGTTTCTGGTAGTTGAAATATTAAATCGTTATAAAAGTACTAACGCGTAGGTTGATATCCGAAAATGTGTATTTATAACTGGCTTTGCCCGCGTCTTCGTCCGCGTGGAGTTCTAAAATAAAAGTATATTTTAAAATAGCAGTGAATGCCCCGTCAAAATCAGTCCAGCCATTCCAGACAGACAGACAAAATTTTTTTTCTTTTTTATATATATATTTATAAAAAAAATGAGTTAAGTAAAAAGCGATTATTTTAATATTGCAAGTTATCAAATATTATTTATTTGTATAGATAGGTTTTGTTGTGAGTAGGTCAACAAAATACAGCGTTATGTTCTAAATTCGTCATATTTCTAAATATTCAGAATATAAACAACGGACTGACTTCTTAATAGGCTATTTGTAACGACACTGCAAAATACACAATATGTTAAACGTGAGGAGATATGAAAATATTCAATATCAGCAATAGTTACGGCTACGAATCCCGGATGGTTGTAAAATAGTTTTCATATGTCCATAATTATTGAATGATAAAATACGATTAATAAATATTAGTTTTATTATAAACTTCCACGTTATCTGGAAATTCTAAGCACAACGACAGTTTTCAAAAGAGCAACTGTTGAATTCCTCACTTGCTCTTCTCATCAGAATTGCCCTCCTGCCAATGCCATCTGTGTTAATTGACCTAATCAAAGAGTGCTTGTTACACTGTATTTGAATAAAAAATACTGACGCCATCGTTGCGTTACATATAACGAAACTAGTTAAAATCAGCTTTTTGCTTGTTCCTATAGACTTAGAGACTACCTGGTATCTAGATATCATTCTTCTGAGTGGGCATCGAACCCATATCGAATCGTGTTTGCAGTCATATGGTGTCTCACTGCGCTACAATGATCTCTAGAAGGCCCGAAACTATATTTATGGACCTTGCTTGCTTGTTTTCGTTTACTTACATAATATTAATCCTATTTCTTTTTACGCTATTTCAATTTCTTTTTTTTTATGTACATAGTGCTTAATGATACACAACTCTCTTCGCTTTCTATGTGCTTAAACATAATTATAATATATTTACGAATAATATACTGTAAGGAAAATAACGTAAAATTTTTACTCCCACCATTGGAAAAACCTTTGCCCTACTTCAAATTCAAGTGTGGCTGCGTCCTTGCTCGCGTTGTAAGTGATCTTGGCTGTTGAAAGCACTTGTTTAATACAACTCATAGCTTGTGAACATTTAAATTATAAGAACTTATAAAATATTTATGAAAAGAAGTTTTCATTGAAATACAGCTTTTATATCAAGCAATAATTATTTTTTATGTATATATATGAAACAAACCGTGACCGGCAACTTCGTCTGCGTGGACTAGAGGGCAGCATCTCACTAGCGCTCGCATAAACTCTTCGAGGCATCTCTCAAAGAACATACCAAATATTGGCTTACTCCGCTCATTAGTTCGGCCGGGTGTGTCTGTCAGTCAGTCAGTAACATTATTTTTAGTGCTTTTGTATTGAAATTTGTTTTTTATAAATTAAATTTGTGTTTTACATTATTATGTTTTCATATTAATGAAGTAAGTGACTCTGATCTCCGTAGTCCGCTTTCCATTAATTTAACTTTTTTTCTTTAATGAATTAAGAAGATAAACATTACAATTTTAATTATTTATTACATTAACCGTCTGTAGGTACAATACTTGTTGCTTATTTATTTATATATGAATACTTTAGCTTTTATACGCGACTTCACTCGCATTGATGTTCTCAAATGGCTGTCGAATTGATTTTATTATAATAAAAAAAACTGAATTGAAGCTGACAATACGCAGCATGGACAGGCTCGCCTGAGTGAACTCTAGCTATTTCAACCATTTTTCGACGGCCTTTTCATAAAACAATGAAATTCCTGGAAAAGCAAACAACAATGGAAGAACAAGTAGCCTATATTCATTTCCATGCCCTCGGTATATCACCCTCTACATCAAATTTCATTACAATTGATTCAGTAGTTCACCGGCGATAACATGTTGCCAGTGAAACTGACTTAAAATTGTAATGGACTTCCTTATATGTAGTGGTAATTTTTCTTAAAGTCTTCCATTGTTATTTATTACAGCTACACACTTTCTACATCAGGTATCCCACTCTTTGAAATTTATTATCCCTTAAGTTCTACACAGACTAAAAAGTTATACAACAAATAACTGTTAAAATGAAACATTGGCAAAAAATTATAATTAAAAATAATTTCTTAAAGGCAGTCATTTTCTTGTGCCTTAAACTTACACATTTGCTATAGTATTTAGACGACTGTAATGTTTTTTTTCAGATTTAGGTTTTTTCTATTTCCACCTGAATTGGAGACGTTATGAATTGAATGCCGAAATTCTTATAAATATGACCATTTCATCAAGTGGGAATCAAACCCACAACTATCGGATTTACAGTCAGCCGCTACTGTGGCACGACGGCCGCAAAGTTAAATAATTTTTATTTATAACGTCAATTGCAAACTGAATAACTTTTACTAATGAAGCAATGACTTGTCTTGTCAGCTTTTAAAAATCTTTAATAGTTACAAGACAATGGAAAATGCCTATTACGTTAAACAGGCACTTGCTATTTTATAACATTAAACTTAGACTCTCATGGCTTCTCATCAGCTAATTCATCACGAAATGGCAACCTTCACTGAGTCCAGCCTCATATAGGGACCTGCCGAACCGTCATAAATAATTTTACTGTTGGATTAAACGAGTGCATATTAAATGAACGCGAGGGTCTACTTTTGGCCCATATTAAATTACAAAATAAATTCCCAAATTGTGCACTTTTTAATTAATTATAACATTACCAAACACTAAAATGAAATGTTTAGTTAAATTCCTCCATATTAATGACAAAACCATGTAATCCTCCACATGACATAATACTCTCGTAGTATCATTAAAGCCTATTTGACGGACATTATACGTACAACTTTTTAGTGCCGCGTTTTAGTACTTCAAATGGGTTAACGGCATCAAGTTCGTTTATGTCAGGTTCTGTCAAAGATGTAATTAGAGATGCCAGTCAAGAGGGTGTAACTTTTTAGGTTTTGGTATAATTTCTTTAGTAAGTCTATTATGTAAAAAGAAATGCTTCATTACTAGATTTTCTCTTACTTTGTATATCCATTCATGTATGCATATGCTTCATATGTGTATAGAAGTCTTCGAATCGCAGATGAGGTCCGCTTGTAACCAATTGAAATGCGCTTAGCATCGTTCTTCTCTTTCTGCTGCTTTTTACAAATATTGAATTAAGGAAAAACAATGCATCTATGGTATATTCGTCAAATTAAAAAAACATCTATATTTCCATTTGAAAAAATTATTAATATACAATTTTTTTATCAAATGTTTGTCTACATGATAGATATCCAATTATGTGAATTCGAGTTCAAATTGGGATGTTCAAGCTGTCGCTAACAAACTTTAAGTTCAAGTTATCGTTGCTTTTACACCACTCACAATTTAGGTCGTTTTCAAGTAATTGATGGACAGAATTCATTAGTACATTTAACAAGGTTTTTTTCTAAAAACTTTTAGGCTGACCTAAATATTTTTTTAGCTGTGTATACGTTATCACACATTCTGGTTTCCTTACTATAGACGGACAAAACAGACATATGACACTTGAAGACATTGCGTGTTGAGAAAAGAACTATCAGTACACTTAGTCTAATCAGATCTGTATGCAAGCAACCTGCAACCTAAACCTTAGTCAGATATATTCCATATAAATAAAAATAGCTTTAAAATATGAATTTTCTTTTACATACAAATTATATTTTAAACAAACCTCGTCCACTTTTACTGCAATAACGTAACTGTAACGAACATGTCAACCTTCATTACGAAGTACGTGAGTTTCATCACAATAAGCCTGCTGCATATTGCTGATGCAATTATGTTTTCAAAAGAAGGTGCACCAATTAAAATTTATTCAATTATTTTTGGAACTTCATATTTTTTGATTGAAATCTTCGACATTTTAATAAAAATATTTGAATATTATATGTAATTTGGTATTTTATATATTTGTTGTTCGTAGTATCATGAAGCTTATTGGTTATAAAATATTCCCAGTGCAGACTGCTATTTGGTCATGTATCTGTGGAGCAGAAATGGAGATGCTTCTTCTAGAAACTGCTGAAAATCCATGTCCATGCAGTCTTCCAACCGAACCACCTCCTAATCTTGGACTTAATGCATCGATAACACCTGATGAAACTTTGGATTGTCTTCGACGCATAAGGAATCGAAATGTGTTGGAACGAAGATAACTTTTGGTTAGAGAAGCTTGGTCTTAACAGAAACGGGTTAGTGCAACAAAAGAAAATTTAATGATTTAAAAAACGTATGTTAACTATTTCTATGCTTAGCGAACAAGATATCACTTATATAAGTAAGATAAATAAATAATAATACATAAAATTTTGACTTTCTTTAAGTGTTATTCGCACACTTGTTTTCGATTCGAGTTGGCGCCTCTCGGAAACCGTCCATGACAGTTGGTTGGACTCTAAGAAGCGCGGGTTCGAATACCGCTGCGTTAAAAATTTCATATGTTTTCTAAAAATATTTTGATGTTCTTATCGGTAACAAGTGTTACCAGTGTTTTACAAGCCAATTGTAGCAAAAAAATCTACTTACATCCGCAATTTGCACGTACCAGAAAAATTAGGGGCCTAACAAGACCTAGAGACTAAAATTCTCAAAATGGATGGGAGGTAATAGGATATAATTCGGTTTAGCTAATTGTGAAGCTACCAATTAAAATTGCCTACGATTTCGCAGAATTTGCTCGTAGTCCATATCCTTTGCACCAGGTGCAGATGTTATGTATATCAATATTTGGACTGAAAGGTAAAGTTGTATACCATCCATAAAAATAAAGAACAATAAAGGCCTTGAGGTACACCATAAGAGGTGGGATGGAAGAAGGAGAATTTGATATAGACTAGGGAATATTGCTGACGATCATACAAATAACTATGAAACTAATTAACAACGTTGGTGGAAATATTTATAGGACGTCAACAGGAGGTAAATCAATATATAAAATATTTTAAACCTCAAAAGGTAAGTTAATTTCCTACAAAAATTTTAACATATGAAGCATTTTCAATATTGTATATATAATAAACAAGTAAATCTCTTGAATCGCCATTGCGGCGCCTAACTGTGCCTAAAAGTACAACAAATAGTTACGGGTTCAAACCCACTGGGAGAAATATATATTTTTTCTAGTCTTGCGACGTTGAGTTGCCAATGTTAGCATAACGAAAAGTCAAGGATGGAGTCTTACTACACTTGTTATTACATTCTAGCTCCAGTCCAGTCTCAAAGGCATAATTGTCAGTAATTAATAGTTATACACCTGTAAATTGTTGAAAAAAAGCCCGCTGAGTTTCTTGCGCCGGCTCTTCTCAGGTATTAAGTATATTTTTAACATTTTTTAAAGTGTTATTCGCACACTTAGGAAATTGAAAAAGACATATTTAGAAAACGTATAAAAATTTGAATTTGAACGCATGGGCTTAGCAGTTAGAGCACTTGAACGGTTTTCAAGAGGCGCGGGTTCAAATCTCAAATATGTCTTTTAAGCATTAAGTTTAGTGTACCCGCCATAAATTATTTGACGTTCAAAAAATGAAGCATGTAATTTCTTATTCAGATTTTATTCACTAGGAAAATAAAAAGAAATATGTACATGATTATATTGTTAGTAACGTCATAATATATATATATATAGAGTACTTTAAAATAAGGAAATGTATCAAAATCTCAAAATCCTTAATTTGATTGAATCACATAGCAGTCTTATTTGTTCAATTTGATTCGTTTCCTTCCGTCTTAAGATTTCATTTGGAATTAATTATTCAGGACATTAGTCGAGTTATCTCTTAATTCGTGGGTGATTTTCAATTCATGGCGTTAATTTGTATTGAAGGAAACCGGAAGTCGCTTCTTTGTTCCAAAGTATCCAAATTTGTTCAAACTGTCGATAAATTATTGTTTACTCTGTAAATTTGATTGATTAGGTTAATATTGCTTTATATTTCTTAGGAAGATTCCCACTTCCCTCATATGTAGGTTAAGTAGACCAGTCCCTTCGCTAGATCTTTCAACTTTTAGCCTCTTTCAACTCGAGGCCTTTTTTTTTACGTGAGGAAATCCTTTACAGATACCCACCCGATTGGGGACTCGGACGCGGTTATGTGGGACTCTGAACCGGCAGATATGGGCCGTCCCTTTACCCACTAAAACTACACGGTGCTCCTCCTCCACCGCCACTGGCCAGGGCCACGGGGATTACAATCTATCATGAACCCTGGCGGTTTCCACTCGAGGCCTGCGTGTTGAGTGACAAAGCTGAATGCAGCGTTTAGTCTAAATTAAATATAGTTATACCCCAAATCGGCATTGAAGCCATAACCGTTGCAGCTAGACGCTGTCATAATGAACTATGATGGCCTCGTATTTCTTAGTATTGTTCATCACTTATTCTACTGACAATATCATAGTAATACCACTATAGGTAAAAGGTATTTTTAATGTAAGCAGAGAAAATCTAGTTACATATCAATACTTTTTACTCATGTCGTCAAAACGATTACTAGAGGTACGGGTTCGATTTCCGCTATGTTCAAAATTTTATACGCTTTCTAAAAATGTTTTCAGTTTCAATCCAATTCTTAAATATTAACGGCTTAATATTTATCTACAATATTTAAGATCTTTTTACGGAAACAATATTAATGATTTTAGACAGTTAGGGCTCCATATCGGTCTAAAATGTTAAAATATCCCAGTTGGAGACTTATTGTCATTCTGCGTCATTTTTAAAATAAATGATTACCACAGAAATTAAATTCTTTAGTTTTGAATACAAGAAACTAATATTGACGATGTGGGATTATATTTGAAATATTTGCATTTCTTCGCTTTGGTACCTAAGGCAGAGCTCGGGTTTGAGTTCCGCCAATCTACACGCAATATCTCGATTTCAGGTGGAAAGTGGAGAACGGAGTGTTTTGTCACTAGATTATCTAACCTAACTGACATGTCACACCTAACTAGACATGTAATATACGTGATTTTATCTTAGGTACCTCTTTGTCTCAGGTATCAGAGTGGAGAAGTGCAAATATTTTAGTGGAGAAGTGCAAATATTTTAAATTTAATCATTTCCCTGAGTAGGAATCGATCCCACAACCAAAGGCCCACTTGTTGTCCCACTGACCCATAATTACCTTTACAATTAGTGTCATTTAAAATTGCAAATTGTCTAGGTAAAATTATGAAATATAACCCCCATACTAAAACTTACGTCCAATTAAAATGAATAATGCTTGAAGATTTCATGACAGAAATTGCTCGAGATATTTCTTCTTGGACAAATTACGACTCGAATTAGCTAATGCTTTGTGAGGAGGTCGTCTGACTATGCCTTACTTTCCCACGTGGCAGAACCAATATTAATTATGGCAATTTGAGACAAATTTCGCTAATCTAAATTCATAGATAACGATTGTATTTAGAAAGATAATAAATTTCTTATAATATTTATAATGAAAAAATACTGTGTAATAATTTCGCTACATATTAAGAAAACGTATAAAATTTACGAACGGAACTTGAACGGTTTTCAAGAGGCGAGGTTTGAAATCCCGCTGCGTTCAAAATTTTATACGTTTTCTTAATATGTCTTTTTCAATTTCCTTAGTGTGCGCATAACACTTTAAACTAACTAACTTTCTTAATCTTAACTAACTTACTAAACAAACTAACTTGTAACTTTCGCTACATTTTTAGAAAATAAAATCACTGCACTGTTATGATACGAATTTCGAGATATTTTTGGAATTATCGTGGAATTATATATATATTTTTTCGTTAATATTGTTAATCTTTTGAGCAGAGAGTGGAGAACGGAGTGTTTTGAAAAGGGTGAAAAGCGTGAAACTGAACAAATCATATAATTCAAAAAAATATAAACGAAACCTTACTAAAAGATTATATAGTACCTTCGCTAAGTCTAAAATTGCTTTTGTCTGGACAATCTTTAATAAAATGAAGCCTAGTCAGATTACTCTCAGACAACTATTCTAAAAGTGTATTACATACAAAAATCTAGGTACTATTTTCACGAAAATATTATATCTAAGCAGAATGTAATTTTAAAAAAACCAGATGTACGTGGAGGTTTTTGTTTACTATTTCAAGTCAATTATATATCAGACTTGTATCAGAGTTAGTTATTAAATACTGTAAGCATTTTATAGCAAATATTTGTTTTATACTGAGTGTTATATAGATCAAAATATTGATATTTCTTTATGTGACAGTATCCTTGCCATTTTGGTGGTAGAATGGCCGTTTAAGAGTAGTTTAAAATTAAGCTATTAAGGTGAAAGCAATAAATTACCTAATAAGTTCTTTGATTTTCACGATTATTACACATTTTGAAATGCAACCATTATAACCGGATTAATCGCGTATAAATTTGGTAGACTCAGTGTACTTGTGACCACGGACTACTATAAAGTGTTCGAAACGTCAGGTTCTAAAATGTATTTTCGAATACCAAAATTATACGCGATTAATCCGGTTAAAATAGTTTCATTTTAAAATAAATTACCTCCCAATCCGCTTATTTTTATATAATTCACATTTTTTCGGTAATACGGTTTGTACTAAATCTTATCAAACAGTAAAGTTGGCTATTCTCTGAAAATATACTAGCGTATATTTTTAATATAGGACAGCGGCTCGCTACCGTAATATCCTGATGGAATTGTATTCTTACGGCTTAGCGACTATTCAGCCTCGGCCCAACCCGAGACTTTATTCAGCTTACGTCGATGTATTTGCGTATATGTCCGTGTCACCCCTCCCTCCGCCGCTCCCCCACTCCCCCCACCCCCCAGTCACACACCCAACCACTGTCATCTCACTTGATTGATACTCTTTATGAAAACCAATATTTCCTGACCGTGCCATTCTATAACTGAGCTCAATAAAACCAAGTTTTTCATATAAGTAAGTTTATTGATCACAAATTAAATTTTATGACAGTTAAATATTTACAGGATATGTACATTTTTACAATAATAATTATAATTATAGTAATGTGTAAATTATTCGCCAGGCGATACACTACCTAAATATTAATAAATTCATCGTTACAACCCTAGGCCAAAAAACGTCTCATTCGAACACTGTGTCAAACAATTCGATCATTGAACAAAGTTCTACCAAGAACTTGCATTCGTATACTCGGGTCTACACGGTACATAGATTGTTTGATATCTATAAATGTAACAGTAACTTATGTTTATTATGGCCGACAAGTGAGAAGACAGGGCTCATGTCTTTCAGCTGTCGGTAGTCACGCAATTAAACCAGTCTTAATTAACTTAATCTATAGAAACAATCATAGTGTCCTCCTCAAATATGGCAGTAGAGTCGCGGCTGCAGCGCGAGGCCCGCACTCAGAGGCGTGAGTGAGAAAGGCCGTTTGGAGCTATCAGTGGCGTGAGACCTGGACGAGAGTCCATGTGCAGGGCCTCGCTGACTGCCACGGAGCGGGACGTTAGAGCAGTAGAGGCTTCTGACCTAGAGCCGCAAGCACCATCTCTTGGAGCAGTCAATCCTCGAACTTCTGCTAAGGCGCGTGATTGCGCTCGCGCTGCACTTCCACCCTTTTTCCTGGGTATCACACTATTCTCCACGTGTAACGTCGCATTTACATCCTTTCCAGCCGCGCATGTACAAGCTTTCAGGAAACTCTTCTTAAAGTTATCTGATAGAAATGCATAGAGTATAGGGTTCATTGCTGAGTTACTATAGCTGAAGCAAGCTGCGACGAGGAAGACAGTTATGGTGATACGGCTGGCGCACTCTGTCGGTGGAGAGTATATCAATGCTACTTGAAAGGCCCAATAAGGTAACCAGCACAGGACGTACACAGCTATTACAGTAAGAACTAGCTTGGTCACTTTTCTATGTGATCGTTTCTTCTCCTTAGACTTGTTTTTTGGACCGACGGTTTTAAGTTTTCTTATAACAAGGCAGTAAAACACAAAAATAAGAGTTAATGGTGCCGCAAAACCTAAAGCAAAGGAATAGAGTGTAAACGACGTTTGCCCCTTGTTGAACTCCCGCTCCGGCCACACTATGTTGCACGATAGACTATTTTCATTTTCTATTAATGTTGTATACATGAAGATTGGCGTCATAACCAGGGCTGAGGCTGTCCAGGCAGCGGCTGACACGATGCGGGATACAAAAGGTGTCCTCAGTCGGGGTGCAGCAATCGGATGGCAAACTGCTATGTACCTGTCAGCGCTCATGATGCAAAGGAAGATGCTACTCGTAAACTGATTTATTCCAGTTGATATCATATAAGCCTTGCACATAAATCTTCCGAATGGCCACGAACGTAACGACATCGTTACAATTAAAAACGGGATTCCTATGAGAAAGCACTCGTCAGCTATAGCCAGATTCACAATGTACATATTGGTGACCGTTTGCATTTTGGAATATCTTAGAACGACGTATATAACCAGCGTATTTCCTAGAAGTCCTACAACACACACCAGCGCATATAAGATCTGAGTAATTACATAAACTACAGGCAAGTTGACGTTAGGACAGTTCTCGTAAGTTCCGTTAAATGTGCCGTTGTCATCGAAGGAGTAATTGTCGTTCCCATACATTTCTACGTCTTCTAACTCCATTATGACTGTTGTATTCAATAAACTTGTATTGAATCCGTGTCTTCTTTGAAGAATTATTTACCTGAAAATAACAAAAATATATGCTTAAACTTTTCATATATGTCCATATTAGTAAGTATCCATACCTAGTAAAGCTTTTTATATTTTTACATTATTAAAAAAGTCCTATGAAAATTTTATTCAAATTGTCCTACATTTCACAGGCTAAAGACTTAATAAAATAAATGTCGACAAAGAAAATTCTTACTAACTTCAATTAAAGCAATGAATATATAATTTTCAGAATTATTACAAATAGACCAAACTGATAATGTTCAAGCATTTTAATAAAATATCGTATTCGTGGAAATAGTGTACCCATTATGTGCTTTATATTTAAATAAAAACAATACCATTCATGTGGTTATTATCAGTCACTTTTATTAATTAATATTGCGAGTTGAGTAGCAGAAATCGTGACCAGAGCGGAGAAATAAATATAATTTAAATATAATCCTTTCCCCGACTAAGAATCGAACCCACAACCATCTCGTAAGTCAGACGCTGTCACACTGCATCACGATAGCATCAATGGACGGCTGTAACTACGGTTTTCACCTAAATAAACGAATGTTATAAAAAATATATATGTAATAAGATATATTTAGAAAACGTATAAAAATTTTAACGTAGCGGGATTTGAACCCGGAATTTGAAGAGGCGCCTTCATAAGCGTTCAAACGCTCTGACGCCGAAATTCTTATACGCTTATTACAACTTATATTTGTTGTTAGCATCTCAATAGAGAGAGTTTTACAAATTTCTGCTACCCAAAAATTATTCTACGAATAATTGTTTGACGTTTTCTAAATATGTCTTTTTCAATTTCCTAAGTGTGCGAATAACACTTTAAAAAAATGTGAAAAATATTTAATAATAAATAGCATGTTCTCTTGCCAAACGATTATTCGTAGACTAATAAGTTTATTTTTTAAATTAATTTGTTATTTTCTTTTACCTGAGTTTGTAACCGATGGAACACTTAAGAACATATTGTATTTAAAAAAATTCAACTAAAGTGACAATATCCATGAAGTGACAATATTAAAACTACTAAAATCATCAGAAAATATATAACTGCAGTTCAAGACAGTGTCATACTAAGGTTACAATGTTGTAATATGTACATTTATAAGTACGTAAAACAAGAATACTTACACATTTTCCAGAAAATTATTGCCAAAAAAGTTCACTGTATTTCAGTATACTGTATCTGAAACAAAAAAAACTATTATACATCGTGGAACTATTTATATAATCTCTCAAGGCAGCACTTTGTCTCAAGTACCAGTAGAAAGTATTAAAATACAATCATTCCCCCGAGTGGAAATCGAACACATAACCAATCTTGATTACAGTCAGACGCTGTCCCATTGCGCCACGATGAGCTCATTTTTTTAACAAACAATATTTGAGAAAGGGTAAAAGTTGAAAAAAAAAACCTGAAGCTGTTTCAGTTCTGTTCACCAAAAATTTGGCAAGTCTTTGTGTTTGATTGTCAGTTTTTCTTTTATATTTCAAAGCTGTCAGTGTATATACCCACTGATGGAACTAAACACTTTATATCTGATATTTTGATATATCTTACAATAGCTTTTCCGCAGGAATATTTGTTTTTCAATACAACGTTTAAAATCAAAGTCTAGTTTTTGTTTAAAATATAGCTGTCATTGCGTATATCGGATTGCTAACAGTTTGGCAACGGCTCTGTTTATACAGAGATGAGATGTGACCACAGAAATAGAAGTTTGCAATCGAACGTTAGGTCGGCTATTGTTTTCGATAATAAGTCGTAATTCTCAACACGCTGTCCCGCCTTTCGTTTCATCTTGGCGCAATTAGCGTGTTTGTGAGAAACGTGGGGAAGGGGTGACAAGGGATAGAAATTAGATCTGTTCGATTTATTTAGAGATACTATAACTCCAATATCTTGATAACGAAAATTAGGAAACTTTGAAATGCCAAATATTATTATATTTTTAATAATAATAATAATAAAATTATTGATAACCAATTACAATTTTAACAAAATGTCGTTAATTAAGTTAGCTCGCAAATGTCATAATTTATGTAAAAGTCACTGTCATACAATACGACAATCTGTATACAGGACCAACCTCTCAGTAACGGTAACAGAGTACTATAAGCTCTCTAAAATTAATGATTTATAATGCCCCAATCGAAATTTCAACCTACATTAACTATTTAAGAACTCCAAGAGTTCGCTGATAAGATATATATAATACCTTATCGGATACGAAAAAAATGTAACTCAAAATTAAATTAAAAATAAAATAATATTATAACTAAGGTATAATTTATTCTCTTAGTTTTTTAAACTTGTACCATAATTTCAAAGGGTCAATCGCTTTAATTTACGACTAACCCATTAGGATGTCATCACACCACATTATGTTTGTAGGAAATAGTTAAGGCCAGCGTTACATATTTCAATTCACAAATAATTATTACTCAAAGAGTTTCGTCTCTTTAGCGTCTACAGATACAAATTAACTTTCAAATGTTTCCTTTTTTGCCACTTTTCTAGTTAAAAAAGCATTTTACCTTTTTTTTAGATCTACACTGTTCACGGTAGGCACAATGGGCTATGAGAGGCACTGACAGGTTACTCCAGTTTTATTAGAACGTGGCTTTGAGCCTCCGACCATTGATTATACTCAGCCAATTTAACAACTTAAGTTAAGTTACTAATCTAATACTTTTAGTAGAAGAACAAATGTACGAAAGTCAGTTTTTCTGTATGACTGGAAAGTGGAGAATTGTTTTTTTTACCAGGTTTTCTCTTTATGTTAAAAATGCTGATTTAGGTATATATGTGAGTGTATAATAAATTGTATTAGTCGTCGTGGCACAGTGGTATACCCCCTTAATACTAGTATTCAATTACCACTTGTTGTTGTAGGACAAATTAAAGAGTTCTAAACTCTTCAGACAACATGCTTTGTCTGGAAATGAGACAGAAAGTGGAAAACGGAGTGTTTTTTTCACACTAGGTTTTCTTTGTCTACACTGTTATTTGCAGGAGACGACGACGTTATTTACATCATGTGTGTAATGCGATGTGTATAGCTAATGTGTACAGCCGTTTAGATTATTATTAATAGCATGTTTAAAATAGCGTATAACAACACAGGATATTATTAATAGATGTAACAATTGTAAATCTATTTTTAAGATATGTTCAAAAGTTATTTGTGTATACAATAATACGGTAGCGAGACGAGAGCTGGTATTTAAAAATATTAAATCATATAGTACAAACAACACAGAATATAGACATATTTAGAAAATTTATAAAAAATTGAACGCAGCGGGATTTGAACCCGCGCCTCTAGAAAACCGTTCAAATTATTATACGTTTTCTAAATATGTTTTTTCCAATTTCCTTAGTGTGAGAATAACACTTTAAAAAATTATAAAAAAATAAACACAGAATATTTACAACATTGAACTGATAAGAACTAATACTAAGTTTAAGATTTTTTTATATTTTTGCACATCAGAAAGCGAACTTAGTGTCAAGACACTTAGATATTCGCTTTCCGCTCTTGTGATATTGGTTGTTTCCAGAACTTAACCTGAGCAGCGCTTTGTCTAAGCAGAGTTGGCAATACAAATAATTGATCGAGCCAAGTGACGATCGAACCAATATTCCACTACGCCACGATAAATTAAAGTTATATTAAAATATATTTCTTTAATTTTCATGCACTTTGCAGATGTGACAACGTCTCATTCAGCTGCTAACGCTATTGGTTATGAGTTTGATTGCCACAAAGGGGAATGATTATATTATAAAAATCAAAAAATAAATTATTCAATCAGAAAATAAGTCAGTTGCCGGTCGTGCCTGTTTTAAATTATATAGTCCATACTCGTAATAACGCAGTGTTCCTACTTCCTGGCGAAAATGGAGAACGAACTTTTTTAACACTAGGTTCTCTCTGAAGCGTGAAAAGCGTGAAGCTAAAAAAATACCTTTGCAGATTATTATCCCCTTACGTAATTGTATTTTGTATCAACACAATATTTATTTGATTCAAAATGTTTATCGAAGAAGAGACTTGAGCCACTAAGATAACCCATTCAACAATTAACTAAACTTTTAATGGAAAATAAATAATCCCACCTATAAAGCAGCCGCATGGCGCGGGGAGGGTGCGGCGCGGCGTCGGATCTGAAACAAAACAAAATAATTAATTTCCTTTTCAACAACAAGAACTTAATTTATAGCGTTTAATTAAAACGACCTATCTTTACGTTTAATTTGTGCGTTAATTGATTTTCTATAATGTGTTAATAGTAAAGTTATTAAATATGACATACTGTTTTACATATTTTTAAAAATTGTAAAAACGTTTTAAACATTTTTTTTTGCAAATGTAAGAAAAATTGAATGTAGCGGGACTTGAGCCCGCACCTCCTTTAAGCCGTCCAAGCGCTCGGACCGCTTAGCCATACGCTCTATATTCTTCTCAGTGGTCAGAACGCTAAGACGGTTTCCAAGAGCGCAGGTTCGCGTCCCACTACGTTCAAATTCACTACATATAATATGAGGAATATCTGAATAAAAAATTAAAAAAGCTTAGATTTCATCCATATTTTTTAGATTTTCTTTAAATAAAGAGCAATATTGTTGTTCGAGCCTCGAACATCGTCCGGCGCCGGCGGTGGTCAGCGGCTATGGGCAGGACGAGCTTGAATAGCCACCGAAGACACGCACTATAAACACTTAAAAGTCCACAATCTTCTAGTTCTCCTGATAGAACCCTAACAGTTGTATTGCATTATTTAGTACACATTGTCTACAGAAATTGCAGAATAAAACGATTTATTACAGTTACTAACTAATTGACTGCCGGACAACGCACAGGACAAAATGCTGAATATGGAAAGCCACGATGTGGCATGTAGATTCCTTGACATGGAACTATACGTTACAAACTAATTGTGATCATTCCTTTGAGTGGAAATCGAACCCACAACCCATTGAGTCCATTAGAGTCAGACGCTGTAAATAATTTAAAAAATTAACTAAAGTCTCCTTTAAACATAAAACACACAGCATGATTATTACTAGCTAGCTATCACGAAATATAATAAAAGCCCCAACACTGGTTCGGATTTAGTAAATTGTTTTATATATTCGACTAGGCCCAGTAAAGCATACCCTGAATATGTCTGCAGACTACGTTTTTACGACTACCTAATATCCATGACGTAATAACGCTTTTTCTCGTTCGTAATTTAAATACTGATTTTAGGATATAAAGCGAAAAAGAGGTTTATGTATTGGGTGATATGATGATTTTTCTACTGGTAGGTTATTTTTTAATATACTTATAATATTTAATGTATTCTTCATGTTCTTGTAAGTGTTCATTTGATGAAACCAGCTAGCTTTATAGACCAATATAACTTATAGTTTCCTTCGCCCTAAATACAATTATAAATCTAATCAATTCAATCAATTATAAAGGTAATGACTTTCATTAAACTGGTCTACTAATTGTAAGAAAAAGCACGTTGGGTTTGCCAAGGTCTGAAACTCTTCTCTCTCTCCTTTTTTCGCATATGACAATAAGAAGCAGCTTCACACGTGTTCCTCCATACTCCGGCACACTCCGGTCTCCACTTTTTGGCGAACTTCGAGCCATTGCACCCAAAGTCGATATGCAAAATATGCGTTTACCTAAATAAATAGAGATTCTAGAAAAAATATCTTAGCGAATTTAGAAAGAAAAGTGTCTGTCACACACATATAAATAAATGTACATTACTAAGTTATAATTACGTCCCAATAATTATGAATAGTTTGTCTGTAATTCGAGAATTATTTGATAACGTTACCTCGAAGTTTTAATTGTTAATTACTATCAAAAAGACATTCCATTTTAGAATTATAATAATTATGAGTAAATTTAACTTAAGGATTATTTTTAACATTTTTCTATGTGCTTCACCTGTATCTCAAATACTATGTATGTAAGAACATCTTGCAGTGCTGTTTTATATTTTTAATACTTTTAAAGTATTATACAAACATTTAGAAAAATAAATGCTTTTTTGAAAAAAAAAAATACAACGTTCCAACTCTCCGGCGTCCCTACAGACCGAGGTAGGAGGGGGTACACAAATTGAAACAAGCGTAAAAATTTTCGAAATAGCACTATAGAGTATAAGAACGTACGGAATGATGATCAGAGTGCTTGGAGGATTTCCACCACCAGGAGGTACGGATTCGAGTCCCACTTCTTAATATTTTTTATAGATTTTATAAACAGTCCAGTTTCCATTTAATTATTCAAGCCACCTTACTTTTAATCGTTATCAAAATTTAAAGCTATCTAACCCAAGGACTAACTGCTCGTTAATTTTAAATTACCAATTGAAAATGACTACTGGCCCTTTGAAACAATACGACGAACATCGAGTACTCGTACTAAAATAACATTCAAAGATTTTAATTAAGTAAAAGTTATTTAATATTTTTAAGAACTATTTACAAACATAGCATAAAAGAAACGTGGCGGGACTCGTACCCGAAAGATTATGGCTAGGATATTTAAAATATAATAATAATAAAATACATTTATTGCCATAAGAGAAATAAATACAGCATGTGAAAAACTTATAATATTATATATTATAAAAATCTCAAACATCACTGGTTTTCAGTTACACATTTATTCAAATATATGTTATTCTTTACATCCATATATAAAAAACAAGGCTTTGTCTCTACTTATATGTTGACTTTGTCCTTTGCTGCCTTTGTGCAACAGAGTAATTTAATACCGAACAGCGTTTGTTACAGTTATAGGGTTTGGGAAAATAATAGACTTGGTCCGATAGCCATAAATAGGATGCATTTATCAGGTTTACTGGGTAGTCAAAGCCTGCGTCTGCCTGATGGGTGTCCCATATAATCAGTACGAGTCTCCAGGTCTTGCACTACCCGTAAAGGGTAGGAAAAAATCTATAGCTGTGATAAATAGAGCACAATATTTACTACTGGCGGGATGAAATGGGATGAAATGGAAAGGTATTTGTTAGTGTTTTTTTAAAGTTTTTAATATGATTTCTCTGAATCATATAAGAACATTTTACAAGCTCATTTTCAAAATTCGTGCATGAAAAAAAATGTTAAAAGTTAAGTAATAAACGTATAAGAATTGCGACTTAGTCGGATGTAAAACACATGGCTTAGCGTTCAGAGAGCTTGGACGAAACCTTCTTCGATGAAAAAATAATATACGTATTGGAATGAAGTCAGGTCAAGTGGCTAGTACAGAAAGAGTGAATGTCTGAATAACTGAATGTGACCCAAAATATTATTAAAACATCATGATATACGAATGCTAAGACGATTTTATTATTTTTGTCTCGTACTTTTACGATCTTGGCTCATATGACATTCGAGAGGCATCAAAAAGGTTGGTTTCTAAGGAGACACTCATATCTAGAAATTCAGATATGCTTACTCAATTGTTTATTATTGTGTAAATACTCATTTTCGCAAGAATTTCTCTTATTTGTTACCATAAAATTGGCAGAGGGCCTAGCAGCATATTTATTGATCGACAAAAAACTAAATATACATATGAAACATTCATTTTCTGTTACAAATACACCTGACTTCACTTATGATAATTACCTTACCTTACCTTCAATTACTTACCAAAACAGAGTAAGGAAAAAAAAATAAAACACACATTCATACACATAAATGGAGCATCGCTGTTATTTAATAGGACTACAAGTAAAATATTCACATTTGTATGTAATTTTATAATTTAATGCATATAAACTAAAATTATGCAAAATTTCATCCCAACTTCCGCATAATTTTTGTGAAAAGGAGCTATAAAGTTTTCACTTCCCGTTGTAATCATAGCAATATTGTTCTCCATTCATTAATACTACACAGCAAAGATCAATGGGTCAACTTAATAGGTTTATTAAAAAAAAAAAAATAATTAAGTGTTATTGAGGCACATGCGATAAGAAAAATATATTTAGACAACATATAAATATAATAAGAAATTTTAGCGGCCATTGTTTATACTAGAAATTAGAACAAAGTTTATCATACTAGTGACATAAATAGTAGATTTTATATCAAGTTTAGGTGATGGATTATAAATTGAAAGATATGTAAATGCAAATATTCTAAACATACAATAATATCATCTTTATAAAAAAAAACTATTATTTATCACATACTACTTACGTCGTGTAGCGTGTAATGAACCAGACACATATTAAAGCAATTCGTTTTTACTTTTCACTAAATTGTACCGTAAACCTATTTTTATTAGTTTACCAAAACAGTGGTTAGAGGCGACAGTTAGCGACCCCATGAGTGCAATAACGCTCCGACTACCATTGTTAATTTTATGAATACGTATAATAGCAGCTTTATACACTTTAACACAGCTTTACACAGCTTTATATAGCTTTTCCACATATAAATGCAGTCAGCAAGAACGCAGTCTCAAAACGAGAGATATATCTAAAGGATATGTCAAAGCTGCTGACATCTGTGCGCAGAAATGAAAATAATTTATATAATCCCCTGAATCACATCGAACCCACAATTATTGCATATAGAGTTAAAAGATACCACAATGCATTACTATGGCTAGATTTTTTTTTTTAAATATTCCCTTATAGATTTTGATCTATTATCTTAAACTACTTATTAAATATTGTAATGTACCTTGTTATAAGAATAAATATTATACATAGCAAATACAAGTGCTTATTGAAAACTCAACGGATGTTGATATGAGAAATTCGAGAGCTACGAGACAAATGGCTTAAAATTGAAAAATCACACTGCGAAGAAATTCTATATTATTTGAAAATGATTTGACTTCCACAGTGTGAAACGAAATGGTTCATTTTATTGCCAGTTTTTACTAAGAGCTTTTGCGAGACACGGGCAAATCCGATTTTCCGGTTAGTTATTCGCATATATTACATAAAATTATTTTAAACAGATATGTCATATATTACTTGGTTATACTTCAAAATAAACATTTAAGATAAATATTTAACGTTGCATAGTGATTTGACGCGCAGTCTCTTACCATTTGAACGTTGCTGTTTTATTACTTGGAAATACTTAACCCAGATGGCTATTATCCTTGTATATTCAAGGTCCTCGTATCAGTCAAGGTTCACTAGGTTCACTTAAGCTAGGTAGCTTAATATAAAATTTACATAAGGTTACAATATGCCAATGTGTTTTCCTGTACACCATTATAACCTGCAAATCATAACACATATTTTTCAGATACGATTACGTCTTTCCCATTGCTTCACAGAAGTGCTATTGCTTATCGTTTAAATTTCTTAATTTTCCTTAATTAACTAGAGCGTCTAGGTTTCGTATATTCTAATCCTACTAAGTAAAATTTTTTTTTCTGAATTTTAGTGTTCCTTGTACGAATAATCACTTCGCTAAGTTTAAAATGTCATCTCCCTTAAATATTTTTTTTTTCGAATGTTTAGTTGCTGTTGGCCATACTGGCCTCTACAGCGTCACGCAGGCTTTTTTCCCTTAAACAATTACTAGGAGACATTATTGCACACAAAAACGTTCAATAGGATCACTCGTCACTGAGCAACAGAAAGTTTTCTGAGCCATCCTACTCAAGGAACAGATATATATTAAATTATTTCATTTTCCTATCTGGTGAGACGAAGCGCAGCGTTGGATTTTTCACAACAAGCAATATTTTGAAGTTGAACAGAGTAGAGAAGTAGAGTGCCTTAACTCTACGCTCATTCGGCGTACTTTACTACATGCAAGAAACAAATAAAACTAACCATAAAACTAGTAACAAGTTTTATCTAAATGTTTCTAATTGTATCCTGTCGTGTCGTTCTTATACACTTACTATGAGGCATTGTGAAGAGCTTACAAATGGCCGTACAGAAGCTTCATTCGTCTCAGAGCTATGGAAAGTTTTACGGACCCACAACAAAGAAGCTTTTATTTCCATCAAACTTACTTGTTAAGTTATTCTGTAGATAGTTTTCAGGGTATTTCGTGTCTCGTTTACATTTCTGGGCACACTGTGAATGTTTTTTTACAATTTATGTAACAATAGTTTACTTATTAAGTTAAGAAAATAGATGGAGATAAATAATATTTATTATATTTATGTTTTTCTCGTTCCTGTGCGAATTGCGTGAACTCCACTTAGTAATACTTTTCAAATCTCAAGAAACTCACATTCCAGATTTAATTTATCTGTCATCAGTTGCCATATATTTAGGTAAAGATATAATGGCTGTGAACCAAATCTAACCTGTGAACCCAATTAAATAAAATAACATAATTATTGCCAAATTTAATCACTTCTAACCATTTCTTAAACATCCTAAAATGTAATACTCAATAGTGTCAAATAATAGAAGCCCATATATGCCTGTAACATAAATCAATACTCGGAGCCATTTACTCACATCTTCAGTTATCTAAAGGGCAATTTAATATGCATATTAATTATATTCACAAACAATATAAAGTATTATACGGTATACGTGGATATACCCGGTTAGTTCAAACATCAAAGTGTTTCCCGGAAGTCAGGAGGGAACTTGCCATATGCTTTTATCGTCGTTTAATTATTCGTCGTTATGTTAAAGCTGTATAACATTTTATTGATTCTTAGCGCTTAAGTTTATATATAACTAACGATATACTACGACTTAACCTATATATTTCTTTTACAGATATTCAAGTAGACGAGTCAAAACTTTACAGCAAGTAAATGCAAACCAGCTTCGCCGTCGCAGTATGCGCAGTTCCAACTCCACCTACCTTAAAGGAGTTACTGCGGGAGTGTCTTGATGATCGTTCTGCAAGTCATTGATGCTGTGGGTATTCAGTAAGAAACCCTGGAGCACCCTGAAGGTGACGGTGGTCCATGATAGGTGTGCCGTCTACTGCGAAGTCCCACATAACCACAGTCCATCACAGTATACTATCATAGTAACTCTCGTAAGGTACACTTGCAATGCGCCTCGGTCTTCTGCGCAAATTGCATTCCCAGTGACACAAAAGATTAGCTATCTAATAACAAAGTAATATGTCCCCTATATTCTCTGCCTATTGCACTAAACGTCAGATTACTTATAAATTTACTCTAATTGACGTATTTTCCAAACATTTGTAATATAATACAATATAACAATATTAAATAGGTTCTTGAACGATTAATAAAGGCTTTATTACGTTAAATCAAGTACTATTTAACGGGAACTAATAATTTACTTGATGTGTTGTGATAATAGCGAAGCCTTATTGAGCTGAACCAAATATTGGTACTTTAAATACGGAGAGTTGCTTAATATTTTTAGAATTGGGCGGAATGTGAAGAATCGAGTTACATAGCTATCTCGTAATGATTGCAAAAAAAAATTAAATTAATAAGACATTAGTTTACTACAGTGGTTACAATATTTTACATCAAAATATATTAAATAAAGTCTGGCACCAAACGTATAATGTCTAGAAACAAGCGTAAGATAATAAGTCAGCGGTTTCTCTTTACCTCTGCAATGTACAAACGAGTTACAAGGTATTACATTGATTTTGTTATATTAATGTATTTTTATGCGTTGTATAGAAAAGTATTAGCATTCTGCACTCTTTCTGTATAGATACTGTAACTGTGCAATTTTCGTATAAAGGCGTATCGCGTATTAATATAGATAATGAAACTGTAGGAGGAGTCAGTTGTTGAGGAGTTGTTGTTTTGTGCATTGAGATTAATATTTGAAAAATACTTTATGTCTGTCTGTCTGTTGTTGCCTTGCACGCATAAACTACTGTACTGGATATTATTGAAACTGTTTTCTTTTATAGCTGAACAATCAATGAACGCAGCGGGATTTGAACCCGGGCCTCTTGAAAACCGTCCAAGCGCTCTGACCGCGAAGCCATGCGTTCTAAAAATCTCTCTTCAGAGATATTAACAACATATATAAGTTGTAATGAGCGTATAAGAATTTCAACGTATCTGGATGTAGAACGCATGGCTTAGCGGTTAGCCTTAGTATGGGAATAACACTTTAAAAAATGATAAAAAAAATGATAAAACTTGTCAACTTACTCCTATAACGTACTTCAATATATATGTAACATAAAATACATACATACGTGTTTTTCATACACTTTTTAAAGCTTTGGGACTACGCGGTCACAGCTGTCACCTAAAAAGTTTACTGGATATATTTAAAAACCCAACTAACCCAGTTTCCTGACACGAGACACAATTAAATATATTTTTCGCCGTGTTTAATTTTCACCAACACGTTCAGCGTTTTAGAATTTTTATACCGTAATCCAAATAAACGTTGTTTAAACAACTGAAAATATGAATGTGATTTTTTGTTTTTTGTCTCATATATATTTTCTGTATTTACACATTTAGTGTATTTTATGATATGAATAGAGAACGTTTTGGAAAGTCGCTTCGTCAGTTTCCGCCCATTTGAGACACTAAACATTATAGTATTCCATAATGGAAAGACTTAAATTCCGTTATGATATATGAGGTTACACGTAACGGCTAAATTGACGGTGTCGATAAAGAAGTTTATCCGCTACTGACTTTTGCAACAATATTCGTTATATTGTTGGCTCTTAGCAATAATAATACAAAGTTATTCCATTGACATATACCTACAGATATTTCCCCGGTTTACTTAGACATAACTAGACAGATACCTGATATTGTGGTACGCATCTTCGGAATTTCATCCTAACAAAAAGTATATTATATATATACAAGTATTTCACGGAAGGCTAATCCTAGTTATGAAATAATTATAAAATTATATTTGAAAAGAGCAACTGAACTGTTGAATTTCCTTGTGGCTCCACTCGGAAGAACTGCCTTCAGAGCCGGTGGTAGTATCCGCTTGGAAAGACAATACTAACCCTTTATCTTAATTGACGACTTGATAGTGCTTGAAGTAGCCTATTTGAATAAAGAATATTTTAGTTATAATTTGATTTTTTAGCTCGTGAAAAATAAAGTAGTACAGCCTACTTAATAAAAAAAACCTTTTCCTTCATATGACAAAGAAAACAATTTTCAACATAAGCTTTACTTTTCCATTTCTGAGTTAGATTTAGCAAGGTCACGTACATTTAATAGATATGACGAACACAAGAAACACATTAGACAACTCACTAAGCTAGCTATGCAAGTTACCGAAGTCCACACAAACTCTAACGACTGCGAATCTCAGTGGGATTGGATTGGAAGTTACAAATATATTTTACTCATATGTTGTTATAATAAGGAATTGTATGCTTTAAAATTATAATATTAATGAAAAAATCCGTTTCTAATTCTTGGGAATAAAAATATTAATGGTATCATTGGACAAAACGACAGTCTTTAACTGTACGATGGATCCCGATTCGAGGAACGATTATGTACATTTTCCTTCATTCGTAAGACAAATCACATCGTTTTAAGTTCAGTCACATAATATAAAGTGTCAAAAAATAAAAACTTGAAAGCAGAGAGTTGTGAATAAAAACTCCCAACAACTTATCATATTATATTTTAGTTCATCCTGCGTTATATATCGTAATTTGTTTTAAATAAAAATTCAGTACTGTTCACTTCTATAAAGTACTCTACACTATATAATGTCAACTTCAAATAATTTTATTTAAAATAAGAAATTATATGCTTCATTTTTTGAACGTCATACAATTTTTACCAGTAATTCTTTGAAGTTAATACCTCAGAATTGAGAGGAACCGGCGCAAGCAACTCAGCGGGATAAATTTAACTGAACCTATTTTACGGGATAGTAACCAACCAAGTATACCTTTCGCTCGTTCTAGATATATTTCGTAAATCTCTATATAAAATTTCATCACAATCGGTTCAATGTTATAGTCGTGATGACATAACAGACAGTCAAAGTTAGGAGGAGGGGTGAGAAATAAAATTCCCTATAAATATTCAAATACTGGAATAACAACCCGCACCCCTTAGACAGTGTTCTAGACTCTTAACAATTAACCAACTGCGCACTTCTACCACATCGATATTTCCATACAGTTGAGTTTCAGTTCACCTTCTTTTCATCACACTGCCATTTTGTACAGTATAGTTGAGCTGTATTACGTGGCTATAAATGAAGCAAATCTGTCATCTACAGACTAGAGAGCTTTATTATACTACCAGAATATAGTCGTGTTTGATAAAATAAGTAGCGTGGGCTTTATTTAATTAGCTGTCTATCCCAGACGGAAAATTTGTCTAACGGTAGCCGTAGCGAGAACGCAAACCTATTGTTACATGAAGGGATTGGAATAAATAGGTCATTTGCTCATTTTATAATAAATAAATCACGTTGCAGCCACCGTGGTGCAGTGAGACGCCACCACTGGAGTCAACAACAAAGCAAATTATTGGAGAAAGTTTAGGGTTCAAATTTTTATACGTTTTCTAAATATGTCTTTTTCAATTTCCATAGTGTGCGAATAACACTTTAAATAATGTTCATAAATATATATTGGAGAAAAAGTTTGTTAAATTGCGTATAAGATTTGCAGTGGCAGTAAAAAGTATTTGTTTTCATATTTGTGACAATATATTCGAAACAAATATTTTTTTTTATATATATATATTTTATTCAACGCAGTACGCTGGTTAGGCAGAAAGAATTTTTCTGTCTTTACGTTTCGTGTATTATTTTTCTGATGGCAAAATACAATATTGCAATATTTTAGACGAAATATTACTTATGTTATCACTAAGTAAACATTTTAAGATAGAGTTTAAATACTCAATATGAATAGATCTAAGTGAACCTTATATAAAAATAGCTTAAATATAAACATAGCTCCAAAGCTATGATTGTATTAAAGCTATTTTTATCGTCGATTGTAGCAAGATAGGGACTTGCAAGGACAAAAATGAATTGTGTGCTTTCAATTATTATAAACATAGAGAATAGACATAGAGAATTTGAAACAATTAACTTTTTAATTTAACAGGAAAGTGGTTCAACCAAATACTACTAATATATATATATATATATTATTTTGTGTAACTATTATATTACATAGGTATTACATACTAGTGTATATTCTAAGAATACAATACTTTAAAGTGTTAAAGAAACTTGAACGCCTCATCCAAAATGAATATTTATATAATTTCAGATGAACCCATAGCATCAATAAGGGTTAACTGAAAGAAATGAAGGACGCTCGACCAAAGATTGTGCTGACCACAAATTTTTCAAGATGTGCTTTCCAGTCGTGAAATATTATTAGAAAGAATCTTGCCGCTGAGGAACTCGTTTAGTATTCAAGTGTAATGTCTAGAGTTAAATTATAGTGATTTTGCAGTTAGTGGGTTTCGAGTTCGGAAAGAGAAGAATGGTACATTTTGTACTTTGTCAGTCTTTCCGACCGCCCGTCCGTTGTTTGCAATAATATATGCTATAACAGATGCACGTAAATTGTTTAAGAAATATAGTTTTTAAGTGTTTAAATAACAATTAATATTAAAACCGTCTTGATGTGGTGGTATATTGATTAAGACATATTTAGAACACGTAAAAATTTGAACGCAGCGGGATTTGAACCCGCGCCTCTTAAAAACCGTTCAACGTTCTTGAACGGGTTTTCTAAATCTGTCTTTTCATTTTCCTTAGTGTTAAATTACTTTTAAAAAAATCTTAAAAAATATGGTGTATTGATTGTAGTACAAAAAATCTACATGTAAAAAAAATATTTTTCTCAAATGAGATTTAAAATTTAAGCCCACGATTAACTGTATCATAATTGCCTTGTTTAAATCAACAATATTACAAATCACAATTTTTACGTACATTTGCTAATGACATACATTCGTTAATACCGTAGTTATCTCAATTTTAATTTGTTCGCAAATATTTGAAATGAAACAGCTTAAGCAAAATCCGTCTAGATTATCGCGTTGTAATTATAAATAGTATCGAAATTTCATTAATACATCGCCCTGTTTACAATATCTGGTCTTTGTTGTTTTCAAATAAATTGAAGTATTATATTATAATTTGTTTATTCGGTTTTAGTTATTATTTTCCTATATTGTAAGATATGCAATTGATTTACTTTCGTTAAGCAATTAAATGCCAATAAAAATATACGTTTACGCGACGGTTATAATCATTCTCTCTAGTGGAAATCGAACCCACACATAGCAGATTCAGTCGGTCAGTCCGATTTCACCACGATAGTTTCTAACTATAAATAAATTTACACATATTAACAATTATTTACGAGCAGAATAAATTTAGAACTGATTTGCTGAATAACAATTTAAAACAGAATTTGAAAATTAATTTATAACACAAAATCTTACATTTCCACTCGTTACCTATCGAAGTCTAAAATACCTGCCCAAGCATTTCAATTAAGCTCAAGCACTCGTTGAACTTTCAAAAGCTCCAGGTGATAACTATTTCACGAAAGCTTATTTCAACTAGGGTACTTCTAGTGCATGATTGCACCTAGACCAAGGTGAGATTAATTATATTCTTAATCATTTGTTTTTCATTCTTAATGGCCCTAAATTCTTCGAAACTTCGAGACTAAAAATGCAAAATATATTTTTTTAACAGCTTCACGCTTTTCTCGGCATGGCAAGGAAGTCAGATAGACATTGCGTGTTGAGTGGCGGAATTCAACGCCGCGCTATATCTAACCAAAGCGAACAATTAAAAATGTATTAAATATAATCGTTCCTACGATTGTGAATCACTAAATATTTAAATCCTTTTGACGTTCAAAAATGAAATTCAATGAGGTAGTTTATAGATAGTAGACGGACGTCTTTTAACGCTAAGAACGGATTTTGTGACAGAGCTGGATTAAGGAATTAGGTTAAGAATAAAATTTAGGTTAATATCTCAATGCTGAAAAATCTTAGAAACAATTACGCAATAATTCTCATTTCGTTATATTACTATTATTAATAACTCGTTACATTCTTATAAAGTGCAACTAAAATTATATTTTGTGGATGCTCGTAAGTTTGTATGAATTTCCTTCATTTTATGCCACAGAATTGAAATATACCTGAGAAATAAAATTGAAATTAAACTTCATAGTACTTTTTATCTTCATTAGTATGTGGACGAAGTCGCGAGCAATCTCTGGTACGAAATAAAATATCAGTAAGTCGTCGATATTAATAATCATGTTAAAATAATTTCAACTTTCTTTCCATAATGAATAGGCGTTAATATAATTTGCAATTAATTAATGCCTGTCTAGACAGGTAATTAAACGGCCGATGGTCAATTAGTAGGCGAGGAGTTGCACTCTGCCGCACCTATAGAGCTTAAAGCTTCAACTTCATTCCGACTTATTAATAGAAAAATATTTTCAATTTCAATTTTAATCAAATATTTTTTCACTTTTAAACTTGTTCTATATTGGATTATGTTATATATTGATATAATATATATCAAATTCTATTTTGGCTCTATTTTCAGAAAACACGTCGGAAGCATAATATAAAAAACTAGTTAAAAAGTTACTAATGGTATATAAGGTTCTAGGTTCAAATTCCATGATATTTTTTTATAATATAACCTACCAACAAGCAAAGGGAAATTAGGTATAATTTATTGGAAATATTATATGTTTCATATACGTCTACAGGTGTCTATTAACTTTAATAAAAAAGATTTGCTTCTAACCAAATCTAAGTTGTATGAGCTCAAAATCAATAATGATATGATGTGGACCATTAAAGATGGTTAATAATAAGTTAACCTAATAAAACCCCTAAGATTTTTTATTGTTTGTGGCTTTTAAAGCAAAAAATACACTTCAAAATTCAAATCTATGCATTATACATGATTTTATTTTTATAAGATTTTTAATTATTTTACAGAAAATAACCAATAATATGTATTATTATACACATTATGTATTTACTTTGAGGAACACATATGGAAATAAATGTAAAAGCTTTGTAAAATCTTTGCCCAAGTAGAATTTGGACTAAATCGAAACACGTATTTATGTTACTCAAAAGAATCCTGATTCTCATTATATTATAAACTACCTTACCCAAAAATGAATAATGTTAAATAATGTTTAAAAGAAAACCAAAAAAAAATACGCAAGGACATCCTTTAGTATATCCTCATTTTTATAGTGATTGGTCGGGACAGGACAGGGAAACCTGGTTCCGCAAACAGGATACTATAGATTTCATATCAATATCAATATTACAAGTACCAATATTTACATAATATTGCATGTATTTTTAATGTGTTCATTTTTTTCCTAGAAAACATCCATGCGTATTTGTATATATATTTTATATTGTCTGTTGTTTGTAAATTAGTTCTGACACATAATTTAATTTCAAAGCGGGACGATGTTCGCTGGGTCAGCTATATAAATGAATAACAGTAGCAATATCGATAACAATGTAACGATAGTAATATCATAGAGCCAAATTAGTTGCGTTTTGAATTTATAATAGAAACTGGGACTGTTAATTTTAATCTAATATTGCTTCCTTTATTAGGGCGCTACGAAACAACCTATCACTGGGAATAATTAAGCTTAAGCTCAACATATAACCGGTTCAAGTCTCATGCGAAGAGTGAATTATAAAAATAAGAAATTCAGAGAAAATCTTTGCATATTTGACGTTCCTGCTTTAGAGTTAGTTGGTGATTTCACGAGGATTTGCCATTTGAGAAAAACGACGTTTTTACTTTTAGTCTTATCATATGTATGAAACTCCTAACATATCTATAAATGTTTGTCCGTTCAATTATTCACACCATAATTACGTCAGCTATTGCAGTAGTACAATGTGAAGAAAAATATTGTTCCTCAACTCAATTTGTGTTTAGCATCTTCGTAGAGACGTCTTTCGCTACCCAAAACATTATTTCTAAGAATAATGGTAAAGAGAGAGAATGCTATTTATTGAATAAGTTTAATATTATAACTGTGTTGTTAGAATAAAAAAATATTTTTTGCAAACTTTCCAAGTCGACCGACAGTTATTTATTTATTAAAATATTGTTATTTTCTTTAAGAATACGTAATGAATATTTTGAATTATGTAAAATCTGTAACAAATGTCAGTTCAGTTCTTTAATGAAGGCGCTTCGAGCGTGCCAGTAGAGGACAAGTCACTTCGCCAATGTCACGTTGAATGGAGAAACAATGTCGAAAGAGATTGTTCACAAAGAGATAAAGCCACACTACGATCGATAACATGTTAAAAGAGTTAAAAGAGAGTTCGAAGAGAAATGTAGTATCGTGACATTTGGTTCTCTCTGTACTAAAAGTGTGAAGAAAAATATTGTACAATTGTATAATAATAATAAGTTGTAACTTTTCTCGTTGGCCATAATATTTGAATATTACAATAACTGTACCATCGTAAATAAGCAGTTTAAAACACTTTTCATCAAGTGGCATTCCATTAAAGTGCAAAGTGTATGAAATAAAATCCACTAAAACGACACGTATATTCGCAAACAATATACATAATGGTCCACGAAGTAAGGTATTCAGCAAAAATATTAAAACAAGCACCATAATTTTTGGATAATCTAAAATTAAAGTCTCACAAAAAAGGTGAAAAATAGCCGAGTTTGTACTGTAATATGAGAATGGTGGGAAAATAGTTTTGGAGTTCCATTTGAATATGAAATTAATGTCGTTTTTATTTGCATGTAGACGCTGTTCTGGAAATACCTATAATACATTTAGTTCCTTCAAATGCAGGTGTTCAAAGTATATTTATTACCGGAAACAATTAGTATTTATTCATAATTATTAATTCCGTTTTAAATTTATTACATGGCATTTCTTAAAAAAAAGACATATTTAGAAAACGTACAAGAATTTCAACGCTGCTGGATGTAGAAAGCATGACTTAGCAGTCAGAGCGCTTGAACGGTTTTCAAGAGGCGCGGGTTCTAATCCTTCGTTCATTACCTAACGAACGCAGCTGCGTTCAATTTTTTATACGTTTTCTAAATATGTATTTTCAATTTCCTTAGTGCGGTGCGAATAACAATTTTTAAACGATGTTAAAAAAATATATGGAATTTCTTTTTACGATTATATTTTGTTGTATATATGTAGCTGGCTCAC
The DNA here is from genome assembly GCA_038994665.1 of Podotricha telesiphe. Lineage (NCBI taxonomy): Eukaryota > Metazoa > Arthropoda > Insecta > Lepidoptera > Nymphalidae > Podotricha > Podotricha telesiphe. Next base: position 273,699 of record JAOYRR010000478.1, read on the forward strand.
TGTACTTATGTATTTGAGAAGTTTCTGATTGTATGTGATAAGTGCTGGTTCATAAACCCCGTGGGACATATTATGTAGTATATGTTTGTAAACCTGTTTTGCCTGGCCTGCAATACAAACTAAAGACCCAAAATTCGCCATTCAAGTCTTTTAAATCTAATAAGCCTTTTAAAATAATTTTGAAATGACTACCTGTGACTACTGACTACTGTAAAGTGTTCAAAACGTCGGGTTCTAAAATGTATTTTCGAACACCAAAATTATACGCAATTAAAAATAGTTTCATCAAAGAACTTTTAAAATAAATTATATACTCGTATTGATTTCTTTATTATTTCAGCGTTGACAGAAAATGTAAGAAGAATATTGTTGCAAATGAGCGGAGAGTGATGTATTACGAAATAAACAAAAATAAAAAGGAAACGCTGTGTCGTGACTATAATAACCTTATTCATATGAGAATAAAAATAATATGAACGTGACTGGGGAAGTCCCTGAAGGGATTACAAAGTTGAGTTCATTTTTTTTGCTTTCTGTACACGTCTTCCTTGTATGGTACTAACGTTACAAAATATAATTACAAAATATATTTTCTTCAGCTTCTCTTTTTTTTCTGCATAGCAGGGTAGTCAGAGGGAACCTAAGACACTCCGTTCTCCACATTTAGTGGCAGAACCTAACTTCACGCTCTGTCTTCGAATGGAAATCGAACTCACACATTATATGACTCTATTCACTGTCTCACTACACCACGATAGCCACTAATCTTGTATGTAGCTTTATCTCACCTCATTAGAGAACTAGGCAGAGGCTATTTGCGTGAAATAATATGAAATATATAAGAAACTTTTTATTTCACGAGCAGTTTCTTAGCATTATACTGGATTAAAAGTGAGCTTCATTTGTGACGTTATTATGAACACTTAATTAGCTAACTCAAATTTAAATGGCTCTCCGTCGAGTAATGTAAGTCATATGTGCTTGTGTAATCTTTCTTAATATTTACAATACAAAAATATGAAAATATGAATAAACAAGTATTATGCATTCTTCTGCAATTCGTTGCATATTCTCCACAATTAAGTCAAGCGATGTTTCATATTACCCCCATAATTTTGTAAAATAGAGATATGTCACGTGCGTATACAGAGTATACAGAGTGTGTATTTTTTTTAAATTGAAATAGGCTCAAGAGCCTACTATGTTTTTTTAAATTATGTTTAAAAAAATAATATTTAAATGAGAATTGTCACCATTACTAATGCTTGTATCAATATTATGTCTAACAGTAAGCCCTTTAATCCAAAAAATACACCTTACTTAGTTACTTTTTGGTAACATGTACGTCACTTTTATATAAATAATATAAATGTCAAACACGGTAGAGTGGTTAATATTCCAATTTAATAATTTTGTGTTTATAATGTATTTCTTTTTTATAATTTTTTTTTTTTTTATTTTATTTATTTTTCAGATTCAACAACATTTGGTTACACGATACATACATAAAAAAGAAACATAATGTAACGAAACTTAATCTAAGTGTAAAAGCTGAGCGGATACAGCATGCACGAAAGAAAAAAAACAAAATGAGCTCCTAAGCTTCAGCTTAAAAACTAACAAAATGAAATAATGGTCAAGATCTAAAAAATAATGGCGTTCTGCACTTCATTTCCATAAAAGCGTTAAATAATGCCAAGTTTCATTTTGCACCGTCCGCATGCATAATTTTCGTAAAAATCTACCAAAAAAAATTCTTCACATAATATTTAGAGCATGTACTTATAAACTCTCTATTAATTATCTCAATCAACAATAAACCTACTTAAACGAATAAAATATGAACCAACGATAAAAAATTAGAACTTCCACTTAACTATTGGTTGCTCGTAGTATTTATGTTGTTTTTGCGAGTGTGTGAAAACGGGCGAAATATTATTTTTGAAATATATATGCATGTGAAATTACTTACAATTCATTCAGGACGTTATGGGAATCTGTTGTGTGTAGCCTGCTTGCGTCTTTGGACAGTTTAGTATCGTTTAACTTCTGTAATGTTTTTGCACTCGTTAGCTTAGTGGTCGTCTACCTGCTAATGTAAAGCGAGTCGAGGTTCATTTTTCAACCCAATATGTATTTATATATACTAATCTATTTTTCTCCAACAGCATCTGAATGTGAAGGCGATGATAGTGGATTCAATCACTTTAATGGATAATAATAATATTTAAATTATTTTAACATTCCTGATCTGGTAAGACAGCACCACAAATTTTCTCTCAATACGCAATGTCTCGAATTCAGACAGAAAGCAATGCGGTGAAATGGTCAGGTCTGTTTGTTAGCGATTGGTTGTGGTTTCGATTATCACTCTGGGGAATGATTATATTTAATTTACTTGTATTTCTCTGAGCTAGTAAATCAAAGTGCGGTATTAAGTTCCGTCACTCAACACACTAGGCACTAGGTTCTCTCTGTCTTCCTGCTATGCGGGAAAAGGTGTGACTGCATTCTTTGTTCCAGTTTTATTATAATTCTGATTAAATGTATTTTTATCAATTCAATTAATCAGGCCGATAGACTGATAATGCTCGATTTCCAGTTAATTCAAAAAAATATATGAAACGCTGTTCATTAAAAGAGAAACTTTTAAAATAATCGGAGCTTTTCAATTCGTATATTTATTAATATCACTTAAAGCGAGGCTTTAATATAAATAAATACAATTAAACGCAAACAACAATAAAGAAAGTATAATTTGGTTATTAAAAAACATTCAATTTGGACATAAATTTAGAAAATTTCCAAATTTAGTAATAAATCACTCCATTTACAATTTTAATTTGTACAATGTTACGTAAAGTATGCCAAACACATGGCAGTGTGTATGTCACTGTTGTATAAATAACATACATTGCTAAGGTAATGTGTATCTAGTAAATATAGATTATTTTTAACATTTTTTAAAGTGTTATTCGCACACTTAGGAAATTGAAAAATACCTGTTTAGCCGCACCTCTTGAATACCGTTCAAGCGCTCTGACCGCTAAGCCATGCGTTCTACATGTGTTCAAATTTTCAAATATTGGTTGTCTTTTTCAAATATTGATTAGCCCAAAATCGGATTTGTATTGGACCACTGCCTTCTGAACATACGACCTAACTACTAGGACATCATTGCCTATATTTTTTATTGTACTTTTATTGACATTGTACGACTATAACTTTATTTTTGCGACACAAACTTTGGATGGCTGTGGTTGTAATTTGTTTTCAAGGAAAAGCGTTATTTATATAGTATTATTTAGTCGACCAGCAAAATAATATAATAATAAAATATTTTTTAATTTGTCAATAGTATTTATGTTTTTACATAGAAGTGAAAAACTAATTTTTTTTAAATATAAGAAAGTAAAGCTAAGATTTAAAGTATAAAATTTATCACTAAATAGTGGAGACGTACTTACTAGCCCACTATGGTTATGAATTTGAATAACACACCATTACACGGGGGTATACATACTGCCACCAAGTCGTAAGCTACTAACTAAACTTATAATCCATGAATTCCGCTTTACCCAAAAACGAAAATTGTAAAACTATGGTTATAGCACAGAAACGAATCCCCACTCCCCACATATCTGTTGCGCCACAGCACTTGCGCCACAAGAGCTTTTTAATATAATCGTTAGTTATTACAGTGTTGATGTTTCGCAAGCCGCCGCGCTCTAGCAAATATAAACATTTCCCTCATGAATATTTTATGTTCTAATAATAACGGCAGAGTTACCGTGCATTGTCGAACCTCGAACCGTCTTTATTTGTTATTGTGGCTTAAACTGTTAAAACTACACGTACTACGTATCTTAAGCGTAAAAGCCGCAATATTTATTTGTTTTTGTCACTTTGAAGTCAATCCTATGAAGAAAGTTGAGAGAATGTCGCGCCACGTCAATGTCATCCATAACGTCCGAGTATTAAATGATTATATTAGTATTTTATTCTGCGACACACACGTAGAAAATAGTGTCTGGGCTGTCCGTTCTTTTTTTAAAAATTTTATTAATTAGAACATTTCTCCATTTTATTCCATTTAAATCATTGTCATAACACAGGCCACATGGTGCAGTAGAACAGCGGCTGGCTGTAAAAGCGATTGGTTGTGGGTTCGATGAAGCGATTAGTTGGTAGTTCGTTCTCTCGGATTATAAGTGAATTATTTTTATTTATCCGCTCGAATAAGGCAATTCACAAATTCGTAAAGTTCAGCCACTCAACACTTATTGTCTCGATTTCGGGCGGAAAGTGGAGGATGAAGTATCTTGACACTAGGTTCTCTACACGGGAAACACCGTCAGGTGAATTAATTGTTTTTTCATGCACATTGTTTAATTTTGAATGCTCTGTATATCCAGAGCAATTAACTTATTCCTTTTCTAAGTAAAGGAAACTAAAAATCTAAATTTTTAAATGCAACTGCATGCTCTAGTTACATGAACAGAAACACCGCGAGCTGCGCTTTGAAGCTTAACATCAGCGAGATTTTTATATTTTCCTCAAAACGTACCTCTACTCGGGGAGATTTTTATTTAATTAAATTATACTAGTTTCTTACAAGTCATCGGCAAATAGCATTACATTAGCTGTTCAAAACATGTTAGTCAGCAATCAGTAGCAGGGTAGTCAGAGAAAATTTAGTGCACTCCGTTCTCTACATTCCGCTCGACAAAGACACATTGCATTTGACATTGACATCATCAAACATGCAAAATTTCTATAATTTCTGGCTTCACGCTTTTCCTGTATAGCAGGAAAGTCAGAGAGAACCTATTGTCAAGAAATTACATTGTCCTCTTGTCACCCGATATCGAACTCAGCGCCGCGATTTCTAAGGTACCAAAGCGGAGAAATGAAAATAATTTGACAGACGCTGTATCACTGCCCCACGATTGTCTCAATAAGAAATGTAATTAAGAAATTATTTATATTACATAAAAATAGATAACATACAACATTTTATTAACCCAGTGACGTAGCTGATAATCTTACAACATAATCATCAAAGAAGAGAAATAAAACATAACGGGTCCTTTCAACCAAAGTCAAAGTCTTAAAATAATACCTAAATGCGCATTGTACTCAGACCTCAGTTCCATCCTGTCGCGTTAATTTCAATATTGAATTATGTTTCACATAACAACACGTTTATATGTTTCTTTAGTTTCATGCATCTTCCATATAGATAGGCAGAGAAACAAGTGTTGAGGCACTCCGCTCTCCGCGTTTCTGTTATTTTTTTAGAAACATTGCTCATTGAGTTTGTTTCAGAGCGAAGATATGAAAATCATTTTGGAATATAATCAATTTCCCAAATGGAAATTTACAGTCTGATACGGTCTACTGCACGACGGCGTCTAAACTATTTAATAATAGCTCTATTACGAAGTTTATATACAGATTCGTCTTTTAGTTATCGGGAAGTACCTATACAATATAAATACTTATACCTAATATTAGTTTTCAATTTTTTCCTGTACGATAGATTCATTTACAGCTTTTTAAATATTCTAGTAGCTGACGTCGCTATCTAACAAACTGAAGCCAGCTGAAGTATATTTTGAAACATTGAAATTCCATATAAAATGTTGAATAACAAACGGATGGTTTAAAATAACATTATTAGTTTCACGTTAGCACGGTAGTCGGAGAGGTCTCCTTTTTCTCCGTTCTACTTTTTGCCCGATGTCCTTACTTAGGTACCAGAGCCTGTAAATAACAGAATGAAGCTAGGGAAATTCACAATAATGTTGCTAATAACACAAGTTAGAATAAATTGTTAAAATTTTAACATGAGCGTGATTGGTTGTGGGTTGGATTCCCTCTTGATGTAATGATCAAAATGTTCATTTCTCTGCTCCGGTGAACAAGACAAAACGCGGCGTTGAGTTCCGCCACTCAACACGCAAAGTTTCCAATTCGAGTAAAAAGTGAAAAATGCATCTTTAAAAAAACGTATAGCTAATTCTGTTTAAAGCTGCTATCGCACTCGTTGTCTTCGTAAATAAAAATAGTTTCAAATATTTGTGCCAAATTTTACTATGCTTAAAAATCTAAAAATGTAAGACACACTTTGAAATATCTCAAAGTATACGATATTTAGATGAAAACTATAGACGAAGCAAATCATTTTAAACAATTCATGCAATTTAACTATAAACTACAGTTACGATTTTATAGCCATGGATCGAAATTTAGTGCGTTTTTATTAGGATTGCCTATACACGTACATACGTAGGGGAGAACTTTGACCTATATATAGGGAGGGGGTGTGTAATATGTTTCCTTTTTAATACAATTTTATTAGCTTCACTTGTATCCATCTATCACCGTAAAGAATCTTGCAACGCTATTTTAAACCATCGTGGTACAGTGGAACAGCGTCTGACTGTAAATGCGATGGTTGTGAGTTCAATTACCACTTAAGGGGACGATTATATTTAAATTATTTTTATTTCTTTACTCTGGTCACTCACTTAATAGAAGCGTGGCGTCGAGTTCCGTCACGCAACATGCAATGTCTCGACTTTGGGCGGAAACTAAAGAACGTAAATGTAAAGCTGAAGCTGCTGTTTTAAATCATCATAATTTCCTAAGGAAATTACACTTTGAAAATGTTTAAAGTAATTATAATTTACCTGTAATTGTTGAATATAGTGGACGAGAAGCCAAATCGTTAATAAAGGTTTAATTTTCCTTTAAAATCACGAAATCTGAAACAAAAAGAAAATGTTAATTATTAATTTTAGTCATTATTGTTTTATACAAAGCGCGGCGTTAAGTTCCATATCCGCTTGACAAACAGCGCCGATGACGATGCTACTAAAACGAATGATTATATGAAATCTTGGCCACTCTGATAAGACAAAGCGCCATGTGATGAACGGAGTGTCTTGTCACTAGGCTCTCTCTGCCTATTACCGTGAAACTTCTTGTTTTTTTATTAATTTGTTATTAACAAACCATTATTCAATGCTTTGTATATTATTTATGGCCGTAGAATACAAAACAGTTGTGAAAACATCACTATCTCTCTCTTTGAAAATAACATCAAGACAGGAATTTGTAATTGAAAAATATATAATAATAACTTATAAAAGTAGCTTCACATTTATAAATACACTAAGCTCTTGCACGAGCTTTCGTGAAAGGCTGTATAAAATGTCATAGTTTTACGGATCATTTCAAGCTTATGTCGGTAAAAGAACGTATAGAAATATATAATTTCATATGTCACGTTTTCCCTGTCTAGTGCAGCAAACTGTGGCGTCAAGTTACGCCGTCCTACAAACGTCTCTTCTAATATGCTCAAAAGGATAGCAGAATATTAATCGCTAGATAGCGACTTAAGACTTAAATAAAAGACTTAAATATAGTCTTCGTTCTATAGTCTAGTACCTAAGACAAAACGTGGCGAGTGAGTGAGTGAGTCGTGCCTCTTAACACGTCATGACGGAAAGTGGAAAACGGAGAGTCTTGACACTAGGTTATATCCGACTACCCTGGTATGCAGGTAAAAGCGTAAAGCTTACAAAAAATATATTACCACGGCGGCGTAGAGTTTCGCCACCAATGTCTCTAACAATGAATGGAGAACAGAAAATAGAGTGTCTAAACACTAGATTTTGAATATCCTGTAAATGTGTGAGATCGGTACAGCTAAATTATATATAGCTTACTAATGTAAAACTAAAAACAATGAAAATGCGTTATAATCATAAATTTATAATAAATTACATAGTTCCGCAGACATTTTATAGGCCTTCATTTTGCGTAATGGAACGTCAAAGTGATCGATTGTTTTCAAGCACTGGTCGCTACTGACCAAACGGTTTGAGACCTAATATGACAGGAAAGAGCATTAGATACTCGTATTTAGGTTGTACGTAAGTACTATAAAGAAATTAACAATGATTTTTTAATTTGCTTGAAGGCCATCTTTATCAATGGGACAGTATATGATGTTACACGCGATGGTTGTGGGTTCGAATCCCACAGCGGGAAAGATTATGGTTGAATTACATTTTTAGACAAACATTTAGAAAACGTATGACCATTTGAAGGCAGCAGGATTCGAAACCGTGCCTCTTGGAAGCTGTACAAGCGCTCTGACCGCTCAGCCATGCGTTCTACATCCTACGTCGAAATTTTAATTATTTTTATTACTAGTTTTTTTTATTGATAGAGGAAATAAAACAAAAACAAATAAGTAAATAAAAGGGTTAAATTATTTTCATATTGCCGTTCTGCTAAGACAAAGTGCGGTCTTGAGTTCCACTCAAAATTGATACAAAATGGAGACTAGTTTTTTACACTGCATTCTCTGCCTACCCAGATAAGCTAATAAAATTAAAATTTATGATAAAATTAGATTTCACATCAGACCTTTATTAAAACAACATCTCCATTGTATAGCGTAACCTCATTTTAAAGCTTTATAGTACAAGAAACTCAAAATGCGGAATCAGTCTCTATTTTTCAATCCTTTTATTTATTTGTGTTCCATGGAAAACGATGAAACGGTAGAAACAATGGCCCACAAATATTTACAATTTTTAACGGTGCTATATTAAAAGTGTGGCATTCTTTTGTCATATTATTTTATATTATGAACTTTCTATGGGTCATCGTAGAGAGTTTGACTGCATCCGCGATGGTTGTGAGATCGATTCCCACTCAGGGAATAATTATAATAACACTCAGTTCCTTTACCTGCCCTGCTATACAGAAAATATATGAGGCATAAAAAAAGGAGTTTCTATGACATATAACGAAAAACACATCTTTTGAATTCAATTATCACTGAATTAAATTAAATAGTGGATTTTAATGGCATTTTGATAATTTCTCGCTTTCTCCCGCAAGCAGAGAGAACCTAGTGTCGAGACCCTCCGCTCGCCACTTTCCTTCCGAATTTAGCATTTCAAGTTAAGTAGTGAGACACAAAACGTCTTGAATAATAACTATTTGAATAAACATCACACCTTGTCTAAGCACACCGATAACACAATTGGGGTTCGTCGTCTAACGTACAATTATAAAGTGCTTTGACACATGGTTCTCGCTGCCAAATTGGCTTAATGCAGGAAATGCACAGCAGTTACTTTATGATAGAACAATTGAATAAAGCTATATAAAAAGCTTTTCAAGTAAAATGTCGAAAGAAATATACTGTACCTAATAAACGTATATATTTATATTTTAAACTATATTTCCACGATATTCTTCCTATGAGTGTCAAATGTTTCCACGTCCGCGTCATGGAGATAAATCTGCGTTGCACTACAGCTTCACTGAAAGCGAATGCATTGCCCGATAACGTCAGCTATATAAGCGTTCTTAATAAAATATTTACACAGCGAGTTTTTTAAAAATATAATGACTTTTATACATAGAGATATATATATATATATATATATATATATATATATAGGTAATGTAAGTGAAGTGGAAAGCTAAATGTAACTGCTTCAAATTATTTTTAGTCACTACTATTTTTTACCTATTTGACTGAAATTTTCTCACAATTGAACGGACGCACATTTACACATAGCGGGGTAGGTTCACCACAAGCGTACACCAGAGCGAATAGTTTAAATATATTCTTCTGAATGGAGATCAAATCCAGTAAAGGGTTCTAAAATGTATTTTCGAATACCAATAATATACGGGATTAATCCGGTTAAAAATAGTTTCATAAATAAGGATTTTTAGAATTATGGTAAAAAATTAAATAAAAATAATTAATATTTTTATTTTAAATAAGTATATACTCGTATAATCAATAGCGGACGCTCAATATGGCCGAATTAAACAAACAAATAATATTTTACATTCAACGTGATAACCTAAAAAAACAAAAAGTTGATATATCAAATTTCTTTCTTTAGTACTTCCTTTAGCAGTAACATAATATTATGGTACTGAGAGTGTCTTATATTTAGTTTGAATTAGCTCCTTTGTATACTCTAGTTTGTTTGTCAACACTTCGTTCTAGACTGCAGACTGGCTTGGGAATAAATTTTTCTACTGTTTTGCCGCTTATATAAACTATCGATTTGATTAATGTAGGCCATTCTAGCCTGGACATTCTGGCTATTCTGGCTGTCGTACAGCCTCTGATTGTACGCGATAGTTGCGGGTTCAATCTCCTTTAAGGGAAATGATAAATTCAATATAGTGGTAGGTTCGGTGCGGTGTTAGTTTACCCAACATGCAATTTATAGCAAATGAGCGAAAAACAGAGAACCGAGTGACTTAATATAAGGTTATCTCTGCCTGCATGCATGTATGCGTGTAATGCGTTAAGAAAAAAAAAATAATCGCTTAGACCTCTTAATATTTTTACAACTTTGCTTTTTTCTTACAGCTCTTTAATTTTCAATATAAATCACATCTTTACAAGCCACGAATAATGTTAAACGTAAAATTTTATTAAATTAAATTTGTATCAAAGGGCATTCATTACTTACTAATAATTGAATATAATGTAATTAACATTGTATTCAATTTTTTTGCACCAAAAGCTGTAATTAGTCTCAAAACAAATTTGTGATGGCCAAGACATTATGAAAATCATGCCTCCCACTTCTCACTAAGCAAGCAGAAAATGGGCACACGTGTCCGGATTCGATGACTAATATTTTCATAGCATAGACACGGTGCGTATGCGTATATATTAACACTTTAAAAAAATGTTAAAAAATATTTAATAAAGAGCATTCTCTCTTGACAAACGATTGTTCGTAAAATAATCTTTGGGTAGCAGAAATTTGTAAAAATCTCTCTACAGAGATGCTAACAACAAATATAAGTTGTAATAAATCGTAAAAAAATTTTTCACGTAGCTGGATGTAGAACGCATGACTTAGCGGTCAGAGCGCTTGAACGGTTTTCAATAGGCTCGGGTTCAAATCCTGCTGCGTTCAAATTTTAATTACGTTTTCTAAATATGTATTTTTCAGATAGATACATTTAAATATATTCAATATTAGTATAGATTAATATCGTCTACACACTTTGCTTTGTGAATCCAAATTGAATCTCGTAGTGTAATGAAAATAAATTGTTATTACAACTATAGAACTACACAAGGGTTCCGTACTTAGCAATTTTATATTGCAAATTTTACGCTGCGACTACTTTTTATAGTCGTATGTAGTTTTCTACTACATAATTATATATTTTTTTCAGAGAGCTAATATGATCCACGAAAACAATTTTTTTTAAATACTAGTCACGGCCATCGTTACACAGTCGACGTCTGACAATAAGCGCGATTGAATGTAGGTTCGATTCCCACTCGAAAAGATGATGTATTACATTTGAATTACATTAATATCCGCTCTGGTATGAAAAAGACACGCATCGTCTCGATCTCAAAAAGAACATTATTTCAACGAGAAGAACCCTAAACAGTCTGGACTTAACACGAGCTCATATAAAAAAGGATTATTCTACTCTCAGACGCTATTAACGAGTATTAGCGGCATTTCTACACAAAATCTATCCCGCTGTATACATATTGTGGTGAGTCTAAGCTTTTAAGTAATCTTAATTGTACTTAAGTTATACATCACTAGTAAATAAACATTATTTTTGAAGTAAAAATATCTTGAAACAAAAAGCGACCTTATAGAACGCGTTAGTACATACTATAGTTTGTCCAATTGGATATAAAAAAACGACTTTCACGAAAAGAAAGGTTTCTCTATATGTATGTATATTTTTAGCTTATTGTGATTAGCAAAACACTTGCGTCCCGTCACCATATTACGAGAAAACAACAAATCACTTATATGGAATAATCAAATTACGTGAGTCTCACGAAATACTAGCCTTATTCATACCCCTATACAAGTGTACGGAACTGGTTTTATGATGCATTTGCCTCACTCTTCCTTGGCTGCTTTTGTATAATTGAAATGTACATATTTTTTTACATTTTAAAGTGTTATTTGGAAATTGAAGAATATATTTAGAAAACGTATATTTAAACGTAGCGGAATTCGAACCCGCGCCTCTCAGAAACCGCTCAAGGTTTGCGGTTTGCCTTGGAATTGTACATTATAGTAATACAAATAAAGAAGCCATCGTAAGTAATTAAACTAAACGTTAAAACTTTAGACTCAAATCACATTGTTTATATATCTTATGTATTTTAATTAACGTTATTGTAACACAATTAAGAGATGTACTGAATTAGTAATGTGCGTTGATTGGGACCAAATCCCACCCGGTTAACAAGTAAAAAATATTTGATCTTAGAGTATCTCCGGTTTTTTTTACGATGGAGGCGGTCCGCCCCCACCTAGAACACTGGCTCAAGAGGAGTTTCGGGGTGCTGACGTTTAGACTGGTGCAGGTGCTGACGGGGCATGGTTGCTTCGGCAAATACCTGCACCAGATTGCACGTCGGGAGATGTTGCGATCCTGCGACGTCTCATTGGGGCGGAGAGGGTTTCCGGTGGGTTTTAGTGGGTAGTACGGGTTTTGGTTCCCGGTAAGTCCCACAGTACCGCCCGCAAGGGTCTAGTCTGCGTAAAATGCATTTCTAAGCGTAAAAAAAAAATCTCCGCTTTGGCTAAAGAGGCTGGATCGAAAATAAAAAACGCAGTGATTTATTTCAATTACCGTAACTCTTCTTTATGTACGAGCCATGTGAGTCTAACATAAACGCGTGTACAACAGTTGACAGTAGCTAAGTAATATATCGTCCTTAGCCTCAGGTATCGACACTTTCCGCACGTGAATTAGCCCCAAGGGAGCCATGGTGTCTGCGAAATTGCCAAGATGGAAATATTGCTTTGACTATTCATGTGTTCATATAATAAAAGTACAGGCTTGATTCTTTTAAAAATCGAATTATATACAGGTAATGGATGTATTTTTACATAATATATTAAAAGATATATGGTAAGTCTTACTAGTGAATCGTAAGATTTGCTTATCATTTGTCGTACTAATTCTAGTTGTAAACAAGATATAGTTTTTTCCTAAAAAGAACAACACAAAAGACTCATGTTGGTAGTCAATAAGAAAAAGGCTTAATAGGAAATTATTGTTTACATTGTGTGTATTTTTTAATGGAGTAAGAAAGCTAATATTTTCATATTAATGCATTAAAAATAAATGAAGTTAATGACACAAATATTGCACAAAATACGCATTATTATACAAAACTAAGGCAACTCGTATTTTATAAGACAAAGGGGCTACTAGATAGAACATAGCTTTAAAATTTGATATATTGAAATACAGCAAAGAACCTAGTCCTTTAACGTCTGTTATCTTTTAGAGTCTATCATTGGTTTATCCTTAACCTGGATAATAAATTCGCTGCGAAGTTTTAAAATAGGCGCATATGCTATCAAGCTTTTGAAATATTTGCACTGCACGAACCAAATACAGAAACTGTATTTTTGAATAACAAATAGGTAAATTTAAAGCCTTATTCTGGCAACAACCGAGCAATATTGGCCAATATCCAAATCGCACGCGGTGTATTTCTGCCAAATAGCTAAATTTAAGCTGCTAACTACCGGAATATCACGCTGTGCTTACAATATTTTTCTAGATTTTTGTCATTTTACTGATGCTTAAATCGAATATTGTTTTGTTGTTTTATATTAGATAACAAATTTATCATACCTAAATACACACACACACACACATTTAAAATATCTATAAGGATATCTGTCATAACATTCTGTCCAAGCTTTCTTGGACACACTTGCTTTCATCATAATTCTCAAATTACTTCATTGCACATCCTATATCCGAAATTTGAACCAACAACCTTTTAACAATCTTTAAAATAAAGTCACTATACAAAAACCACAAAAGGAAATTCTCATTCCATATCTTCCAATAGACCATTATCTTAGACTATGTTATAAATATATAACTACGTATGGTAATACAATCAGAAGCAAATCTCTATGACTACGTCTACGGATGTCAGTCAGATCAGATAGTTTGATAGGATAGAACATTTTGCCTTTACCTTATAGGAATAGGACGCATTTAAATAATAAAAGATCTAGATAAAGTATTGAGTTATTTCTAGTAAGCAACTTGATATGGTAATACTGGATACGCCTTTGTTGCGCAGTGGAACAGCCAATGGTTGTGGGTTGGAATTTTATTCAGGGGAATGTTTATATTTATGTTAGGAAGTTAGTCGGAAAGTGGAGAACGAAAAGTTTTCAAACAGTCACAGGTTGACTACTTACGACTTTGCCTACACTGCTGCTACTCGTATAAACGCATATACCAATGAAAAGTAAGTAATAAAAAGTCAAGTTTGGTTGGCGTTTCAAGAGGAAGGCCTTCGTTCAGGAGTGGACGGCGGCCATCTGTACATGATGGCTGCAGATTCAAATTTAACTATAGTTTCTTTATTATAATATAATCTAATTATTTGTATACATATATATGTATGTAAATATTGATGTATTTTTTTTATTATATTTTATAGGGTACGGACCCGTGGCAATGGTATTAATAATTTAAATGTTTTTCCTATTTTTATATGATAACCTGTTTTATTTAGTATTTTCAGTATTTAGTCAAAGACTTATACAAATCATAGAGCATAGTGTCTCTATGTGTGCCCTAAAAAGGCCTGTTTTATTTAGTCATATGTATTTATTAATTTAGTACGGAATAATTATATGAACAAAAACTTTGAGAATGTTATATTATGTCCATTTTAATATTAAATTTGAATAAAACAAAAACATTTTATAAAAATTCAAGGCAGCTTCAACAAAGTCTTTAGAGAGGGCAGATTTAACAGAGAAATAATAGCTTTTTAATATATTGAGAAAATATAAGATTTATTTATAAGTGTCATTCCCAAATGACATATCGAACGGAAAGAAATGTAACGATTCTTTATTAAATAAACTACATTTTTATTATTATTTCAAAGAAACATGTACAAGATAGAAATGTCAAAAACATATAAAATACTAAAGTATCATGGCGCAGTTTCAGTGTATAGGTTTGATTTCTGCTTGGAGTATTTATTATAGTCTAGTCACTAGTGAATATGACAGCTTCCGTTAGACTTTGTAAACAAACGAGCTTTCAATCATAGGTTAATCCAATACTTATATCATAATAATCTTACTGATAGTTCATATAAAAACCAACCACCTTATTACATATTCAATAAAAGTATATAATATTTGTAGACAATCTTATGTCTAAATAAATATATTTAAGTATTGAATATAGAAATACATATAACAAAAATGGAACTGATCGCTGTCTATTCATGAAAGATATATGAGAAAACCTATTTATTTTTATTTTCTGAAAAGAAGACCTATTTAATATTAATTTTTATTTAATATTAATTTTTCTTATATATATATTGATTTCAAATTTTTTTTTCTGTTCATATGTGTACGCTAATCTTAGAAACGGCTAAACCGATTTATATGCAAATTTAAACATTTAATGCTTATTTTATATCAATTGGGCTTTAAATAAAAAAAATTCAGTTACCACCTTTTAATTTATATATTTAAGCTAAGTTTATCATTTAAGTAAGAACGTGGTCGGGCGAAAACACGGAATAATTTAGTTATATAGTTTACGAAGGCGAAGCTGCGGGCGGGTCACTAGGAAAAAATAAAACCAGCGAATGACAAATGTTTCTTATATTAATATATTATAAAAAAATGTTGTCTGTCTGCGCTGCTTCTCTATCTATAGAAACTATACCACATTTCGTACTTCTTTGCCAGCATACTTTTTTGTTAAGATCGGAGCCAAAGTATTAATATAATGATTCAGATCACTTTGATAAATATTCATCTTTTCCAAACTACTCGTAATATATTAAAATGTATGAAATTGGACGTTGGCTTTCTTTTAAAATATAAGTTTATTACAGAATTTTGCTCGCGACGTAAATGAATTATATTGACAGTAGATGTCACGATGTTTAAATGGTTATGTATATTTTTAAATATATGATATCGTAATATATCGTTTCTTCATGTTTCATGGATAAGAACTTAAAGATGAAAATTCTTCTAATATTCTAATATATCCTTCATTTTGTATGGAAAATAAAAAGAGTTGCAAAAAAGGCCGCTTAATTAAGCACTTTTTACCTTTTTTGGAAATAACAATACATATCTTTTTATAACTCGCTTAATATCTTTTAGAATATATCATATATAAAATTATATATTCTGAGGAGTATCTTTAATAGTATAGCATTTTAAAAAAGGCACTTAAAACAAATTTTACGGGCACTAGAGTTTTATCAAGAGAATCTCATTTCATTGGATCAACTTGCAAAGTACAGCCACTAGCCACATACTTAATGGGTTTTCAAAGGGACGCCAACTATGCACATAAACTATAAAAAATTCTTCATCTATTTAAAACTTAAAGGACTGAAGTAAAATAGTTTTTAGATTCTTAAAATTATCTCACATTTCGTTGATATTTTTTACCGATTTCTAGATTTTATGTTAGATAGTTCTTACTCATTTTTATTTTGTTATACAGCTCTTCCATTCCTCTTGCAGTGGAACAGCGTCTGACTGTAAACGCGATTGGTTGTGCATTCGATTCCCACCCAAAGGAATGATTATATTTTAATTATTTAAAAAAAATCGCCTAAGACAAGCGCAATGTTGATTTCCGTAAATTTCATATGTTCCATTATATTTGAGCTAAAACAGTCAGTTTCCATACAGTAGCAATAACATTCAATAATAAATTAGATAACGTTTAGATTATTATTATTATAAGAAGTATCCGTTAAGTGCGGAAGCAGTAGGCGGGCAGAGATAAGCCAATTCGGGTTATTGTGATCAAATGTCACTAAATATTTTTTAGACCCTGGCCTGATATACTACAATAAAACAGTAAAAAACTTGTGTCTTTACGTTGAATATGTGTACGAATATTATGTGCGTATAAGTGTATGTATATATATATATATATATATATATACATATATTAATTTAGATTCGACATATTTATATATATATGTCGAATCTAAATGTTATATTATATGAAAGTATATTTATAATTATATCACTACTTTTTGCACCAATCTGCGTTCTTTAATAACAAATCTCTAATACATATTTTTTTTAAAGTGTTAATCGCACACTTAGGAAATAGAAAAAGACATATTAAGAAAACGTATAAAAATTTGAACGTAGCGTGATTTGAACCCGCGCCTCTTGAACGGTTTTAAAGAGGCGCGGGTTCAATTCCCGTTGCGTTCAAATTTTTATACGTTTTCTTAATATGTCTTTCTCTAATACATTATTGGTTGCCTGTATGAAATAGCATATAGCGATAAGGCCGCCATTGCACACGTATTTTATTTTATGTATATCGACGTGAGCTGTAAATATTGTGTATATAGAGTATTATAATTATGATTTTTAAAATGGTTGTCTATCTGTTTGTCTGTTTGTTAGGGCACATCTTCGAAGTTACTAGACGGATTTGAACGATTCTAATTACTGTACAGTTTTTAACTCCTGGCAGGACTAAGGGTTTAATTCATTTCGAAATGTGGAACATGTGATGTACAATCATAAAAGAAGAATATATAAGAAATAAAGAAAACAATTCATAGCGGGTTGTTTTTAATTTCTATTTCAAACTATTTGATTATTTATATCAGAAAAAATATATATTATTTTGTAATTTAGATATATGTATCTACCTACATAAATAAGATAAGACTAGTGCGACTTCAATTCCACTGGAGGAGACAGTGGCATAAAAACTATCGTTTATCCTATGCAGTGAGATAAGCTTTCAAAAATGAGGGAAATCAAACATGGAATGGCGTGTTACTTCTCTTTCAATACTCCAAAAGCAGAAAACGCTACTTGAAGATATATTTTTTGAATCTTCAAACAAAGTTCAAAGCAAAAAAATAAAACAAAATGTAACAAAGAAGAGTTTTGCGGCCTCTAGACGTATTCATTAAGCAAAATCCAATACATTAAGGCCCCTGTTCACAATTAAAGGTATATAGTGCTATAAAGATGCTATAAAAACTGATCTCATTTTCATGAAATAGTAAAAAGAAAATAGCCTGCCAGTATAGTATGGCCTGTTTTGATTTTATACGAGTCTGTTATATTTCAAAACAGGCAAGGCAATCAGTAAAAGGAGCGTGATAACTTTAATATATTTTAAAGTATTATACGTATACTAAGTGTGAAAACAAAAATATTTTTAAACAAAAAGGAACACTTACAACAGCTTTACCTTTATTTTGGTTATCCAGGGACATCAGTCGCGAGCTATGAAAGTCTTGTATTGTCATTGGGTTCAGACACGCCTGCAATTGGCAAGCAAATGGGATGGCAAGTAATGGGTCATAATAGTGTTGCAAGGTTTTTTACATTCATTAATAGATTCAGATATTGGTCGACTGCACCACGATTGCACCTTACTAACCTCCTAAAAACAATTGTGTTTTTATCGACTTTGAAATATATATTGTTTGGTTTCATAAATAACTAATCTTGATGAGTGAAAATTGAGCGTAAATTGTTCTAATAGATCTTTACTCTGGGCTTAACTGAAATAAATGATTGTGTTTTTTTTTAGATGTAAGTAGAGAGTAGAAGAGAGGCATATTTCAATCATTCTTTTCGTTCTGGTAATAGCACAAAGTAGGGGCTGAGTCATCAACTCAATAAGCAATGTCGCGGTATATGGGAAAAAGCTACGGCCTGCTATGCGGGAAAAAGTGTAAATTTTTCAAGTTTGTATGACTTACATCTAGCTGTTTAGTGGCTGTATAAATAGATAAATTATAAAATCTAAGACAAATGCAGTATTTATCAATTTCTTTTCAGGTTTAGATTTATAGATTCCTAAAAATGTATACACATTCTCGAAATAGACGAAAACTATCGTAAGAGGGAGGATTTAATCAAATGTAATGTGATACAGCCGTCATAAATGATTCACAGCCAATAAACAAGTGCGGCCGCTTAAATATTATGTGGACAAGAAATATAACGATACGAGTATATGCTATTTCTGATATGTTACATTTAAAAATAATATATTTTATACAAATTATCTTTTGTTATTCAATATTTAATTCATCTAACACTATAGAGGCAGAGAGTGAGACAGCGTCTGACTGTAAATGCGATTGTTTGTGGGATCGATTCCCACTCGTGGGAATGATTGTATTTAAATTATTTTATTTCTCGGTCCTGGTAGAGATAGTACGGCGTTGAGTTCTACATCCCGATTTTGGGCTGAAAGAACGGAGTGTCTTGACACTAGGTTCTCTCTGACCCTAGTGTCTGACCTGCTATGCGGAAAAAAGGTGAAACTGAAAAAAAAATAAACAGCCACCAATAAATGTTTAGTGCGGCCGCTTCAAAATATATGGACCGGAACAGTTAGTTCGAGATATGCTATAACGTTATTGCGTATTTATTTGATTTATATCCGTATCGGTAGGGCCATTTGAACGTTGACACTTATATAGACTTGGCACTGCTATTGAATAGCAAAATAGAAATAAGGGAAATTGAAAGCGGGAAACGTAAATGGGGGAAAATTTAATTATATCGAATTCAAATCTACGCCTTTTAGAGCCCATCACAACACTAAAACCAATTAATATTTTCTGTTTTTATCGAACTACGCCGAAGTATGCTTAATTTATATATATATATATATATATATATTCATAATGTACTGAAATTCTGATAATATATCTAGTCTCTGTAAATAGTGTGTGATTTTGACTTAATTTCCGCTACCCAAAAACTACTTGTAATAATCGTTACAAAAAACAATGTATGCGTGAAGATAAAAATTCATAGAAAGTTTTGTCAAAACAAAAAGCTTATGACCTTTGCCTTAGCAATGCCGGTCAATAAGGAAATGGTAATAAACCATTAATCGCTAATAAATACATAATCGTATTAAAGACCCATTTGGCAATACAGCTGTTCCATGAGATTGATGTACATTTAAACTTCACGCAAACGCTTATTACTATAGAGACTTCTATAGAAGTATAGTTTAGTGCATTTTACATTAAAGCCACTTTATATGAAGTACTAAGAATAGAATTGTGAGCTTTTATGTTTTTGCTTATACCGTCATCCCGCATTATTGAAGACCATTATTCCCTTGGCCATTTAGATTGAATTCGTGCTCGGGGTGGCACCCAATTTCGCCTTTTGATATTGTAATTCAGAAAAAAGCATATTTAAAGATTTTAAACGTCCCCTAATTGAAATTTGAACCCAACACTGTGGTTTGTAATAAGCCACTTTCAACTGCTCCACAACGGCGCCAATTAAAATACATTGATGATAAAAATAGGCATGTTCGTCGTAATACATAACTCGCTTAAATCTTTTCAAAGTTATAAATAAAGACATTAATTAAAAGTGTGAAAAATATTTCAACGTGAAACAATGAAAGCGTGAAAAGTTTTCAGAAACTTTCCTACGAAATAAACCGTCTCGACGGATTCGACTTTTTCAAGGAACATTGCGAAAAGATTCGAGCGAAATTAATTATTTTTTTAAAAGTTTAGAAAAGTTGAAGTCTGTTTTCTAATAAGTAGCTGATAATTGATATAATCCTTTGCATTACTTTTAACTAGCGTTATATTTTCATATATTTTTGTATAACATCTTCAAATTTTGTGAAAGTACTATAAATGACAATAAAAGCTTTTTAAGAAACAATAAGAGTTTACTTTGGCAGAACCAGCAGACAGACAGACAGCCTGAAAGCAGCAGACTAGTCACATTGGACTTAAGAACGAATTATTATAATTGAATAACTGAAAAAAGTGCCTCCTCTGTGCTTTGACGCTTATCATGAAATATCATTTCTTGTAAAGTTCTCCATAGTACACTACTTAGTCTAATTTAGCTTGCGCGATCGACCCCAAATATAAGAACACTGCAAGTTACATAAAATTTATTAGAACACTAAATCTATACAAAACCACATTTTTATACTCAAATTTAGTCTAATAAGCACATTAAAATTTTTATGTCGCGCGTAATATAACTAACACTGAAAAATACATATTTAGAAAACATATAAAAAATTTTACGCAACGGAATTTGAGCCCGCGCTTCTTGAAAACCGTTCAATGTTCGTTCTTGAAAACGGTTTTCAAGAGGCGTGGATTCAAATCCCGCTGCGTTCAAATTTTTATACGTTTTTTAAATATGTCTTTTTCAATTTCCTAATTGTGCGCAAATTAACACTTTAAAAGAATGTTAAAAGAAAAAAAAAATAACCTACACTTATAAATTTGAGAGAATAGAGTTCGAATTGTACGAATTCCTAAATGAAAG
The DNA here is from genome assembly GCA_038994665.1 of Podotricha telesiphe. NCBI lineage: Eukaryota > Metazoa > Arthropoda > Insecta > Lepidoptera > Nymphalidae > Podotricha > Podotricha telesiphe. The sequence continues at coordinate 295,112 of JAOYRR010000478.1, forward strand.
GCGTTGTTTATTGTAAACTGTGTGTAAGCTGTGCATAATATATTAAATGTTACTTTAAAAGCCATGACTACCGGAAATTCTAAAATCTTTTTTTAGTTCCATTGAAGGTAAAAGTTACTTATTTTACCATTTGTGTTCGTTTCAACGCACGGCTTAGCAATTAGTTCTCATATCCAAATCCAAATTTTGATTGGATTTGGTTTAAAACAGTTCAGACTTTTACCATTAAAGTTGGTTAATTTAAAATTTTACTTGGAAAATATATACATTACATATATCCATATCAATCAATGTATGTAAATGAAACTCCATTACGGAGTGAGTGACAGATAACATACAGACAGCCGAAACTACAGTCTGTAAAAGGCAGGAGCTTGGCATGTAGGTCAATATTTCTACAGCAATGAACAGAAAAATTATAATCAAAAATGAAGACAGAAATGGATATGGTATATCATAATAAGCCATCGGTTGTGGGTTCAATTCCAACTCGGGGAAATAATTACTTTTACATTATTTTCATTTCTCCGCTTTAGTGACAAGACAACGGGCGGCGTTGAGTTCCCCACTGACTAAAAAAGTGTACGCAAATAAGATTTTGATAGCTGATAATAAACATAAAATGTTAAATGCTAGAAATCAATAATTATATCACCATTTACGTTGTTAATGGAAATTGTGCTTATGTCACTTGCATATAAATGTCTGCGGTGTTTTAATAAGTATTTAATAAAATCGAGGTAAATGTAGAGCCGATGAATAAGTTATTTAAAGTAAAAAAACCATTTTTCTTCTAAACATAAATCTGTAGAAGGTTAATACAAGTTGGACACAAAAAAAATTGGCCAAATAACAATAAAATTTAGTTTCTCGTCCAATTGTGTAAAAGAAGCTTCTTGCATTTTTCTTTAACAAACGAACAGACAGATAAAGACTTTTCAACTGTTAGTAGAAAGTATACATTTTACATGGAAGCAGAAAGGATAAAAGCGACCAGATGACAAGATTAGCGAAACAACACTGAACGTGAGGGGGAAGTGGGCGAATGTTATTGGTAAAACCATTACAGCGTTAATACTCTCATGAAATTCGTTTAAACCCAAATTGTTTTCCACATATCAGGAAGAATATGCTTGTACTCCCCACGTTCGAACGACAAGGGTATTAATGTAGTATTATTTTGTAGTAGTTGACTGTAAGCGCGATTGGTTGTGGGTTCGATTTCCATTCGGAGTAATGTTTATATTTATAAAGATTTCATTTCTCCGCTATGGTACCGAAGACAACGTAATGTCTTGATTTCGTACGCAATTAGAGTTTCGTATGTTTGGTTTTCTTAAGTTCACGCATCCCCCATACATATATAGCGATGTAAGTAGAGGAACTTAATCTTAAGACATTCCGTTCTCTATTTACCGCTCAATTTCAATTCTACGTGTTGAGGGGCACGCCTAAGATGACAGTGGTTTATTAGACAGAACAAAAGGAAATACTTAAATATAATAATTCCGCCAGTGAGGTATCCAACCCGCAAGCATCGCTTATATACATTGACCTCAAAAGTAATATTTAATAATATAATAATCTGTAACACGTGTACGATGCACGTGTACTGGAGATACACTTTGTTATCAGAAGCTGATATTGAATAGAATATTACTTTAGAAATTACAGTTTCAGGTTCCATACAGCCTGTAAAGTCTATTCATGGTGGCGCAATAGAATAGTTTCTAACTGTACAAGATGGTTATGAAGTTCAAATCTCAGCTGTGGTAAGGTTTATAGCATTTAAGATTGTATATAGAGGCCATTTTGGCACACACACACAGCGTCTGACCGTAATTGCGATTGAATGTTAGATATTTAGGCTCAGCGGTCAGAGCGCTTGGATAGTTTTCTAATTTGTATATGTTTTGTAAAAATATGTTTTTTTATATTTAAAATATTTTCATATTTCCGCTTTGATAAGACAAAGCACTGTGTTCAGTTCTGCCACTCACAACACACAATAACACGAATTTGGACAGACAGTGTACAGCGTGTAACTGGAGAAAAACTTGTTAGTAATCACCCTTTCTCACAGTAGCAGTATTTGGTAATCGTCCATGTTGGCAAGTTAGGCGATCCGATATATTTTTGATTAGACACGTTGAGTGGGCGGCGTTATCTAGTGATAAGCGATGCCCTTGAGTTGTTGTTGCCAAAGTTCATGTAAAGACTTAAACTGTTATATTATAAGCGTAATATTCATATAATAAATGATTGCTTCATCGTTTGAGTACACTTTGAGTCGCTTGCCATACTATATCCTCTTATTATCAGTTGTCATCACAACTAGGGCCATAAGTTATACCGTCTTTACCTGGAGGTAATCTCGGCATATTGAAATGCCATTTCCATACATTTTATATCGTAGCTGATCTCTTATTTGCATATTAAACGTCCTGCATAGTTTATTTATAAAAAGGTATTTTCTCGTCTCCTAGAGTATTTGTTACTGTAAAATGCTCCTTTTTGTGGTTGATACAAGAACGGTAACAATTGTAAATATATGTACACGCTATATGGAATGTAAATAAATACATGAAAAGTTGAATATGATGTGAATGATCCAAGAGTGGCCAATAGAAAACCTCCGCCTGCCTTAGAAAAAGATACAATAATTAATCTGAATCAAATTAAAAATTAAAATTATACTTTCGATATAAAACACATGAAAAGAGAAAACCTACGGCATACAAAAACCTTCACTTGTGAATTTCATTCATAAATTTTCTTTGAATACTTCATAATTCAGTATGAAAGAACTTGTTAAAGCTCAATAATAGTTTAAATGAAGAATACTTGGATATTGAATACCTTGTATAACTTCGTCTTCGGCTTGTTAAGAGCTTTCAGCTCAAGTTTACACAATAGAATGTTTCGTATATAAGTGATTATGTAGAATGTATGTGCATCTATATAGACTTATACACTTCAGTTTCACGCTTTTCCCCACATAGCAGTGTTAAATATTATTATATTTGATTTGTTATAAAAGAGAAAATATTAATTAACCGTCACTCTCTTGCCAATATCTTCTTGGAGAGGGGTAGAGCAGTACTAACTGACGATTTCACAAAATTATTATTATCGATAGTCTCAATCCTACCACACCAGAGAACATGATACAGTCAGCTCATTCTACAAGAATCCAGGGCAGTACGCGAGGCAACTAAGAAATCGTTGGCGGTAGTTTGAGATAATAATTGTATCAAATGACAAACGAATTCCACCTCAGTCTACCTGTGACTACGGACTACTGTAAAGTGTTCGAAACGTCGGTTTCTAAAATGTATTTTGGAATACCACAAATTAGGATTAATCCGGTTAAAAATAGTTTAATTTCAAAATGTGTAAAAATAGCGAAAACCAAAGATCTTATTACTATAATAATACTTGATAATACAGATAATAATACTAGCGTCAATAATTGACCCTATTATTATTATTAGAGGCCATGGTGACGTAGAGAATCCGTGTCTGCCTGCAATCGCAATTGTGTGTAGTGTGGGTTTAATTCCCACTCGACGGAATTATAATAATTTAATTATTTTCACCGCTGTAGTGAACAAAACCGTGGCGTTGAGTTCCGCCGTTCAACTCACAATATCTGAAAAGCGGGGAAGGAAATGTGTTCATTCTAGTATTTACTACTAAAGAATTCGCGTTCAATAAAATTTATTAAAAGCGAAAATTTAATTTCGATATTTATCTCTTTTCATATCACTCGTGCACACATTTTTATATATTTTGATACCTACATACGAGTCTATAATATTAGTCATCGTGGCCATTCAAACTGTGACAGCGTCTGACTGTATTCGCGATGGTTGTGGATTCGATTCCCACTCAGAGAAATGATTATATTTTAATTAGTTGTATTTTCCGGGTGACCAGACATAGTGCGGTGTTGAGTTCCGCTACTCAACACGCAAAGGCTTGAATTTGGGCAGAAAGTAGAGTAGGAGTGTCTCAGCCCCAGGTTCTCTCTGATTACCCCGCTATGTGGCTAAAAAGCGTGAAGCTATTAAAATTCATGCTGACTATAAAACATGTTCAACCATTGTGAAAGCAGATTTAGGCTGTAAGTAGCATGGGTTCGATTCTCGCTAGGAGAAATAATTACGAGTATTTAATATAATTACTTTAGTTGAATATTATATCCTTGTACTGTACGAAAATTATATTTATATAAACCTACATCTTGAAATACTTATTTTATGACACAAATTTAAAAATAGATATAAGTGTAAAAAAACAAAATAAGGCTTACTGATGTTTGTTTTTAAAGCGATTTCACAATAAACGGTGTTAATATAAATAAGACAGTAACGGGAACCATCCGTCAAAATGATAGAACGTGGTCTGACTCGTCGTTGAGACGTCGTAAATCAAAAGCTTAGACGATCACACTGAGCCAGGTAGTTTGGTAGACAGTCTTAGCGTATTGAGAATAATACTATCTTTTAATTTAATATTGCATCTGTCATTTCATGAATGATAAGAAAGATAAGTAATTCCTTATAAAAATAAAGGTAAAATTTAAAGATAGGTGTATACTTTGTGGTTTAGTGTTGTATGATTTATCGTTATTTAATATTTTTGCATTATAAAGTTATTATATAAAGTTACTAAAATATTAAATATAAGAGTTATTATGTTACATATAAACTTTAGAATATTAGTTTTGGGGTTGGATTTAAACCCACACATGTTATTGAATATATCATCTGAACCTCATCAAGGAATTATATGATTTTTTTTCCACATAGCAGGGTGGTCAGTGGTCACAGTGTAGTCAAGACACTCTGTTCTCCACTTTTTGCCCAAATTTGAAACATTGCGGGTTGCGTGGCGGAACTTAACGCTGCGCTTGGTAAAAAAAAACAAACTGGTTCCTTACATTTTTAAAATATTATTCATACACTTAGGATATGAAAAATGTTTTTAGAAAACATACAGAAATTTATTGTCAAAAGTAAAAGGACACGATTCATTTGAGTATGAACATAAACTTAGCAGTCAGAGCGCTTGGACGGTTTCCAAGATTTGCGGGTTCGAATCCTATCGCGCCACGATGACCTCCAATATATATATATGATTTTAAATACAATAATAACAAATCCACAAACGTAACTTAACGTAACGTAACGTAACTTTACTGACAACTGGCATTCAGAAATAGAAGATATCGATGAAAGTAAATTATGTAACTCGTTTCTAAATATGCATAGCGTTTTACTAATTCACGCTTAAACTCGAAAATATTTTGAAATGTAACTATTTTAACCGGATTAATCGCGTATAATTTTGGTATTCGAAAATACATTTTTAGAACCCGACGTTTTGAACACTTTACAGTAGTCCGTGGTCACAAGTAGACTGGGAAAATCAAAAATATTGTTGTTTTCGGTTTTTTGCGTAGAACGTTCTCTCACTCAACACGTTCTCATGAGGTCGGGCGGAAAGCGGAGAACGGTGTGTTTTGACGCTAGGTTCTCTCTACTACCCAGCTATACGGAAAAAGTGTGAAGCTTGAAAAAAAAAATTGTTTTCTACGGCATAGTTTCTTCTTTTGAACAACATATAAAAATAACAAGGTTTTCATTTAAAATGACTTTTCTGTCAAATACACAAAAGTAAGGGCCGCGTACGTCATTATCAGATATTTATCTAGTGTTAAGACAAGAACTTCTAGTAGTAAGAAATTACATAATAACAGAAAGATAGAAAACCTATGAGACAGTAATTTTCTCACTTTCCCTTCACAGGGGTATTATTCTTCCGACTCAGTAAAGCTCAAGCTAAAACCATCCAGTTCACTGACTGAAAGCTTTCAAAATTTAATTTTAAACATTACAATATTTCTATGGTTTTTGTGGTCAAAACTTCCAAAACAAATAAAGTCGCCTTGCTCTTACCATATGAAGTTTAATTTTTATTAATAAAACCTGGTTATAACCAGGATTGACTCCAGATGAAGGAGCTCCTTAACATTCAACACTTTATATACGCATTCAATTTTAATATGTCTTAGCTCGTTCTAAAACTTACTGTGCTACTAAAACTTACCAGGCACTAATATCTAGAGCTGGCTATAAGAGAAAACTGACGCTCAACGCTAATGAAAGCTTATTAAGAAAATGTTTTCTGAAAACTTATTCAGTTTTTGCTAAGTTCTTCAAATAGAATTCAAATCAAGTAGTATATATATTTTATATTTCATAGTTTCATAAATGATTTAATTTCGTAGCAATGAACCCAAAAATAGGTAATAAATTTATGAATTACTAAGAAATTTATTAGTACTAGACTTGAATAGAATTTTTATAATTTCTAAAAGATTGAAAAACATTTTCGAACAATATCTTTGTACACGTTTTCCAATAAAACGCATTATTGACACGCGACTAATAAAAATAATATGAAACTTTAAAAGACTTAATATATTTATAAATTTCTTAGTAAAAATAGCTATAGAAAAAGGCACGTCCAATGTAACTTCAACCAACTAATTTTCTATAGTGCTTGAATTATAAGTTATTAGTTTGAAAGGGCTTTTCACGATTCACTGTACATAGAGCTAATAACTTAGTTGACATATACAATTTTTAAATTATATTATTAATTTAATATAAACAAAACAATATAAATATATTATAATCATAAGCGAATGCCTAAATTAAATAATAATAATAAAAACAGAAACGGCAAAGAAATATTCTCTACAGCTATATAATGTATGCAGGTAGAACTGTATATGAGTTTCATTGTGCATGGAGGCTGCACTGCGGCATAAAAATTCCCATATTTTTAAGTACTAAAGCACTTAATAATTTTTCAAGGCTTTGATGGCTTAAAAACGTACGTAATGCGAAGGCTCGATGACTATTGGAAAGAGGTTGGTATAGACCTCAAACTACATGGTTGGCAAGACAAAAAGGGACATGAAAAAGTTAACTCGTATATTATAATATTGCAGGTCCGACGTTGATGAAAGAAACATTATGTGGCGGTGGCGGTCAGTGGTTGGGGAGTTCGGGGAGTTCGGCGAATTCGGCGAGTTCAAGCTACGGCTTGTTGATATCTCATGTCGGTCGCACCTTGGAGTTTCAATGACAAACGACTGCTGGGTGCGTTCCGCGTGCGACCGCGTTCGTTTGAATTTACTGGTATATCAGGCTATTATATATCACTAAAGAAATAATATTAATAAATCTAACTGTACATCAGTGATATATATGAAAAAAATATATTATTCGGGGCATCTATCAATGTAATAGAACCCAAAACAATGATTCTTAATTTCTTATTCCATTTATCTGTGCGCTGGTTCACGCTAATATCAGAAACTATTGTATGTTTGCTAAACTTCCCTTAACATATTGTGTTTACTTTATTCGATCAACCGGTTCATAAATAAAAAGTTACAACAATTCAAATTATGGGTGGGTGAAAAATTTAAATAGTTTAGTTTTGCAGGGACCTTTCGTCTTTAAGCACGTGATTCGGGGTTCGATCGCCACTCGGGGCATTATTATATTTAAATTATTTTCGTTTTCCCGCTCGGTTAAGACAACGGACGGTATTTAGTTGTGCTTTCGTACACGATGCAATGTAAAGACTAGTTTCGTTTACTAGGTTCTCCCCGACTACCCTGCTAAGTGCAAATTGTAGAAAGGTGCAAAATCTATTTTTTTTATTATTATTGTAAGAACAAAAGGCGGCATTGAAATGCACTGAACGTAGAGACAATAACAATGTCATGTATTTAGGTCGACTATAAATTGGTTTCTTTCTATCTTTGTAGCTCTGTCTCGGAATATTATATATTTTTGAAATATTTATTTGCTTATTGTCACGCTTTCAAGTCATAATCAAAGGATTTGAGTAAATGTATTAGTAACACATATATACTAGCCGTGCCCGCGACTTCGTCTGCGTGGAGTTTTTAAATAAAAGTAGTCTAAGTTACTCCTTATTACAACAGCTTGTAAAAGTTCTGTTAAAATCAATCCAACCATCCCTAAGATTAGCCGGAACAAATAAACAGACAGACAAAAATTGTAAAAATGGTATTTTGGTATAAATGTGTAATTTTATTTATTTGTGTAGATATGATAGGTACGCATAGAGATTACTGTAAGTGACTTTGCTCTACACTTTTCTCCTATTTAACCATAAAACGTTATATTCTGGATTTCAACACCGCTCTTGGTGTAACTCGTTTCTTTTTTAGTATGCCACTATCACGTTCAGTGGAACTTGACCTAACCACACCACCATGGCCCCAACAATTGATCAATATTTTTATTGGCTTCAACACACACAGACCAGGCTACACACACCAGGGTAGAGAAACATGCCCGCCCACTGACTTCACTTGTTAATTTGCGGAATTTGTACTCGACAGGGAAAATTATGATTTAAATGTAATTGTCCCCTGAATGTGGATAGAACTCGTACCTAATACGTTTAAAGTGAACTGTCCAACTGCGCCCTGCGCCAAATGGGATCAATAATAATACATACAAACAAACATATACATATAAAATATCAAAACAAAAAAATTTCATTATCCTTTTGCTTGCAGAAGCTAACTCTGTGGACACTGAATAAGTAAAGGCCAGCTGTAAAGATTGTAACAAGATTGCATTGATTAGCTAGATCAAATGTTGACAACTAGTCACGTCACCGCGACATGACTCAATTCATTTGCCGTGCTTGTACAGCGGGCTTCGTTTGTTCTGTCTGGGTTTTGAATAACGTTTTTATATAGGTATTTGGAAACGCTAAGTATGTTGACAAAACTATGCTGATGGTTACAAAATAGTTTCATTCTCTTATTTTAGGCAAAGTGCGGCGTTAAATTCCGTTAAATCATTTTTTCTTACCTACCCCACTACCACACTACCCCCACTATGAGCAGACGATCAGTAAACGAAAGAAATGTTAAGCTTGAATACTGAAAATTCAGTAACTATTTTGTTTTACAGATATGTGAAATGTATAAAATGCGGCGTTAGTATTGATTGTTTAAAAAAACATAATTAAGTTAAAAATGTATGCAGTATACATGAAAATATAAAAACTTTGTATAAATAATGAAGATAGAAATAAAAATATTAAAACATCTGGTATAATATATTTTTTTATCATTTGAAAATTATTAAAATTTTTATATTTTTTTAGTATATCTTAAATTCATGAATAGAATCATTTGGAACATATAATAAATGAGTGACATAAAAAAGAGTGACGCATAAGGAAAAATGAAAGAATGTGAGAATTAATGTCGTATTTTCGCTATAAATATTACTTTCTGACTCAAAAAAACAAATAAACATTTATTTTAAAATTCCTAATTGCAAGAGTCCTTACGTTCTTAAGAGAATTGAACGCTTTCTGTACCTCACGCCCCGGGCTTTATGTCAAACTCGATCGCAGTTACTGGAGTTAGGCTCTGGAATACTCGAATGCATTAAAGGAGCTCCCTCTTGTGAGGTTTTACGCGTAGGGTAAAGGAGTTATTTTTAAAAAACTTATAATCATACTATATTCATCGATTTATGTATGTATATATATATATATTGTGTATGTGCGTGTGTGTGTATATGTAAGTATGTAGTCTATATATTTTTCATGTATGTATGCGCTTAAATATGTATTTTGATAAACATTTATTTTAATTTTTATATGTATAGATAATTATAAAAACTATACCTTTGGCTTTTGCGCGCCTACATTTTTATATCCCACACGACAAGGTTCTCTGGTTGAGAATGCTTCTTATTCTTTCTTTTATTACAAATTGTGTGCAATAAATAATATATAAATAAATAAATAAGACAAAAAACTGACTGAGTGACGAATTGTGTGCCAACATCACAACATCATATTACTAAAAATCTCAATGTGAAAGGCTTTTAGTTATCATTTAAAATTATTTTCTTTACTGAAAAAAATATAAACAGATATAACATTAGACATATTTAGAAAACATATAAAAATTTGAACGCAGCGGGATTTGAAACCGTTCAAGAGGCTCGGGTTCAAATACCGTTGCGTTCAAATTTTTACACGTTTTCTAAATATTTCTTTTTCAATGCCCTTAGTGTGCGAATAAAACTTTAAAAAATGTTAAAAAAATATATAATATTAAATAAAATATTGAAAATTTTCTATTCAACTGCCTTTTTATTATTATATAAGGTGAGGTATTTATTCATTTTATGATTCGTCAAATGACTTGTAAGTTATCAAGTTATTTAATAGATTGTCAATTGATTATTATAGTTTGACTTTTCTTCAAACAATTCACGCCTTTAAGTTTGTTTCTTTTTTCTTATTGTATGTTTAATTCAATAAGAAGTTTCATTAGTTATCTTTTTGTATTATACAATAATAATATAAAGCAGAATAGCTGTTATATTTATCATAACCTCCCATAATTATAAGAAAAATCACAATTCTTTATAACAGTTCTTAAAAAGGAAGTTTTTATATTGACTCAAATATTTGGCAGCGTAGTAAAAAAACCACACTGCTGAGTCAAATTGGCCTTTAAAAATTAAAATATCCACCCAGGAGCCATTCTTACGATTGGGTTTAAGCAAATGTGAATATTCGTATCTCAAACCATCTATATACCCACTTTTATTAGGGTCACTTGCGCCGTGGGGACTCCTGTCTGTATAAATATACGTAAATTTATGTTTAAAAGTTTTACAAATAATGCATCACTTATTTGCATCACTTATTTCTTTACTAGCGACCTAATTGCGGCTTCGCTAGTTTGTTTTGGCCCGCCCATTTTCTTAATTAAATCACAATTTTTGTTTTTATTTATAATTTAAATGACTTTAACTTTTTTATTTAGAAACCAATTGAAATGAAATAAACAATAAATGTTAAGGAAAGCTTAGAAACATATAATAGTCAAAGCTTTCTTTAAATCGGTAAATCCGTTTCTGAGATTAGCACGCACAAACAAACAGACAGAGAAGCTACAAAAATATTAAGAGATAATTATAATTATAGGCGCAGGTAACAAAGCATTCGTCGTGTCTATTTGACAGTTTTTCATGTAAAAGCAGTAGTAGTACATGAAAATCTGTCAAAACGACAGCCATCAAAACGAGTTGCTATTGCCGTAAATCTGTATGTACCCTACATCCGTATTTTTGCTTATGTAAATTATATAACGCTTGATATTTAAAAAGTTATCATAAAAATCCTTACGCAGTCACTTTTCACGCTATATATTTACGCTTATTTTTTACTATGATTTGTTTGTCATTTATCCGCGTATTTGTTCATAGAACTATTTTTGATAGGTTTGATTGAATCCTATTTAAAATAGACTATATATACAAAACAATAAATTCATGATTAGCACCGTTTCTATCATAAAGTTTTGCTTTAAAATAGTTTTCTTTTTTTCATTCGTTAATTTGAATACTTAAATAGTATTTTTTTTAACATTTTTAACATGCTTCCTGCACCTGTATTTATCTATCGAATAATCCAAATTGATGATTATTAAAAAACCTCATTTCTTTGTCAGGACTGTTTTTCAGCTGCACACGTTAGCCCGCATAATAGGAGAGAACTTAGTGTCGCAACACTCCGTTCTCCACTGTACGCCCGAATCAGACACATTGAGTGCTTAGTGGCGGAAATCCATGCGGTCTTATCACCAGAGCGGAGAGATGAAAACAATTTAAATATAATCATTCTCCCGACGGGAGTCTAACCCACAACCATCGCATATACAGACGCTGTCACATTGTGCCACGATAGTCTCATAGAATAATATTTTAAGTGTGCTTTTTTAGTTTAATAAAACTGTTATCTTTCATAAAAAATCACGAATACTTACAAAACTACTACAAGAAGTCAAAATGTTTTAATGTAATTTGCAACTTGTATTACCGATTCAATAACATTATATTCCCAAGTAGACTCTTCCAAAGCCGTTTTGCCCTAATTGCATGGATTACGAAGAAATCACTTTCCCATAGCATACTATTTCTTCTCTTATATTTATATATACTCTTTGATTTCTCTTCAACAATAAGCATATTTCCAAACCAAACGAAAACTGCCGCGTTATTGTAAGCCCGCAGATGTAAGTGTTGTTAAGTGTTAGTTGTAGTATTGTTCACTCGTTAGCGACTACGGTTTTAACTATACAATATATAAGAATAATAAGAAATAATAATAATAAAGTAAATAAAAATATTTTCAATAACAAAATATACCCAAAAATCCGCTTATAGAAGTTTCAAACTGCATAGATTCAGGAAGCAACTTTTCAATATCATCTACGAGTAGCGCGTTATTTATGTATCTTGTAAAACTTTATACTTATGCTACAAAAGCTCCACGTTTCAAGCACTTTATGTGACATTTCAAGTTCTCTAATGATCGTCGGAGCTTACATAGCGCTTTGTGTTCAACTTAACCGGATACACACACGTTGGAAATATAAGAGCTGTTCAATATGTAAGTTAGGAAGGGAATATATATTTTAGCCTGTCTTTTCTACCTCAATAGGTAGATGTTTGTATGAAAGATGAGAAAATTAATGATAAATATGTAAATAAAAATAATATTTAAATAGCTGTATCAATGCTACTTTCTATATAATATTTTTATATTAATACTTTTTAATGAAAGGAAAATCTTATTTTGGGATTTATAGATTATAATTTACAGTGGAACTTTGTACTTATAGGTACGTACGTAAATAAGCTCTAGTATTTCCATCCTATATTCACGAAACAAAATTTAAATACTAGCAGAACGTTCGCGACTTGCCTGTATGAACTATAGCTATAAAGTATTTTTGGCGACTTTTTCATAAAACAAGAAAATTCTTATAAAAGTTAAAAAAAAATGGGAGAAATTGTAGCCTATGTTCAAGACCCTCAAGTATCTCTGTATAAAATTTTATCTCAATTGGTTCAACGGTTTGGCCGTGATGACGTCACAGACAAACAGAGTTGTTTTCACATTACAATATTAGTATGGATGTTGGATGTTATAAAAAATATTAAATTCTAAAAACAAAGTTGTACACAAAATGTATAATAAAAATCAATTTAACTCGTTTACAGTCTCGAGCGTTTTATTTCATTTCCGAATAAAACTTTAGCGTGAAAAACAACAATTAGCAATTCGTGGAATTAGTTGATATTAAAGCACACAATTTCTATGAAAATTGTAAATATTATAATGTTCTCCTTTTTAATTATTTTAAGCGATAACTGTGCACGCACTCTGTACCAAATTTTATATGCATTGTTAATGAAAAATTGTAGGCCTATAGTGTCTGCCCACGACTTCGTTTACTTAAAAACAAATCTTAAAAAACACATTTCAAGATATATTCATAGATCTAGTTACTTATTTGGACTTGTTGGACGAATACAAAGGGAAGATTTCAAAGTCCATAGATAAAAAAAAAATAAAAAAGTTAAGTAAAGATGTGTTTCTAACTAATAATTATAAAAGACACGGAATTGATCTGGTATCAGTCAGAGTATCAGTAGATTAAGAGTTAGGCAACAATATTTAATTTTACTCGTATATCTATCTAAATATACCCTCAAGTAGAATTCGAACCGGCAATAACCGTTTTCAATCAGACAATATTATTTCTAATTAAATATAAATAATAATAAAGCGAATTTCTACAAATTATTATCATCTTAATGAGTATCTAAGTAAAATATAACGTGTTTGGAAATGGATATTTGGACATAGCAGTCTTGATCCAGCGTCTCGCGAAACCGTCCAAGTCCGGGACTGTTTACGAAAGGGCGTGGTAAGTTGATAGCCACTGAGTAAAAAAATATAGGATTTTTATTAATGTTTTTCTTAGCCTACACTTGTGAACAACACAAAAAAAAAATATTAAAATAACTGAGTTTTCGAAAACAAACGCTAAACTGTAAAGGCTCATCTAATATTTATGATTGTCAAACATTACGAGTTTCCGCCTCATATCTGCATACCAAAGTACATTTACATTGTTGATTAGATTATATGAACGCCACCGTTTACTAAGTCGCTTGTAGGAGGTTCGATTTTGCAAAAAGATTAAGAAAATATTATTATAATCTATGAAATACAAACAAAAAAAATGTCTATACAAATTTTAACACTCAGAGCTTGTTATGATGTTTATGAGTTTTTTTTAACTTACTCTTTAATTTTCATCAATACGCAAATATATTTAAATTGTATTTCGTAAAGTATTTCTTTGGAGTTCATGTTTAGTTTATGTAAAAATATATGCATACTACACATTGAGCACAGGTTCCCTCGAACTTGGGCCTGTTAGAACCCGTCCAACCGCACTGACCACTAAACCATACGTTGAACCCAATTATTTCAAAATTATTATACATTTATTTTTGTTTTTCGCATCTTCATGAGAGGTTTATACAAATATCTGCTACCCAAAGATTATTTCATGCAACAATCGTTTGACAAAATACAATGATATTTATGAAATATTTTAAAAGTTCAGTTCAGATCAATTTCGCACTACGTTCAAATTGTATACGTTTACTACAATCCTGACAACTCGAATAAAGTTCAACAAACATAGAGTCAGTCGATAATCATAAAATCAATATTACATACTCGTATTACATTTGCAGGCATTACCGACTTGTAGAGTTTGTTTATTTTGCCTCCGGACTATTGCTCTACTCCTATTCATAGAAGCTGAATGCATATCGAGCTCTATGATTAATATACATATATGTATATATATACGGAGCCAATATTTGGTAAAAGTTTGGTACAGTCAACACCTTTAGGCGAAGTAGTTGAGTAAATATGCTTTAGATTAAATATTTCATTCGCTACAAAAGAAAGTAGATAAAGTTTTTTCAGTAAGAAGTTGATTCAAATTGAAAGAAGCGTTGAAGTTTCTAACAGTATTGACGTCACTCGTACATGTTGTTTGTACATACTTATATTTTAATATCTAAGACACCAGGCAATGTATGAAATTCTCGAAACTATAAGCGAAATTTAACTTAGAAACGGTTAACTTAACCGCAGACAATAATTTGTCTCTATATAAAAAATAAATATTTTTCTTCGCTTGGTTGAAAAACGCACTGACAACTTTAATTATTCTATACTTATCGCTCATTTGACATGCTGTATGACGTAACTAAATGCCTTCGTAATAAATCTGTGAAATAATAAAATATTATAATAGAATACGAGTGATAATCGAACCCACGACCGTTACTATTATCTGTCACATTCATCTCACCTGCGCCACGAAGGTTTTATAATATTAACAAAATGCGGTTAAAATACAAAATTTCTATCATACATTACGATTAAATGATCGGAAAACAAAGCCGTGATTAACTATAATATAGCGAAGCATTCCATTCAGCGGATTTCCGGAAATTGCGTTTGGTGAGTAAATGGAAAATCAAACGTACATATCTGTATTTCAATAATCTCTTTACTGCAATTATATAATGTATATTTTTAATATTATATATAATGGCTACTACAATAGCCTGGATTTAAGCATAATATATGAATGTACCAATGGCCAAGTGTGATTTTTTTGTGGAGGGAAATGGCGCATAGGTACAGCGTCTGACTGTTCTCGTTGTGGATTCAATTCCTACTCGAAGGAATGATTATTTTTATATTGTTTTAATTTTTACGCTCTGGTAAGAGACAAAGCGGCGTTGGGTTCCGCGACACAACTCGCAATATCACAAATTCGAGTGGAAATCTGAGCATGCAGAGTCTTCACACTGGGTTCTTTCTAGGCAGAGGCAGGCATTCTGATAAGCGGGAATAAGCGTGAAGCTATTAGATAAATGGTGGTATCGCTAATACTATGATAATGATACATTGAATTGAAAATTTTATAGAGATTTGAATTGTTTAATTACTCGTAATACAATGCAATAAATATTGCGCTTATAGTTTGAATATTAAAATTTCACCCACATCGGATATCATCAACGCTTATTTTATCAAAATATTACCAAGAACTTTTTTGAATGTATGTACGTAATGTGCCTAGTATTTCTTTATGTACCTGTAGATGTATACATATATATATTATAACAACTTCACCCTTTTAACCGCGTAGTAAGACTTTTTTTTTACGTGAGAAAATCCTTTACGGATACCAGCCCGATTGGGGAGTCGGCCGTGGTTATGTGGGACTCCGCACTGTCAGTCTGTCAGACTGGCCGTCCGTATACCCACTAAAACCTCACGGTGCTCCTCCTCGACTGCCACTAGCCGAGGCCACGGGAACACCAGTCTTCCCTGAACCCCGGCAGCGGGAGCCAGCAAGGCAGGCATGATTACAAAGACTTTTTTATTTATCATCTTCAAATTCAAATCAAATCAAAATTCAAATCGCTAGTAACGATATATAAAAGCATAACTCGACTAATTTAACCTTTAATAAGATATTTCTATAGAAATGTGATAATACAATTCGATTCCGTCACCATGGCGACACCTATCACCGTTGTCAGGCCACGTGACTATTCACACTCATCGACTCGTGTTTTTACCCGATGTAATTGGTTCTTTCTGACCCCATATTATATTAAATCTTTGGATTGACTTCCTGATAATATCGGAATAATCTCGAAAAATATTCTTTTATTAATAGGTTGTTGGTTGCTCTTAAGGAGGTCATAGTTTCACCACTATCTCAAGTAGGTCAGAATGTAATGTACTGTAATATTATATTCAGATATTTTAATGTCAGAGTTTTCTCCTTGGTAATAAGTTTACAGATATTCTTACCCAGGTCAATTTCACAGTAATATGAAACCGAAAAATCCAAATATAGCTAAAAAAAAAAATGTTAAATTTTTTTTTACGGAAACGGGACTCGACACCAGGATTAGTGTTATTAAAATTCAGTTGTAAATTATTTTAATTAGTTAAATGTCCTGAAATAACTGTATGTCACCACTAACAGTGTTCATATCGTCCGTATTATATCGCTACAGATCCAGCTCTTACAAATGTACGTATGATATAAACCTCGGTTTTTTTAAACAATGAAAAAGCTATCTTTTCACATACGTATTGATTTTCGAATGAAAAGTATTGTGATTTGTGTGTATGTATTTAAATATTCTGCTCAAAGTCAATGTTACCGTTAACAAGATTTTTACCCAAAATATTCTAATATAAATCTTTTTCCTATATAATAGAGTAGTCAGAGAATTCCTGCTGCCCAGACACTCCATTTTTCACTTTCCACCCGAAATTCAGACAATGCTTGTTAAGTTACATAACTAAACGCCGCGCTTTGTCATACCATAATACGCCACAATGGCCTTATATAAGGAAACACAGGCACATGCAATAAAGACTATAAGATAATTTTCCAAGTTATTAACAATTAATGCCTTACTTATTTTAACTCTCAATGGTTTAAGGATAAACATTATCCATTGGAAATGGCATGTAGTGTAATATATGGAATGTAAAGTTAGTTTGAGCTCTTAAGTTTAAAAGTTAAATTTTAAGCTATAATTTAGAGAGATTTGCTAATTTTGCTATAATAGAGTGGAAATAACTTTCAATTACGTTTTAGAATACGACAGGTTTTTCTCAAAGTACCTAGTGTCGCAACTACGCACTGCGTTCTTCACTTTCCGGCCGAAGGGGAGTGAGTGGCCAAACTCAACATAGAAAATGCTGTCCCTTGTCTTGGTTGCATTTTTCTAAGCAAAAAATAAACCCACGACCAATCACATTCGTCAAACACTTTCATACGCCAATATAGACAATAGTAATGCTTTTCTATAATATTAAAGTTACATAAAAAAGGACGTTTTAAAATATAATAAGGACTAAAATTATATATACTTACAATACGTCAGATTTCCTTATCATATGGAGAAATTAGGTAATTTACAATTACACCAAAACAATACCGAAGGTGACTGAAGCCTGGCTGACTAAAGCAATTTCTACACCATTCTAATCTGGATCCAGGCAAGTACGGCAGACAAGTCGTGTAATTTGCTGTGCGCATTTAATGGGATTGTACCTACACTACTACAGAGAGTATGCACGCTATAGTAGTCTAATTAGAGATACATCCTGTTTATAATTGAATGGATTCTAGTGTCTTCTTATTGTTAGAGTTGTGGAATTTAGTTTGTTAGGAGAGCTAAAACGATAGGCGTAGTCATTTATTCAAATTGTATAGAAATATGCAATTTATAGTAATATTGTGGCTTTAAATCATACCAATGTCTAATATTGTGTGTCGGAAGTCACCGCCGCGCTTTGTCTCACAAGAGCAGGAAAAGCAAAGCAGGGAAATGAAAATATATAATTTTGGTTATAAACTTTCTCCAGAGTTGAAATCGAACCCACAGCTATCGTACGTACACCCAGGCACTCCTTGAAATAGCTAACCTAGCCGAGAGAAATAAAAAATAAAGAGTGTATAAATTATTTTTACAATTTTACATATAGTAAATAAAGTACCTTTATGATTCAAGATTTAAACTTGTATGTACATTTTATTTTTATTACAGACGAAAAACTGACAGCAAATGAATAAACTTTATATGTAACATGTTGCAACTTGTTTATGGTTTAGAAGTAAGAAGGAATTTCAACAAATCTTTTTAGTGCTATTGTATTCACTACAACTAGTCACTACTGTCTAAAGAACCTGGCATCTAAAATTGTAGCTTTCTACGAACATTAGTTTAGGCTGCGCATTGTGCGTTGTCTTTCAGTCACTCGCTGTGATTGCATTACATAAGGTACAGTGCCAAATACATGTTTAAAATCGTCCATATGTCGGTATTGGTCAAATATTTGTGTACCGGGCTATTAATAGGTACAATGAAACTTCCTGTGTTTGTGAGAGAAAACGATCTAGAAGTCTACATAGTATTCGTACGAGAAAGAATGGTAAGGAAAGAATTTGAATTCGAATCCTGTCCGAAAGCAAATGATTTTATCTCGAGAGATGAAGATAGCACCTAGAGCCATGTCGCGTATTTTAACAGATGACTTAGGACTCACAGCCTTTAAGAGACGAACTGGTAATTTCTTACTGGTAAATTAAAAAAGAATAAGGTTATAAAAGTCCAGGGAGTTCACAAAATAATTTTGTATACGGATGATAATTTTTATACAATTAAGCAATATTTTAACGAAGAAAATGACCGTATTTATGCTGAATGCTCTAAAGAAGCTACCTAATTAGTCAACATGGGCATTATCCGACCTCAATGATGGTTTGGTGAGGTGTTAACTATGAAGAAGTGAGTGGCTGAGCCATATTTTTGCAAAAAGGATATCGAAACATCGGTACAAGGGTATCAAGATAGCAGTCTTGAGAAGGAAGTTAGGCCGCTTAACAGTACCTTGTTCGATAACCAGGTATAATCCTTTTAGCAAGACTTTTACAACTCGATCCACCCAATCTTGCTTAGAAACGAACGTTCCGGACTTCATCAGAGCTGAAGACTGGCTGTCGTCCTGATCTTAATCCACTGGGTTCAAAGCTTCCTCTAAACGTCACAATAATTCAAGTCCCAGTTTACAAAATGAATTTTCCCATAGTGGATGGGTGGGGCCTCAACGTTTAAAGGACTGTATTGCAGCCAATGAAGTTCGCTTCTAATAAGATTTATATATTTTTAATGGTTTTATATTAATGTAATAAACTAACACAGTAATAGTAATAAATGATACGTACCGTAAAAAATAATATTTTTCTTTGTAACAATATTTATGGCAAGACCGAATATATGATATATATCAACCGAAACGTTTGAAGAGAAACCTACTATTTGCTTTGTATTTTGAACAAGCAAAATATACTTTGCAAATATTAATAAAATATTAGTACATAAATACAAAAGAAAGCAATAAGAGAAGGATATTAAAATTAATTACATACGAATGCGATAATTTGCTCAATACATTATCGACATTCTCAATAGCAGCCGCCACTGCGGGAGGCGATAAAAGTCTTTGGATACGAATTTATTCAGTAATTATTTCGAAGGGATACGACGAATATTACAAATTAAAACGACAAATTACTGTTAATATTGTTGAGCTTTTGATTTGTTTATGATTTTTGGCTCTATTTTTTTGGATTTGCCTATTTTTGAGTTATTTGGATTGTTGTGTTTGAATCCATTAGGTATTCCACAGTTATGAGTTTTGAGTTTTGTCTCTCTCAGGAGTTTTTCGACATCACAATGTTTTATGCATACAGCATTGAAGCCAGAGAATTCTCAGCATTAAAACTCTTCATTCGCCGCTTTCCAATAATTTTAAAAGTAGTGCGTATTGACTGGCGGAATAAAACCTTACATTTACAACCAGAACTCCTAGATCCGAAGAACAAATTTTGTAACAATCGTAGAGTTCAAGAAAATAACAGCAATAAATAATGAAAAAGAATGCGTTCTCTTCAAAACTTGATAAATAAATTACATTTCAGTATTTTAGTTCATGATAAATTGCGTGTTCGTAAAGAATTAAGTTTAAATTTTATTTTCCAAGCCAAGAGTGGTTATACATCGAATGCTGTCATAATTATACGTTTGACAGTTGGAATGGGATTTGGAAAGTTGTCCAAGACTTAAGTGTTCCACTTCAAATAAATTGATGATATCCATGAAAATATTTCATCGTACTTCAACTTTGTCCATATAAATATTTCTTGAAAATTATCTTTTGAAATATATATTTTGAGAATAAATTTACTTTAATGGAGATTTGACCGCCGTGAAACTCTTGGACGTGTGAGCACGACTATTATACCGAACTTCCTCCGCTTTTTCCTGCATATCAGGGTAGGCAGAAAGATCTCATATAAAACACTCTTCTCTCACCGTGTTTGACACTGAGCCATTGCGTGTTGAGTGACGGTGCACACACTTTGCGTTGCGGTGCGTTCCGTCACTCTGTGTGCATATCACTGAAATCCTATCATTAGGCATTCTGGCCATCGCACATATTATTAATATTTAATATTAATAAATTAATATTAATAAATATATTTTTGGAAAATTAAATAAAAGCTTTTTCTTTGAATACTGGATAGATTACGCCAAAATGGATGAACCAATTATGGATAAAAATTAGCACATAAGACTTAATGTAGACGTTGGTATATATTAACCAGTCTCATATATTATATATGTTTATATAAATCTAATATTAATATGTTTTTATATTTTATATTCTTTATAGTTAAATTTTATATCCTTTCTTTCTTATTTTATAATTATTTTCTTCGTTATTATTTGTATGAAACTTACTTAGTATGTTACTTTTAATATATTTTATGTTTATATTTACAAACTTCATAAGATTACCATGGAGGCCATCGTAGCACAGTGGGACAGCGTCTTACTGTAAACGCAATTGGTTGTAGGTTCCATTCCCACTTAGGGCAATGGTTGTGTGTATAATATTTTAATTTCTCCGCTCTGATACCTAATACAAAGCGCGACATTGAGTTTCGCCACGTAATTTGCATGACACACGTGTCTGGAATTCGGAAGGAAAATGGAGGACAGCGTGTCTTGACACTAGGTTCTCTCCAACTACCTTGCTTGTGGGACAAACGTGAAGCTAAAAAAAAGATTAGCGCCCATGACCATTAATGAGTTGAAGCTGTGTAGGCGACAGCTCTTCCTTGAAATCTCTACTGTAACTCCCAAAGGACTCTCGTCTAAATATGAATAATGGATTTCTATAAGACGTTTCATTTGAATTTCGTTTTATCTCACCTAGCAGAATACTTAAATGTATTTCATTTAATCCCCTTTTGTTACATCAAAAATAATTTAGAAATTGTCGTCATTCTGAAGTAAAGCCTATTAAAAATGTTGGGTGAGTGGATTTGTTTGACTTGTTTATATTTAAAATTGCTTCGTTTCCCCACTCCAGTTAGACATGGTGCTAAAACGTAATGTTCGAAAAAGTGGTAGCATAGTGTCTGAACACTAATTTCTTCGAAACTAGTGTTAAAATACAACGTCTTAATGCATGGAGATACAAAGAAATAAATCAGTACGTATTTTTTTTAAGAACAAGACTTTTCTTCACACACTTAGGAAGTTGAAAAACATTTTATAGAAAACGTAATAAAAATATTTTCAATTTCCTAAATAAGTGAGAAACACTTTGAAAATGTTAAAATATTTAATAAATAGCATTCTTTCTTGTCAAACGATTGTTCGTAGAATAATCTTTGGGTAACAGAAATGCTAACAACAAGGATAAGTTCAGCTTTTAGAGCACTTGGCTTCGAAGAGGCGTGGGTTCAAATCCCGCTGCGGTTCATTTTTATACGGTTTAAAAAAAATGTTAAATCGGTCCTTATGTTATATTATCTTATGATCAACTACACCTTCTTGGCCAAGAGTCACGTAAAAAGGTTCAATTAACACTTTGTCTATTAATTTACACTTGGCCAGAAGTGATTAGTTTAGTTACCAACACTTTGAACTAGACTATTATGAATAAACGGAGTGTCTGAACACTAAGTTCTCTCTACCTTTCTTGCAACTTGTGACAGACACGTGAAACTAAAATATATAATTAATTAGTTGTTACAATTCAAGCATACGACTACTCAAGTAGGGTATTATATTCTATGCCGTTCTAAATTTACAAAATTTACTGTTTAGTCTTACTTAAATCGAGAAATGGCTGTCTGCCAAAACATAACCACAGACAAAACTCCATTAGCATCTGATTATTTTATAAAGTCTGTTTTGAAGTGATATACATGTAAATTCACATGTTTGTAACACATTTGTAACTGAAAGGACAGTGACCTCGTAGTACTCCCATTACTTAGTACACGTGAAATTTACAGGTACACGGCAAATAAGGACAACATTTTAAATCTCTCTCGTATCTCATATTCGTTGATGTAAATTGAGAAAACTTTCTTTAATTTTCATTAACTTGTGTAGTGAATGGCCGGAGCTAACTATATCAAGGGAGCACCTAAATTATGATTTTAAATTATTGCGATACAAGATCTGAGCTTACGACATTCATCAGATATGGGCAGTTCTTTTTTAAACTGCAAGCATTTCCTGCTTATGGAAGATTTTTTTTAAATTAGTTTTTTTAATAACCGGCAGAACTCAACGCCACACGGTTTTACCAGAGCGAGAAATAAAACAGATTAAATATAATAATTCCACTAAATGAATAACCGTCAACAACTCCGCGTACAGCCAGACAACACCCCACTGCGCCACCGTGGTCTAGACTAGACCGGTCTACAGTACAGTAGCACCATATGAACTTCCACTAACATTTCTAGAACAAAAGGTACAACTAATATTCTATTAGATAATTGAATGAAATCCGAAGAGCCTTTAGCTAATTTACTTAGCGAGTTCCATTCGTATGGAGTAAAGTAACGCGGTATGTCTACAGCGCATTGTTTTATAGAAAATCCGATAAGTAGTGTAGTGTTTACTTGGACACGGTTTCAAGCAACATTCATTAACTTGATTTACTTTATTACTCGACGTATTTGTGGGTGGCCTTAATCATTTTATATTAAAGGGCATAAACTTAAATAAAACATATTTGTAAAACAAGAGTTTTGTACTTATATTTGTTTAACGTGCTTTCATAAGCTGTTCCTGTATATCTGTATCTATCAATGAATTAATGTAAAAAAAGTCTCGCAACGCCTTTGGAAATTGATTTCTAGTGTCCGATTTGCTCGCATGGACACATCTGATTCCATAACAATACTTGAATAAAATGCATTTTAAGTGCCAAGACGAACAGAATAACGTGCAAAATATAATTTGTGGTTTTATATATATATATATATATATATATATGACTTTGTTTTGAAGTCATCACAGAACAGCATGTGATAGCGTCTGAATGTAATAATTAATGGTTGGTGGTGGGTTCGATACCCACTCGAGAAAAGATTATATTTAAAAAAATATTTTCATTTCTCCACTCCGGTACCTAAGGCTAAGCGTTGCATTAAGTTCCGCCCCCCCTCAACACACTATGTGCTGATTTGGGGGGAACGTGAGGATCTTTCAGTATACCCTTCTATGCGTGAAAAGCGTGAAAAACAGTGAAGAGCATTAAGTAGAATTTGGTTTTATAGTCATATTTTTTCTATTGCGTCTGCACTGCGTGTTGGTTTTGAACCCAACGCTATATTAGATACATATTTTCCACCACGATATTAGCTATATAGGTACATTTTTACCAGACTAGGATATATTTTCAAATGCACAAACTTTCCTCAAATCGAAAACATCATGCCGTGTTTACAAACACTTGCTAACTGCGGGACAATGGGAATTCAATTAACTATAGATTTCTTTTGTATATATATTATGTATTATGTACGCATATATATACATTTTAAGCATGGAAAACACTTACGTCACATGATTGAGTGGTGGGAAAACATTGTGCATTAAATACTGAAAGCAGACGGCAGCTTTGCGAGTTCTCTTCATTTTACAAATTGAGGTAATAAAGGAAATTTTCTTATTGTTCTATCATTTTATATCGTTGTTCATTCCTTGAATCTTATAAAATATATAGATATGTGCCACTTGGCTATAATTTCTATTGTGTTTAGTGACTATACATATCGTGGCTATGGAGCCGCATTCAGATATATTTTTACCGTGGAATGGTTGTGGATTCAATCTCCACTCAGGGAAAAATAATTACAGTTAAATTATTTTCATTTTTGTTTCAAAAACTGGAGTGTCTTAATATTTGTTTTTGCTCTCAGCCTACCCTGCTATGAAGGAAATATATTCCAAATATCAAAATCCCACCAACTAAATGTTAACCCATACGATTCTAAATAACAAATCCACTACTATATCACCAGGACCTACATATAGTATCGTGCTCATATCGATGGTATTAATTAGATAAACCTTAAAGCGAGTCAACATTTGATTTCGCTATCGTACATGTGTACCGGCGGTGGCGGCGGCGGATGCAAACAGACCTAGCTCGATAACAATATTAATTTCTACTATTTGATGTATTATTCTATAATAATATACAAATTTATTGAAGCGTATCTGTACGTGAACACTCTCAAAGGTAGTATTTTCCTGCGACTTCATCTTCATTAGGGTGAAAACTGCCAAATTGCCAAAATGCCAAATACTTAAAAATTTTATAGTAATTAAACACACTGCTTCTCATATGAAGCTAATAGCCAGAGAGAACCTACTATCAAGGCACTTCATTCTCTACAAGCGTAAAACGTGAAGCTGGAAAAAATTATACATTTTGCCATTATTTTCATATATGCCATTTTGTGAGATTAACACTCATTAGACACAAGTGTGTCATGAATTCCAACATTTCTCACCAAGAAATAGATAATAAAAGGCAAAATAAGAAACTAAGTCCTCTGCGTTTATATTATTGAGTTACACATACAAACTATATTAGACAGAGTGGACTACTGGATTCGAACTCGTAACCAAGAAACTTGTGAAATCGACAATATCAAATGACCGATGAATCAAATGACCGGAAAACTCCAACTTTACAGTATTACGGTAAACAAATGTTCCAGCAGTCTATTCAAAAGCAGTTACTTCGGGTGTCGCGAACAGTTGTGTCGTAATTTATTCATTAAGTTTCAACGCTTCGAATTAATTATCTGTAACTCGATGCACTTTTGAAATACTAATGCGATAGTGCGAAATGAAGCATACCAGTCGTCATGTTGAAGCGAAAAATAAGCTTTGCCTCAGTACATACTAAATGAAAATCGAATTCACGACCGTCCAAGAAGTGAGGTTTACTAACCACTAAACCAATAATGCAGTGTAAAAGACATATTTAGAAAACGTATAAAAAATTGAACGCTGCGGGATTTGAACACGCGCCTCTTGAAAACCGTTCAAACCGCGCTGCGTTCAAATTTTTATACGTTTTCTAAATATGTCTTTTTCAATTTCCTTAGTGTGCGAATAACACTTTAAAAAAAGTAAAAAAAAAATGCAGTTTAAATTCAACATTTTTTTTTATTTAACTTTTGTGTTTCCGTAGGACATTATTATCTAAATTTTAATAGGTTCTAGTAATTTTAAATGAGTCAATGAATCTTTGTATATACTCTATAAAATGTAGAAATAATCCAAGCACTTAGTGAAACCATCTAACTCCTTTCCTAATTGTCGCACGAGTACATTTGTCTCATACGTTTTATTCGATGGCACTTTTAAAAGCCAAATTTCAAGTTTAGTACTTCTAAGTAGTATAGAAGAAAGCATTAAGACTACGAGTGTGTCTCATATAGATACTTGTGTAATTTAATTTTGCAACTTTTCCTTTCGTATACGAAAGCTTATAAAGTTTTTTTTTTGTATGAAAAACAGAAGTACTAACTGAACAAGAAAACATTTTTTTTACGAAATCTGAAAGTATAATTAAAAATTTAACAAAGTCTACTACCATATTGCCTTTTTACGGTGGTTGAGTACGGCATTTTGGCATTGATGATAATATTTTTTTTAAATAACGCATAAAAATACATAATATTAATAAAGTGAATGTAACACACGCTACTATATATATACATATATATATACATGTCTGTATTAAGTGACATACTCATTGCTATGACAACGCGTGTTTACGCGTTAACGTGCTCTTAATAAAAAGTAATATTAGAAGGCAACGGAAACTTTCGCCCGTTTTTCACAAAAACATATGCCATATATGGACTTTGAAATTTAGCATAGCTAATATTTATATGAAATTTACAATTTATATTAATAGTATAGCTAATTAAGCTCTCTAAAAGGGGTGTCAGATATATTAATAAGTACCCTTGAAAATATTGTGATATTAAAAACATATATACTTTTTCTTCTATTAAAAATAATATAGGGCAAAAATGATGATTTCGTTGTTGAATTTGAACGTAGCTCGATAAGAACGTATAGCTTAATTGGTTAGAGTGTTTAAATTTTAATAGGCACAGGTTCGAGTCGTGGTATGTTAAAGTTAATACACTTTAATATGCTATATACTCATAATATTTGCTGACTTTATGATCCCATCTTCATATAAAGCTAAGTATTCCATACAAATGAATACTGGCAATAAATATTCCTAGAAGCGTTTCACTAATTGTATGAATTAATTTGTCGGTCAATTTAGTTCAAGCAACTAAATTAATGTGTTAAATGTGTCTTCAATATTAATGAACTTGAAAAAGACATACGTATAAAAATTAAAAACGTATAAAAATTTGAACGCAGCGGGGTTTGAACGGTTTTCAAGAGGCGCGGGTTCAAATCCCGCTGCGTTCAAATTTTTTTACGTTTTCTAAATATGTCGCTTTCAATTTCTTTAGTGTATAAAATAACACTTTAAAAAATGTTAAAAAAAAATTAATGAACTTGTCGAGACTATATTTTACACTAAATATTCTTGTTTAATAGATCGAAATAGTACACATTCACTAACGTATAACACTAACGTTTTGTAATTCTTAAAGTATTTAAAATTATTATTTTATTTTAGGTAAGTAAGAAAGAACTTGGCTGCTGTTAGAATAGCAAGGCCAAGAAATAAGATAAAATGCCTTGGAAATAACATGCACACTCTAGTCTGTTTCAAATATATATTGTCACTAATACAGAATTATTTATTTGAAAAAAGGGCCCACTTAGTTTCTTATGCTGGTTCTTCTCAGATCTGAGGAATTAACTTTAGTGAACCGGTGGTAAATTATTTGACGTTAAAAAAATTAAGCATGTACCTTCTTATTTTGAATACAATAACTTGACTTCGGCTTTTATAATAAAATAGACCACATGGTGGTCCTGGCAAGTACTTCAGGCTCATATCATGAAAATATTACATTTTCATTGGTCATCTAGATGCAATTATGCAATTTTTTTTAAATTAATTCGTACTCTAAATACTGTGATATACTGACAATTAAAAAAATACTAGTCTAAACAAACAAGGTAAAAAACCCTTAAAGAATTTAAATATACAGATATAGTATTCAAAGTGCACCAGAATGTCTTCGATCATGGAAACGAATGCAAGATAAATTCGACTCCGACGTCCAAACTCTAGTGATCGGAAAATCTGTTTCGAATCTTTTGAAGTCAGAATGTAAATGCTTGAATTGAAGCCAACTTTGCGCTTTCTATCGGTTTTCTTACATTTGTAACAGTGTACAGTTCTGAGAGTATAAATGAAGGGAATAAAATGTAGTATTTCCGCCAAGTTTCAAGACAAATATATAAATTTTAAAAGTAAGACTGCTCTGATATCAGAAAACCTGTCATTGAGTTCTGTCACCCAACAAGCAAATTTTCAAATTCGGTTTTACAATCCTGCTACGCGAGCAGACTAAAGTGTGACCTGAAAACATTCCATATCACTTTTCCATAATCATAGATACTGTAAATAAAAGAAACGAAGTGATACAACAAAATTTGTTACTAGAGATAAATACTCGTTATTTACTTAAAAATACTTAGTAAGGGGTGGCTAACAATAATTGTGAACTTATTGAAACATTATATTTCAAAATAGAAACTGTTGAATTTATCTCTGGCTCTTTTTGGCAAAACTGCCTTCTGATCCGGCGATAGCTTATTGTAGGACAGAGACAATGGCATTATATGCTAATGGACCATATGAATGTGCTTGAAATAACCTATATGAATATACAATATTTTCATTTTGACTACATATAAACCCTTAGAATAGCCGAAGACACAATACTCATTATTAGAACTTGCAGTGGCCAATATCTTAGGTAAAATTTGTTTGAAATGGCCTCCTTTGGCACTGTCAGTAATCATATATTAAAGCTCAAAGTGCAACAATTGATTCAATAAAGCTGTTACTAAAGACCTATCAAAACAGACTGAAATCGTAAAGTTTTAAATAACAAACGTTATTGGCTACCGACCCATATGCTATATTATTAAAAAGAGAAAGCCATTAAAGATTAAATATTTTTATTTTTAATGTTTATTTAACTAATGTGAAAACCTCTATAAGAATGTGTTGCGTACAAAATATAAATTTTGCAACAAAATCCATATAAAAATAAAATGAAAACTGCATAAAAGTTGCAATACACTTTCAATATTTTCGTTATTCCAGTATTAGAGGACTGACGATGAAATTGCTTCCAAGAGTACAGCTTGCTACAGCCAGATGCTCCAAGTTCACATTATTACTATATAAATGAAAATCTTAATAAAAACCACTTCTTTTTTACAACACTATTATTTTTTGATATCTATAAAATGTGGGAACACAAACTTAGGATAATCAAAAACTATAATAAGAACTGTATATTTTTTTAACATTTTTTAAAGTGTTATTAGCACACTAAGGAAATTGAAGCCATGTAGAACGCATGGCTTAGCGGTCAGAGCGCTTGAACTTGGTTTTTAAGAGGCGCGGGTTCAAACCCCGCTACGTTCGATTTTTTATACGTTTTCTAAATATGTATTTTTTTTATAATAAAAACTTATGACTTAATTCAACGGAGTTCAAATTTTTATAGACACGTTCCTAAATACTTTTCCAAGGTACAAACAGACACAATAGTAGACGCTATACGACGATGCGTAAAATATGTGTTGCCTTAGCAACGAATAGTCGTTATAGTGCGTATAGAGCGCTTTAATCAAAAATTGTATGTCAATAAAACGTAAAAAACGCAATGTTTAACATTTATTTAAGATGTTTTAATGCGTTATTGTAAAAATATTCGTTTTCTGCACTTTTCCATAATATCTTGCCAAATTCCATACGTATCTCTACCTTGACCTAATATAATGGACAATTGTTATTGCACTGCCCCTTACTTGTGCTAACAAGGATTTTTTAGTTCTTTATAACTTAATAAATGCGACTGATTTGTATTCATCTAACTATATATCGTTTTGGCTTAAATTTAATATCACGGACATATTTAGTACAAAAATTAATACAAATGCTAACCAGGCAATCGCTAAATATTTTTAAGACAATTTTTTTATGTATTATTTGCAAGTTAATACTTAGATAATTATAATAAACGAACGTTACATACATTAATTACTACTTCTTGAAATTAGCGAAAAGTGGAGAAAAGAGTATTTTGACACATAACTCTCTCTGCCCATTTTGTATTTGCTAGAAATGCGCAAATATGTGCTTATAAATAAATTATAACAGTTACTCCCGATTATTTAAACATTTTTTATAAGTGTTATTCGCACACTAAGGAAATTAAAAAGGATATATTTAGAAAACGTATAAAATGCGCTTGAACGGTTTCCAAGAGGCGCGGGTTCAAATCCCGCTGTGTTCAAATTTTTATACGTTTTCTTAATATGTCTTTTTCAATATTCTTAATGTGCGAATAACACTTTAAAAAATGTTTAAAAATATATATATTTAATAAATAACATTCTATCTTGCCAAATAATTGCTCGTAGAATAATCTTTGGGTAGCAGAAATTTTTAAAAATCTCTCTACAAAGATGCTAACAACAAATATAAGTTGTAATAAGCGTATAAGAATTTCAACGTACCTGAATGTAGAACGCATGGCTTAGCGGTCAGAGCGCTTGAACAGTTTTCAAGAGGCGCGGGTTCAAGTCCCGCTGCGTTCAAATTTTTATACGTTTCCTAAATATGACTTTTAATACTTGATTTAAAGATCGCCTTGGTCTGTAGATTTGCAGTCATCTGCTATCCAATAAGCCAAATACTTTAACAATTATTCACCAATATTCACCAAATTTCAACAATAAGAAAACAAATATGGCATCTCTAACAATAGGAGCTGAGCGAAATCGTCCAATGAACAGCTCAGCCATTTTCGTCTGTATGTTATTAATGAAGATGTTTACAAATCGTCCTCTCGTTAATATGAAATACGAGTAGTAGCAGTTTTCCTAAGCTATTAATTATAACTCTGAAAGTAATTTTTCATAGTAGAAAAATAGTGAAGTTGCAAAATTCTAGACAAATAAACCTATCATTATATCAATATGTGAAGGGAAAGCTTTAAAACCTATTTACGTAAATGCGGCCGGAGGGTATGAAATTTGGCATAGTTAAGGTTTTTATGGGAATAGAGTTTAGAAGTTCTATAGTTTTATACATTAAAGTAATAAAATATGTTGAACATACTTCCATGTTTTTTTAACATTTTTTAAAGTGTCATTCACACACACACTAACGAAATTGAAAAATACATATTTAGAAAACGTATAAAAATTTTAACGCAGCAGGATTTGAACCCGCGCCTCTTCAATTTTTATACGTTTTCTAAATGTGTCTTATACTTTCACGTGTTTGACATACACTTTTGCACGTAACATACTCGTCACTGGACAATGTGTACTAATGAGTTATAAAAAGTTTTTCGTGTTTGAGTTCAGAAACGATTAAAATTAGATATTCATGGATATGCAAATTAAGTTTGCCTTGCTTCAGACGATACACGGTTTCAGACACCTGACTAAGTAGATTTTTCATAAATTTCTGTTACTGCATTCCAGTGCAGTCTCAGGCTGTACCTAAGATTAGATGAGTTACAGTATCTATTTATTTTGTATATATATTTCTACATCTGGCACTCGATTATTGTAAAGTAGACTAAATGATAATCAGAATATTAAAAATAAACTACCCATGGGTTTTGATGCTACAACCCGTCTTACATACAAGAGGCAAATACCCTTTAATAATATTTATGATAAATAATAGTTTCTTTTAAAAATATATATAAAATTATAATTACTAGTGGCCCCATTGACGCGTAAAACACTGTATGTCATTATGTATGCATTACATAAAATAACCTTGAATTATGTCAAATTTCATATTCCCCGGACCACACATTTATGCTAAAAAGGGGTCGAAACATTTTCCTTTATGTATTAATATATAGATAACAAAAATTGTCATTCAAACTAGTTAACGGCGGCCGCGTGTACGAGTGTGTAATGAGGGATAATCGGATAATGTCCCGATAAGATAGCGTAAGCTCGCGCCGACATAAACAGTGATATCACTGTTTGTTTTAAGTACTTAAAATATGCTTTTTACAACTTACTAAGTAGAATAAGTATTATTTTGTAATGTATACGATATTTAGAAATATTTAACACTATTTAAAATATCATCCTCTCTTGTCAAGAAGTCGTTTTTAGAAATATTTTTTGGGTATTCGAAATTTGTAAAAATCTCTATACTGAGATACTAATAATAAAAATAAGTTGTAATTTAAAAATTTCGCCGTAGCTTATTTTGTAGAATGGGCTAAGAAGACCCACCTACTATTAAATAAACCTATACAATGTCCTACAAAAATGTTGGGTGCATTTAACAGAAAACAAAACGACGAATAACAATCTTTGAATTATAAAACTCTCTCTTGGTGTATTCTGAACTCGCGACCACCGAATGAAACTGAAAACTGCAAATAGCATATAAGAAATATAGCGGAGATTCTATACCCTTTTAGATTTCATATTAATCTTATGGCATGTTAGGTATTTCTTTTATTTTCGATACCTCTACGAACCCTATGTAATAAAACACTTTGAATTTGCATTTACTATTGCTATAAATGTAGCCATAATTCCTCATAAAAACTTAGTAGCAACGATTTATAGCCTCATAGTGAGAAAATAAATTTAAAATTATACAGCTCACGATCATTTTAAATGTATTTGGAATTTGTAATTACTCATTGATAGTGTTACTTTCAACTTGTAAATGTAACTAAAGACCAGACCTCTCTAACTGCTACAGCGGAACACAAAGCCGCCAAAGTCGAATCTCTACATACAAACACTCATTTTATTCTATACAATTCTCAACTACACTGAAATGCATTCTAACTAGAAGTAAGGCAACAATGATATTGTAACAAGCCCTAGAGCTCTCTAGCAAAAGCTTTACCTAAAAGCTTTCTTCATCTTAAAATGCCGTTTAAAATATATTCAGCCATTGTGGCGTACTGGGACAGCATTTAACTGGAAACGCGATTGGTTGTGCGTTCGATCCACTTCCGGAGGAATGATTACATTCAAATACGCGGCATTCAGTTCCACCACCTCTACGTGTTATGTCTAGAATTCGGGCGACAAGTGGGGACCGGAGTGTCTTGACACTAGGTTTTCTCAGCCTACCCTATGCGGGAAAAAGCGTGAAGCTAATAATAAATCGATATTCGGAAGTCGAATAAAAGCAAACAAAAGAGTGTAAAAGAAAGCGAAACGAATAGAAAGTAATTATTCTATTTATAGCAACATGCTTAGAGTTCAGCTATTCGTCAACGTCAACTAATCCGACGGACGGCTACTTGCTTTCCTCCTACGATTTCATTTTCCAAGAACTGAAAATGTATTATATATTTGACCACAAAAACCTATTCTAAAATTCTGTAATGCCGAAAATTAAATGATTTTTAAATAATAAGGGTATTAAACGACTAAGCTATTGCATATAGTTATAATGTTGAACAAATTAAATTATTATAATGTATTTTAAAACTGTATTGCTAAATTAACTTTTCTTTTACTTTATTATAAAAAAAAATATAAGACAAAAAAAGATAAGAAGAAGGGAAAAAATAACAAAAACAAAACAAACGAGACAGCGGACAAAGACGTGAGTTGTAAGATTGAGTGAAAATCCAAAAGTAAATACTGTTTGTAATAACTGCTTATCTATGCATTTGCATACCAAAGACCAAAATAACATTTCTACAACTTTAGTCTGTATGTCTGTTTTGTACGGCTAATCTGAAGTGGCTAGCACACCTAGTACCAAAAACACATTTTTTAGTCTTTTTGTCTGTCTGTCTGTCTGTTTGTTCGGCTAATCTCAGGAATGGCTAAACCGATTTTGAAAAGCAGAGCTGATATAATAAAGAGTAACTAAGGCTACTTTTGAAAGCGCGTGTTCAAATCCTGCTGTGTTCAAATTTTTATACGTTTTCTAAATATGTCTTTTTCAATTTCCTAAGTGTGCGAATAACACTTTAAACAAAAAATATAAAAAAAGGCTACTTTCATTTTAAAATTCAGTCGCGGGCACAGCTAGTTAGTAGTAAACTGAAATGAGAACTGTTTGCATACATTTATTACTTTATTACATTAACTTAGTTGCCATTTCTCACATAATATTATAACTCGATGTTTTTAACCTAAAAGCTCAAAGGAGTAACGCTCGTATGATGCGGATGTCGTTATAATTGCTTCAGAGCTTTCCTGACTTTTATGTTTTATGTTACTTTCACATGACGGATGGAAGGAGTTCTTTATGAAACACATTAGCTGTACTCGCGACTGTTGAAATTATTATTATTATTTATTAACATTTCTTTACATTTGTATAGGAAATTCTTAAATTTGTTTTGAATAAATATAAGGAAAATAAACCATCGTGGCGAGGTTGGAAAGTGTCTAACAGTAAATGCGACGATTGTGGAATCGAAACGTGGGAATGCATATATCTGAATTGTATTTTTTTTTCCTGTTCCTTTTTAGATCATTTTCATTAGGGAATGATTATATTTTAAAATATTTACATTACTCCGCTCTGGTGACTAAGACAAAGCGCGGTGTTGAACACCACTCAACACGCAATGGCTACAAATGGGGCGTAAAGTGGGGAACAGAGTGCCATGACACTAGGTTTTCTCTAACTACCTTGCAATACGGGAAAAAGCGTGAAACAGAAAAACGTGATATAGAAACTAATACCTGTCCAAAAAAATAATAATAAAAACAAAGTCTACATTCAAATATTGAGTCTCTCCGACATTCCTATACATTTACCCAAAAATGTAAGGATTAATAAAGTGAGACGGACCGTTCATTCATAACGTAAATAGAGTATTTAATATTACAATATTGACATAACAAAATACACATTTACTCGGTGAGATAGGTTTGTATCAATAATATATTGGACTCTCTTAGGAAATAAGTAAACACTCATAGTATTCATATTACTCATTTAACGTATAGTATCCACCCAAAAAGCACCTCCACTATATAGTTATAGTTTTTTTAAGCAAAGATTTATTTTTGCAGCTTAACACTTTTTCCTGCATATATCAGGGTAGTCATAGAGAAGACTCTCCGTTCTCCACTAGAATAGTAGAGTATTAAGTAGAGAGAAAAATATTTAAGTATAATATGAGTAATTTCTACTTATGAAACACCATTATTGTAAGTTCGATCTCCGCTCTGGGAAATAATTAGATATATATTTAAATTGATAAAAGACATATGTAGAAAACGTATAAAAATTTAACATGCGTTACGCATGGCTTAGCAGTCAGAGCGCTTGAACGGATTTCAAGAGGCGCGAGTTCAACCCTGACCGCTAAGCCATGCGTTCTACATCCAGCTGCGCCAAAGTTCTTATACGCTTATTACATCTTATTTGTAAAAATCTCTCTACAGAGATGCTAATAACAAATATAACTGAATGACCTATACTGCTATACGGAAAGAAGCATAAAACTCCCGTTGATTTATCATCTCTAT
Source organism: Podotricha telesiphe (assembly GCA_038994665.1). Classification (NCBI taxonomy): domain Eukaryota; kingdom Metazoa; phylum Arthropoda; class Insecta; order Lepidoptera; family Nymphalidae; genus Podotricha; species Podotricha telesiphe. Next base: position 330,766 of record JAOYRR010000478.1, read on the forward strand.
CTACTTGTATTTAATAAAATATTAGCTGGTATACTCGGAATTATAACTATTCAAGAAATTATACTTAAGCTTGTGAAAGAATATTATAATATAAATATAATATAAATAAGGATGCTTTTGTATATAGCCTACATAGTATATACCCTTCGTGATCTGGCGAAATCAAAACTTGACTGACTGTACAAGACTGTTCCAATCCTACACAGTGGAGCTATCCCAAATCAATATAAATCGTATGATATTATTGAATTTCTAAGATAATATATCATCAAAATCCTTGAAATACCTAACTTAGAGGATAATTAATGTTTAATAAAAGTAAAAATGTCGTAAGAAAGAAAAAATATAACTACTTTTATTAGAAAGTTTGAATTATAAGCTTCTTAATGAGGTCATTTATCATTACAAAAGCTACAGGAGAGCAGCAACTGTCATTTTTTTATACTTCAGTGTAAGTTTTCCACTTTCATTTATCTTTTATATTATAAATTAAATAAACATTAATTCTAATAAACTTAGAATAACTTGCGTTTTCCGTTTTTTAGTTTTGGGTGGATAAATCCCGAATGTGTCATAAGAAGTTATTGCTTAATTGGCTAGAGCGCTTGAACGGTTTCCGATATTCCAATAGGGGCCGGTTCGAGTCCCGCTACACACAAAATTCTAAATCTTTTTATTGCTTAGTGTGTGAACGTTTTAGAAAAATATTAAAATCTAGATATCTAACTCTACGGATCTCCCGACCATTTTTCCATTATATTGCAAAGTTGCACTATGAGCATCTTGATTTATTTGCATAACAAATAATGATGAAAGTTTTTCTATCAACAATTTTATGTTAATAAATTTGAGACTAAGGCAAGGAAATGCTTAAGCTATGTGTTTCTATTATTATACAGATGTATTTTTTTTCAATTGTAACGACTTACTAAATTATAATACAGTGTTTAATCACTATACCCCCCTACTATTTATTCACAAAAACTAACGTAAACAATCAAACAAACGCATCTAAAATACAATAAGCAATAACTGTAAATAGTACTTTCTCAATCTTCATGAGATACGTTGTGGAGGAATAATTTTCATGTACAAATTTATGCAATTTAAAGCTGCTTTGGTGGAGTGGAACAGTGTCTGTTTGTGAAAGTGATGATTATGGGTTCGATTCACACTTAATATTATATTTAAATTATTTTTATTTTCTCGCACTGATAATATGGCGATGCGTTAATTTCATATAACAAGACGTCTTAGCACTATGTAAGTGATACGAGAAGTTAAAAATATATAAAGAATTCTACGTATTACAACACTTGCGATAAATGTCAGTGTAATCTACTATACGGGACATAATTTTCTAATGCACTTTGATACCGCACTTTAATGTTCTAGAAAAGCGATGGCTATCAGTCAATTTTACGACCGCATGTTTGGACTAGACTTTGCTTTTGAGTTTGCCCGTTGCTAAAATTTGTAAATAAGCGGTCGGAACGCTTGGACGGTTTCCAAAAGGCTCGGGTTCAAATCCTGCTGTGTTCAAATTTTTATACGTTTTCTAAAAACGGTTTTTCAATCTAATATGTATGTGAATAGCACTTGAAACGTGACAAGAATATTCAAGTATCAGCCTTTCAATTTCTTAGCTAAAATGCCTAATGGTAAGCAGCGTTATCGGTGTCGGAACAGAACACTTAGTTTTCTCAGACCGACAAAATGAAACATATGTATATATATATTGTAACATATTTAGAAGGAGTAACCCAATGTAGAATGATTTGAGTTTACAATGTATATGATACGTTTGTAGATTAAATTCCTATTAAATCAAAATATATTTCTTATTAAAATATTGGCTGGCTATAGTAGATCACTGGCTATTGGCTGTTCAGTAAATGTAAAATGCGGCTTTTGGTTCCGTTACCCAACACCTTCCTTTGAGGAAAGTGAGATTCGTGAAAATAAAAAATAACGAATTATTCGGCCATTAATGTATAATTAGTTAATATATAATGTATAATTTCGTATCAACTAAAACAAATCTTATATACAGTTATCAATGTATAATTAATGTTTGACTTGTATTCCTCTGATTTAATAGTATAGTTGTAATTGGGATTATTGCTGTAATATATTACATTTATCTTAAATTACCTAAACATTATAACAAATTAATTTATGTAATAAATTTAATATAATGATATCAACAGATGTAATTTGATAAGAGATTAACTTTGTATTTGTCTAACCTTTCGTACTTCTAAAGCTTAAGGCTTTATTATTGAGAATAATTATTAATATCTTCTAAATTTAATTACTTGTGATTCCGTCGTAGCGCAGTGGGAGAGCGTCTGACTTTAAACGCGATGTTGGCGGGTTCGATTCTCGCTCGGGGGAATGAATAAATTTAAATTGTTCTCCGCTCTGACAAAACACGCTATGTCGAATTCAAGCGGAAAATGGAGAACGGAGTACCTTGACTCTAACTTCTCTCTGTATCTATCCTGCTTTGCAAAAAAAGCTTGAAGCTGATGTTTATCGTGTATAAGAAAAGCGGTTAAACGGTTAAATACAGAACTTCATTCAAATCTCGGAGTAAATTACAATTGTAAGCTCCAGGCAATTGTCTTATCGAATTTGTCACCTTTAACTTGGTTTGGTTCTACTTGATATCCTTTACAGTTTTAAGCCTATTTACTCAATCAATTTAAATCACTTAGTCAAGTTTGTGAGACGGTTTCTTTAAGTTTATTCAGAGTTGTGTATAGTGTCATTGCTTTATTGTTTTGTTATACGAAGGACAGGAATGGGACTCTGTCTAAAATAACTAATTACATATCTAGTGCTAACTGAATAGTAAAATATATATTTTTTTTATTTTGCAGCTTCACGCTCTTTCCCGTGTAACAGGATATACAAAGATGTATATCGCCTGAAATTGAAACATTACGTGTTGAATGGTAGAAAACAACGCCACGCTTTGTGAAGCGCAGAAATAAATATATTTTTAAATATAATCACCCTCTCGGATGGGATCCGAACTCACAAGCAATCCCGCTTACAGTCAGACGCTGTCCCACTGAACCACTATGGCCTGTAATTATTTATAATATTATAACAGAAAAATGAACAATGTCAGTAGAAAACTAACTAAGAAAAAGGAGATGACGATTGACTGGACTGGGGAATTGTTATAATATAAGCAGTCGCATATCGACATTTCAATAAGAATTCTTTAAATATTGAGATCGTATAGGAAAGTTCTACAATAAATTAATTAGCCTAACGCATTGACAGTGTTTTTATTAGTCTTTATTTTAATAACATATATCATGATGGTTATTTTTAATTATTCACCCTTTGACTTTCTAACAACATATTATTAAAACATAAAGTGTCAAATGTGAGCTTAAACTTGTATATAAATTTTATACAAAAATTAAATGTTTTCATTTCAACAATTGATGGATACGGAATGAAATAGTTCAAAATAGTATACATGTTACTTAAAAAAGTGTCGATACTTCAGTTTTACGTAAAACAGACACTGAAAAACATTGATTGTCAAACTTTTGTGGAAATTAAAATGTCAATAGGTTTCTACATTTTTCGTGAAAAATCTGTAGTATTTCGAAACAAAATATTCATAAAATACTACGTAGAGACCAGTTGTTTTATTAAATATTTTTATCAAATCCGCTTATTTGTTTAGAGGTCGAATTTGTTATTTAACATTTATGCTTATGTCATAAAAGCTATGCTAGATTATTTTAGAGACCATTGTGGCGCAGTAGGACAGCGCCTGACTGTAATCTGATGAATTGTGGGTTCGATTCCATCCCATTTATTCGCTCTGGTGAATGAGATAAAGCGCGGTCCCCTGAGGTCCGCCACCCAACACCAAATTTCTTCTTTACAGTTTGTTCTCTCTGACTGACAGATCGACCCTGCTGAGCGTAGAAAAGTAAAGCTAAACTATTTAAAAACATATATGTCTAAGTTAATTTACTCAATGGTTGCAATGCAGCAATAAATCAAAATACATGTGATTTGTGCATTAACTGTTTTAAAAGTAACACAAAAAACTAACTTCCGCTTAAGAGCGTTTCGTTATAAGATTAGGTTGACATGAAAATTGTTTTTGGGTAGCTTCCGCTTGAATAATAAAAAAGAGAATTTTCAATACTTATTACATTTAAGTACAATAAGTTTTCTCAGATACAATTAAGGATGTTATATAAAAAAAATCTGATTTTTATGATACTATAACAGTACATTTTGTAATGTAAGACTTTTCTAAAAGACTCTTGAACCTCCTCTTCTAAAAACAAGCAGTCAGGTAAACAACTGAGCTACTAAATATTAAAATCTATAAAATGTTGCTACCAGAACAAACTTAACTAAACAAACTTTGTATACGTAAAATTTTTTATACCTTTTATAATAATGTTTTTCAATTTCCTAAATATGTGAATAACACTTTAAAAGTGTTAAAAATATTTTACTGAACAAAATTATGTAAAGAGCATCTTGACACTTGACCATGACCGTCACTTGGCCACAGTAAATACTTCACACCTTGTAACGGCTATAGGACCAGCAGCGCTGCGCCCGTGACTTCGTCGTTAGATCAGCTGTCTTCCAGGGATAATCCCGATAAAATCGGTTGAGCTGTTCCAGAGATAAGACAGACTGTATGTCTGTTTGTTGGAATATACCATATAAACAAACATATACCTAGTCTTGCTATAAATATGGTTACAAAGTGAACCAACATTTTTGTATTGTACGTAATATTTATTACTATTACAGTGTGCTAGTTTAAAACATTAATTTAAAACCATTAAAAATATATACAACTTATTTGAAGTGGTGTCCATTGGCATACAGTCCTTGTAACGTTGAGGTCAATTATCACGCACGCAGCACGCACTCTTTCTATGGGAAAATTCTTCATTGCCAATCGTAGAGATAGCCTTACTCTCTGAACCTGACCATAAATCATGATCCAGTGGATTAAGATCAGGACTAGATGACGGCCAGTCTTCAGCTCTGATGATGTCCGGAACGTTCGTTTCTAACCAAGGTTAGGTGGATCGAGCTTTATGGCCCGGCGCCGAGTCTGTTAAAGTTTGTTAAAATATTGCTCAATTGTAAAAATTATATCATCCGTAAATGAAAAAAAATGGTGACCTCCCTTTGCGTGCCACTAATATTTACAAACAACCATTTGACTAATACCAAGCGTATGGAGCATTTTAAAAATTGTGTTTAGCTCCTCACCTACTTCATGTAATGGAATTAGGTTCTCTTTATCACCCCACTCCATTTTAATATCACAAAACATTTTACAATATATAGACGCGAAAACAAGAAATCACAATGAACAATCATACAAAAATGACAGATTCCAAATTCAAAAGCAATACTTTGTTATTAATTATAACAGTATTTATGGCCATTTAGTACATTTATTAACAAGCGGTTATTTTATTATTACAAACAGACACTGTCATTTTATTTATTTGTATAGATACTTTCACTTTATTAATATTAATCTCTCCGTCTTACTTCTCCACGTTCCGTCATAGAATCACAATTTTTTTTCATATTTAACAAAATCAAGTCAGTCAATAATTGTATAATTAACTCCTACTCGTCTAATTACGTCGAGTCGCTGACTTGAAGTTATTATCACAAAGCTTTTATTTCATTAACTGCAATTGCACTCACTTTTATTGAACGAGGTAATTGCCTTAATGCAGTCACTTCAATTTATGTAATAACTAGAATTTATAGGTAGAGGTGTATCAGGGGGTTAGATTCTATAGAGACTTTTATGTCCGTGGTACGCTCGTAGTAGTAACTTTATAATAATCACATAAGATATCTATAAAATTATGTGGACGTCCGTCCATATAAAATTACACATATAAAATTTGGCATATAAAATTTGGCATAGTTAAAATTTGTATGGGACATTTTTAATAAAATTGCATTTGAAATACATTAAATTTATAACACATATTATAATTAAAATACACTTTTAGTATAAAGTGATTTATAGGTTGCTAATTCTACTACTTACAAATAAAAATATAAAAATTAAATTGGAGAACGGAGTTTCCTGACACTAAGTACTATGCGGGGACTAGCATGGACCTGTAGAAATATTATCCTTGTCTAATTTGTACATATAAAGGCACAAAACGCAAATCTCCAATCTGTTTAAACTCTAGATTCTCTGCAAGTCCCGTTTCATGTGGGCAGCCTCTATACTTTTAGTATGTGTAAGGACACCACCCGTCGGTTACGAGCACGAGTTAATATAAAGTTACTGACTAATTTGTTCACCACAAGCATTATACAACAAATCAGAACATTTAACGAAGACATTAGAATAGGGCTAACGAAGCAAAATATAAACGGTTTCAGATATATGAAACCGTACGATTAAGTTACTAGTTTCTTTATATATTAAAGTTAGTCGCAGTTGGTACAGGTCTGCTTTTATAGAATAGTGTTAGGTTCGAAGTTCTGTTAAAGACTTATTTATAATTAAAGCATGAGCTTAGCAACTTGTCTGGTTTGATAAAGTCAATTTTTGATTATTAAATTCATAGGCATGGTCTGATTCTTTAAAATAGTATATAAAAACGACGTTTTACTAATATTAATAGTGCAAGCAGGCCTATTTACATCAGAACTTGTTAAAATAACTGAAGTCCAATTTAGCAAACCGGTGTAGGTGGTCTAAGCTAGTTAGCTAAGTTGAAACAAAGCTCTGATCTTAACTTCTTAAGATATCTATTTTAAATATGTTGGTTGTTGATTGGTAAATGTATTGTTTTATTTAATAAAAAAAATACTTCTAGAAATCTTAAAAATAAACTCGTTTGAAAAAAAACAGACTTTCCCCTATATACAGCCAAATCTGAATATCTGGCATTTAGAAGTACTTTACTTATTCTAATGGATGGTGTAGTAATAGAGCATAATGGATAAGCTATAAGTCGTAAGCCTAGTGTATTAATGCCTGGCTTAGCATAACAGAGCAATACAAATTATTAAGACTCTGTATTGTTGCTCAACGCTCTGTATTATTGTAAGAAAAAGATAATGATAGATTAATAAAACAAATATTTTGCGAAAACAATTAAAAGTATAATATTCAAATTCTGGTACAAAAGCAAGCTTTCTTGGATATTATCAGTACAAAAAAGGTAAAAATGACCTATTAATACACACTAAACTAACATTTGCTTCCCCAAATAGACTACACCCGTTATAGACAGACAGCACTTACATTACATCAGTCAAGTGATACAATAACATATATAAATATAAATACAACAGCGTTAGAAAAGGTTCATCCATAAATCATGTAAACTGTTCTTGAGGGTTGAAAAGGGTAAAAGGTATACTTTTCAATATCAACGAGTACAGTGTTATGAAAATGGCAGATGATTTTTTAAAACATGATTAGAAATAGTGTAGCCTTCGTCTTTTGTAAACAATTTTTTTCTAAGCTTAATGGCTTCAAGTCAAAGAAAATGGGGTTAAAGCGATATACTTTTTAAGTGTTAAATGGCTGTTGCCGAGCCCTAGACGTTGCGAAGCCAAATAAGCCAATACTTGTAATGTTACAAAGTTTATATTTATATCTATTTTTTCCCGGGTATGTTATGGTATAAAATAAGAGCGGCGTTAAGTTACGCCACCTAATATGCAGCAAATAGGGGGTGAAAAATGGGGCCAGAGTGACAAGGCATTGGGTTTCAGCCTTTACAATATTATATGAAAAATTCGCTGGTCTATGAAGAATGATTACCACTAGTTAAATTAATTAAAAATAATATTGTTATTTGTTTGTTTATCTTCATACTATGTAAACTTGTTTTGGTTATAAAATATACATACTCTTAGACAGTATTACGCATATATTAGTTCTGATAATGTACATTTTAAAGCTAATTTACGGTTTCTAAAAATTATGAAATAACAGTATTGGTATGATATGACTCAAAACAAAGTAAAAAATTTACAATCATATAAATGTGTATCCCATTACAGAATTACATATAAATAGATATAGAAATGAATCCCATTCTTATATATATATATGATAAACCTACATTATAAATGCAGAAGTTACGTCAATATAAAAATACACGTATAAGGAACTGAAAATTAATGTACTTCTAAAACGAATTCAATTAATAATAATGTAGAAATATAAAAATAATATATATGTAAATTTAAAACTAAAATGTCTACATAAATAAGTTCACATGAACTTTTACTTTATAGATTATATTACTCGCTTGTAACAAACAAGTCCTAAAACAACACGCAGATGCCCAGAAAACTGATAACCGTTGACCTTCCACTTCATCAAGACAACATGTTCTGTTCGATACATGACAGGTATAATATTTGCATACAATATATATTTGTATATTGAATTGCCCGATACTTTAGCCTATAGTGCACCTTGATGAAGTGAAGCGTTAGGTGTCTCAAGCCAACTTGCAAGGACTTAAATTCGGCGCTAATCGGACAAAACTAGTAGCTAATTTAATTCAGAAATATCCATTTTTCATTAAATTTCTTTATAGCTTCGTATGCAGACATTAATATAATAGCTCTTTTGAACGTCTAACGATTTGTGGAAGATATGAATGCTTCATGAAAATATTCCACGGTGCACGAAGCCTTCGAGCGAGTTTCAAACGATCAATTAGTGACAGACGAACGTGCCGGCGCCGGCCCGTACACAGAGCTTCGCAATTGCCCTCTATAACGATGCTATAGTGCAATGGTCAAGACGCGTCTAGTCGCTTATATGGCTTTTATGGGATATAGGTTCAAATCCTGAATAGAAGAAATTCGAAGTTTTCCTATTGAATATTCAAATAAAAAAATTGAGACTGTTTACGCATTTGTATAGTTAGGAAAACTATGCAAATAGCAGACAGACTCGTCTGAAGGTTATTTCCGATTCCGGTATTTCGATAAAAACAAATATGATCGAACGCGAGTAAAATGTGAAAACAAAACAACAAACCTAACTTCGGGCGTAAGTGTATCCTGAACTGACAGAACAATTTAGCTCATCACACTGCATTAGATTAAAGTGAGATTGATGAAGTAAGTAAAATATTTTCTTTTACTTTGACAGTCTTTCATTTATTATTTCGAGATATGAAAGTAGAATGGCGGAGATGTATGTATCTTGTACGTGTATGTGCATGTACATTTCAGTCACCTTTTTGGACACGCTACGTATCAAGTCGAGTGGGGAGTTGGTCTGTTTGTAAACATCGAGCACCAAACCAAATATAGCGTTAGACATTACTTTCCAATAAGTCAATGCAGACGACACTTGTGTCCTTCAGATATGAAATATTTTTCCTTTCCGTCTTCAGTTCTTATCTTTCTGATAGAAAGTTAGTTGGTTAGATTGCATGTATGCATCATGTTATTTCATTAAAAAAACGTTTATGTATGAAAATATATATTTTATTTTATAAATTCGTAATAATACACATATTATATTAGACATTGAGATACATTATATATTATATATTTTTATACTTCTTCATAACTAAAAAGGATATGGAAATATCTAACAAAGTAGCTGAGGACATAAATGCCCAGTGTGCAGTGTACACCGCCAGGAGCTAGATGTATGGTAATTAAACACAAATAACGCCTATAACTTGAAGACAGCTGGAAGTTTTACACTGATGCAAATATATTTTTTAATCTACCTCACCTAAGGCCAAAATTTTCTTGATCAAAATAGGCCGTTTGAAGCACTTTCAAATTGTCAGTTAACGTTAGGTTTTCTTAATTTTGACAGATAACGACGTGTAGTTTTGATATCGCTTTCTCCATCGCTAGCTACTAATTTTCTCTCTTTATGAAATATGCACAAATGTAATAAATTATATAAAATCTTTATTTTAATATGTTATAAATGTATGTTTTCTAGACAGAGAAAGTCTAGTGTAATAATAATAATCAAATGTAAAAACAAACATTTACATTTAATTCCACGAATCATGAATTAGACTTTCAAGAAACATTATTATACTAACATTTATATTTGTAACTCGACAATGTGAAAAAATACTGAGAAGTAATTCTTTAATTTAATTCTGCTCTTCTACTTCAAGCGGGGTACAAACAATGTACTGTTAACATCCCATGGTCCACTTTTCAACAATTTCAGACACATTGCGTGCTGAAGAGAGAATTCCCTACACTGTGAATTATCTTATTATACATGCAAAACAGATATGTTTGATATAGACTTTACTTAGAGTGAGTTTTGAACCTCATTGCTCCAATATTGACACGCTTGCATACAACTTCACTATGATTTCAATAGTTATGCAAAGTTTCTGGAGATAACTCTAAAGCTTGACCTCGCCAGTCACACGATAAAACAGTTTGAAGCAACGCCTCGTGTAAGCGTAAGAATTTGTAGCACAAAACAAAAACTCTATAAGAATAATGGTGTTTGGAACAATATTTTAATATGAAAAAGCTGTAATAAATCACACAGTATGTACGTATGTAGATGCGTAAATCATGTTTGCTCGGGTAAAGCTCGGCCGAGTACTGAGTAATGAAATGGTTTTCAACGGACTATTATTCGCATCGAACAAAATTTGTTCGGTCTTGGCCTTGGTGCTAAAAAATAGTGACAGCACTTATTAGATACAATTACTTTCACCGGATTGATGTTTTATTAGTAAAAACTGTATATTATATGCAATGTTAGATTAATAAAGCAAATATCTCTATATAGAAACACAATTTCGTATTTTAGTTTCAATAAACAACACATTACACATACTAGTACTCGTAGAAAAAATCACAAGGCAAAAAAATATTATACATTTCTAAATATGTTTACAATTTTCACTGTGATTGGCTTTTAGATTATTTTGATATCTCCTATATATTTTGACTCCAGTAGTTCTTTTACTATTAACATCGTATATTTTGCCTAACAGACATTTGTTCAGACAAATTTAGCTATACTTTTAACAGAGTTGTTGATCTACATATAAATGTATGGTAATGGCAATTTTGTAGAGTAGCTGAGATAGACGTGATGGTAGTGGAAAACCACCAAATATATATTTTTTCTTTCTTTAAATACGCTCATCTTACCTTCACAAAACTCAAGTTTTTACCCTTTAAGTAATTCTCTTAAAGGCTAATAAGCTTTATTTATTAACATTGTTTTTATAACGACTTTAAATTTCTGCAGTAGCAAATCTAAAATAGAATGCAAATCTGTTGATAACATATTTGTTGGTACAAGCGTTTTTCTGAAGAACTAAAACAAACAAATATGACGATACCAAAAGTGAACGAAATACAATAAAAATTACAAATATATAATTTTTTCCTTTATTTTTTACGTACACTTATAATATAGTATACGAGCAAAATTCCAATTTAGGTTAAGCTTTGCATTGTGGGTATTATTTTGTTATGTTTACGACTCAAGAGTGTTTTGATGTCTCATTCGAGGTTTAAGTAAACAAATTTTATTTATATAAGGAGCGCCGACGAAGTGCGCGATAATAATAAGCTGTATACAGTTATTATTATTATACTTAACACTTTATTTTTTTAGTTATCTTCGAGTTATTTTCATTTCGATATTATCTAATCTCAATAGATTTTGGCCTATGATCGAGTGTGGCACGGGGCGCTTCTTGCGAAACTTCCATCATACGGGCTTACCGAGAATGTATACAAGGGGGTTGCCAGCTTTCTCATTGGGCACAGCATCAAGGTCGCTGTCGATGGTTATTGCTCTACGTGCCCTTGAACGCTGGCGTCCCGTGCACTGTTTCTTCTGCAAACGTCGAAGAGTGCCGTGAAAAGCTTGTATTTACTGTTAAAGCATCCTTCGGGAATAGAGTAAAAGGAACCTGGTTCAATTCAACCCCAGAAGATACAAATTTTCGCGTCGGCGCGGCGGTTTTCCCATGTGTGGTGTCGCTAGTTTTCGAGAACATTCCTCTTAAAGCCGCACCCAGAATATTACACCCAGCATATTGAGCCTTAACGTTTCGAGTGACTGCCAGTATCGTGATCATCTGAAAAGCCAGGTCAAGTTGGCCTCAAAGAAGATCAGTGTCATTGCCAGAGCAAGAAAGTATTTTACGGCCAAACACCGATTGGCCCTGTACATGGCCCAGGTTCAGGTTCTGTTCTCATCTCTGGGCTGGTGCACCCCAATATCAGCGTGACCTATTTGATCGCATACAACGTTGAGCCATTTGAATTGTTAAGAACCCAACAATCTGTAAAAGGTTTGACACTTAGGCGATGCGTAGAGACGTTTCCTCTCTGTGCGTTCTCTACCGCATTTGTCATGGAGCGTGTTCTGAAAAACTGTTTGACCTGATTCCTGCCGCTGAATTTTCCAAACAACACAGTACATAACATACTGAAATACCTTCCTTACCATCTGGATACGTGCCATCCATCTTCCTTTTACATGCCACTCGACTGTGGAATGGCCAGCGGCAGTGTTTTCAGGTCGATTCGACATTGGGTTCTTCCTGCGCGTCTATTTCCACCTTAAAGACCAGCAACATTCTTCTAGCTCTTTTGATGTTACACAGGATGGTCGGCGGGGTGATCACTTACCATGAGGTGACCCGAACGCTCGCCTGCTTTGTGAATAGTATAAAAAGAAAAGATTTTGTAAGTAGTGCCTAGTTTTCTAGTCTACGGTATTTTTGGTGTAAAATTCAAATTCACTAATACGCAATGTCTTTAAATGAGCAGAATTATGGCTATAGATTCTGACTGTAAGCTTAATAGGTAGTGGGTTCGATTCCCACTAGAGCCTAATAAAAATGTAGAAATAACTCGATTAGCCTAATTAAAAAAAAATCTATATTATATAGAAACCTTGCAGTGTTATATAGTATCAAATGCTCGGATACAATTGAAAACACTCATTTTTTAATGCAAATGCACTTTAGAATGCTCGTGGTTTATGCAGTGTTTGAATCTGCTTTTATTTTATAGTAGAAAAAAAAACAGGCTTCTGATTGATATAGCTGTCTGGAACAGTTTTAACTTAAACGTTTCTTTCTTAATTTAGGATGTAAGGCATACTGCCCATTTCAGACGATAGAGGTGTTTAACAAAACTGAATATAATATTTTGATTTGATAAGATTTCATCGAGTGGAAATCAAACCCACAATAACCACATAGAGCAAACTCTTTCCATCTGAGCTACAATGGCGACCATTTTGTATACACATTAAACCTTATTTGCTGTTAAATGATAGCAATTTTGCTCCATCGCTTAGTATGAAAGTTTAGGGTCGAGGAAGTAATAAGTACGGTAAATTAAGCCTGGGACCGATTAATACGTTTACAATTCACGTTTATGTTGACTAAATCGATTTGACCCGCCTGTTTAAATAGTTAGCGATGGGTCGCAGGTTCGATTCCTACTGAGGCAAAAATTAAAGTATTGAAGTATTATAAATGCAGTAAGATAGGAAAGGAGGATTTTGATGTTAAACTTTGTTCTCCACTTTCCGCCTACTTTTAGAGATATGGCATACTGTAGACGAAACCTAGCACCGTGTTGTGTCTTAATAGACCATTGAAATAAATATTATTTTAAAAAAATATAGTAATATATGCATCATTATGTAAAAATATGCATCAGTTCTCTGTACATAGTCACACATACATTGTGTCTGCTTCATTTAGGATTTTATAGACATGAGATTCACACATATTATAACTTACATTATGAAAAAATCATGAACATTTGTAATGAAAATATTTTTCTCAAATATCACTGTACTTTAATACGATATATAAAAAATTTTATGACATTACATATACACATGTAATATTATGAAAAACTTTCAGAGCAGAACAGTTTGTAATTACGAACAAATATGCAATTTATTATTTGATTATCGTTTTCTACGAAAATTACAAATGTGAAAAGTTATGTTTTAGAAGTTTATTATTTAGTAATATAACAGCTGAGTTGAGTGGATTAAGCTGAAATTTGGCTCACGAATAGTTCATGTTTTGGAATAAATTTTAAAGTTGTACTGTTATGCTGTTTATACAAATTTCCGTTTATTATAATATATATATAACATGTTAAAAAAAGCAGTTACACTCTTTTTCCCGCCCAGAAGTCAAAGAATCTAGTGTCGATACAATTCGTTTCCGCCCGCTTTCTGCCCGGATTCGAAACATATCAGAAATCGACGCCGTGGTTTGTTTTGCACCAGTACGAAGAAATTTAAATAGTTTAAATATAATCCTTCCTCAGAGTGGGGAGCCCTAGTTAGCCACAGATGCCTTGATGTTAAGTTAATATTGTACAATATTAAAAAGTATCGCTACTTATGTATGGAGTATGTATTTAATTACTCGAAATAAAAAAAAAAGTTATTTTATAAAAATAACATTATTTTATTTACAACTATTTAAAGATATAAGTTGAGAAGGAGTCTTGACTCTTGTTTGTTCTTTTTTGAAAATATATAAGACGCCATTACTAGTATAAAATCTCGATACAAATGCATGTTTGATAGTGTTAACTAATTAAACATCTAATAAAGATTTACAATAAATTATTTGTTTCTAACAAGTACTTATAAAAAATACTTACAATATGAACCAGCTTTCCAACTGTACACGAAGTATGAAACAACTATCGCTAATTGTCACCAAATAGATTAAACTTTATTTTTTTTACTTTATACTATTACTACAATTAAATACTAGAAATCTAAAATTCAGAGGATAAAAGTTCAAGATATCAAGTTCCAAATTGTAATTTTTATAATTAACTTATTCACGAAAATCGTACTGAAAACAATTTAATTCCTATTTGAAACAAATGTCCAAGTCGAATAAAGTTTCTGCACTAGAGTTCCAACGAGGCACACGTCTTCACTTCGAGAGCGCGACGCGCGAACTGATTGTAGTTTGCAGCTGTAGAGATAGTTCGTAGAGGTCTCGTAGTGGTGTACCGTAGCGTCTCGTAGCATACTTATATATTAGTTCAGTTCAATTTGAAATGATATTGTTATAAAGATATCGCTTATATTATTTTTATTAAATTAACATACACCTATACTTTAGATTTATTTTAAATATAAATATGACGAAATAATATATATATATATATATATATTTTCTTAACCAATTCAGAAAGAAAAAGAAATATCAAGCTCACGAATTATTTTAGAACTTTACGTTTTCTACCTTTGAATGAAGACGAAGAAGACTGCTAAAAAAACAATCTTTGAGACCAATATTTTATCTTTACTAAAGTAAAATATACATATTTGTAATATTAAATAACAATTCGCTATTATTTCAGGGCATATAGAGCCAAGTCATTGTCATAACAAGCCGTTTTTACTTTCCAGGTGAATTTTAGACATTGAATATTGGATAACGGAACTCAACGCCGCGCCTTATCTTACCACAGTGAAGAAATGAGAATAATTAAATAAATCATTTCCCATGTGGAAATTGAAACCACAACCAATCAGAATCAGTCAGATGCAGTACGCCACGATGGTAAAACGGTGAAAATAATAAGACGGTTTAATTAAACGTATTTAATCGTTCACACAAACAGAGTTTCCACTTAACTTAGGATACAAGCGATAATGCCCATCAAAATTAATTGTCCTTCTATTTATACCATCTTGCTCCCCTTAAAATCAAAACAAATCATGTGATTGACGTCCCATTAAATTGCAATCTATTTTCACATTTTATCAATTGACCGTCTATTACATTTCTAATTAATGAATTATACTATTAAATAATTAAGACTATATGATTACGATTGCTATACGACTATATACGATAAATAATTATAATATAGAGGCTCGCTTGGCTTGGCTTGGCTTGGCTATACGAGCAGTGGTACATCATATAGCAGGCTTAGTCATTATTGGTGGGCTGCCGTTACAATGGCTACAATTCTCTATTATCATATGAAATAAAACCATTTGAAAAGAGTTGTAGACAAAAATAATAACATGTAAAACTTAAGCGCGAGCACAATGCAAGTCTCGTTTCTTTCTTCAATCTATGCAAATACTGTTTTGTTTTTGTATTCACAACACGTGCCGAAATTTTACATTCAACTTCATTCCTTTCATTATATTTCATTCCGTTTTATTTCATTTTGTTTTATTGTGAATATTGTAAAATGTCGTTTTCAATTATTTATTTTATTCTTTATAGTTTTCTATAGCTTTGTACACCGTTTCTATTTTAGAGACATCATTTGTTGCGTGAATCAGCGCCGCACTCTGCCTAACCAGACTGGAGAAACGTTTTTTTTTCATTAAACAGTCCTATATTTTGTTAACATTTTTTAAAGTGTTATTCCCACACTAAGGAAAATTGAAAAATACATATTTAGAAAACGTATAAAAATTTTAACGCTGCGGGATTTGAACCCGCGCCTCTTGAAAACCGTTCAAAACACTTGAACGGTTTTCAAGAGACGCGGGTTCAAATCCCGCTTAGTAGTACATACATATATCTATGCTGGCTGGAAACTGAATTCACGACCATCCGTGTAACAATCAGAATACATAGTCGCTAAACCAACTGACTAAACAAGTTGAATTTCAAATTGTCTTATCCATATTTAATTATTTATACTTCGTCACAATACCCAGAGAACTGTAGGAATTTTAATAATTCATAGCAGTAGGTACATGAAAGGAGCGCTTCAACAGACTGACTTTATACGTGACGGTTATGGTTTCGATTCCCGCTAGAGAGAATGATTATATTGGTATTATTTTCATTTCTCCGCGCTAGCGACAAAGCATGGCGTTGAGTTCCGCCACTCAACATGCAATGTTTCACGCAGTGTCTTGATACTAGGTTATGTCTGCCTACCCTACTATGTGGGAAAAGCGTGAAGCGTGTTTACTTTATCACAATAACCGAACTGAAGGAATTTTAACAGTTCATAGCAGTAGGTCCTTGAAACGAGCGCTTCAACAAAATGATTACTTAACTTGTTTGCATGAAGTCGTTCACTCTCTCTACAATCTACATACAAAATGTGTAACTTACTTATCTCCAAGATATGCTTCTGCATCTCTTACAAAAATACAGTTATATAGTGCAAGCGTCTGTCGGAAGAGTTTTCAACAAATTGGAACTTGTCACAGCTCACAAATACCAAGTTTTAAGCTATTATGTCATAAAATCTTAGAAAAAAATATTAACTGCTCGTTTTTATATTCATTAACTACAGTTATTTCTGAGCTAGGATACTGTATAGGTATGATTAATATATATTAAGAAAATTATGCATTTAATTACACAATAATCAAAATAAGGTCTTATCTTTCAATATATTGAGTGAAAATAAGCTTTTTGTCGATCCCATATTACGAGATCTAAAAATAGAAATATGCCAAAATATTACAAAACAATTTCTTTTGCGATTAGTTAGATAAGATCTTTCTGTTCAAACTACAATAAACATTCAAGTTTAAATACATCTGTACTTATGTACATTTATTCTTGCAGTTATTTTCTATAGGTTATTTTTACTATAAAAATAAAAATAATCATATTCATACTAAAAGTAAAAAAAATATAAAAATCTTATAGACGAACTAGTATATAATAGTGACATTTGACACAGTTCAATTATAGAAGAAAAGGAGAAAGTCAATATATTTCAAATTATTACAGTTTATAGTAATATAAGGTACGTAAGGTAAGGTAAGGTCAGTTGAAGTATGTGATAATTACGTCATAATCAATTTTTTCACGACTTAGCCCTATCCACCAGAGAGTCCACCCGAGAGTCATTCCTGACGCCTACCGATCTATCTACCCACTCTAACATACCCGCAC
Source organism: Podotricha telesiphe (assembly GCA_038994665.1). Taxonomy (NCBI): domain Eukaryota; kingdom Metazoa; phylum Arthropoda; class Insecta; order Lepidoptera; family Nymphalidae; genus Podotricha; species Podotricha telesiphe. The sequence goes on from JAOYRR010000478.1 coordinate 348,705, forward strand.
AATAGCATTTACTATTTAGTTCCGACATCAGAATTAGTGGACTAAACATAAATTATTTGGAACTTTGAACGTTATTAAAATTAGTTAAATTAATTTCTTGGCTATCTTGTAGAAGTTATGTTATACTGAACCACAATGAAGAGCGAAGGGATACATACTGGGAATTTATGATAATGAATCCTCCATACAGTCATAAAACCGTTAAACCGTTACACAAACCGCCTAACTGTTAGTATTCAAATACCGTAAACATTTTGTTTGACGTTACTTAATACAACCCTCAATATGATGTTTTTTGTCGGTGAATTATTATTTTATACTAACATATTAAACAACTGCATTATAAAGCAATCGTGGTGTATTAGGATAGCGTCTGAGTGTAAAAGGCGATTAGTACTTGAACCCTACTCGGTGAAAAGATATATAAATTATTTTCATTTCCCCTCCCCGGTAATACAAAGCCCGGCGGTGAGTTCCGCCACTTAACCCCAATATGTATAAAATTGGAGAGCAACGCGCACAGCTGGAATAAATAAGGTAAATTCGCAAAAATTGTGTTGAGGCTAGAACTTATTCAATAGCTCTAGACATTCTTATACTACAAAAAAGCCCGATGGTAGTCGAATTTACAACCATTGCGTGTGTCAGGGGCATGCTGCAATACAATAGCGTCCGATTTGTCTATTGTCACTTGAAAAAAAATATTTTAACCTTTGTTAAAGACATTTCTTTTAAATCTTAAATTAGATTACAATATATTTCTTTACAAGATACTAATATAATAAAAGAACCTTCATTTAATCTCAAGTTCACTCAGCTACAAGCCATTACAGATGTCATAATGTCTTTATGTAAATAACACTGTTTCTAAATAGCTAATAAGAAATTTCAAAGATATTTTTTTTTTGCTGTACACTTAATGGCCAAAAAGAATGGTCTGTTTCGTGGTAATGTAATGTAAAGTAATCTAATGTAATAGATTCTAAGTACTCTCAGCCTTCTCGTTAAAACTTACAAACAAAAACTTGTACAGATGTAGCATAATATCAAGTAATGTAATAAAACATTTATTTGTAACTATCTACTTTTTATTTTCTCTCATTTATAAGCAGCTTCACGCTGTTTCCCGCGTTGCAGAGTACTTAGAGAACACCAAGGGTCAATACACTTTCCTACCACTTTCCTACCAAATTCGAGACATTGCGTGTTGAGTGGCGAAACTGATTTTTTTTTATACTTCCATACTAGTATTCTTCTCCTTATTCGTATCACTCTTGACTCTCTCTGGTCGTGGTCGACACGGTGTTTTAGCTCGGAGGGGCAGGTACTGCTCGTGCCCTACGATGTCTCGCCATCTTTCCCTGCTCGAAGTCAATCACTAGATTGACTTTGATTTTCCGATTTTGATTGACGATTTTCGTATGGATAATACTAGTATGTACGTTATTACGTACGTACGAAAATAACTCTGTCTATCTGTGTGTCCGTATCTGTAGGCCAAGTCGCTGCACCAATTGTGATGAAATTTTATATAAAGATACTTGAGGGCCCTAGTATGTACATAGCCTGCTTTAATTTTTTTATCTTTTTTAGGAAATTTATTACGAAAAGGCCGTCTAATATACGAAACAGCTATAGTCCACGCTGGTGAAGTCACTAGTCTTCTATATTTTGCAAATGTACCAATAAGGCATCCACCTACCCTCAACAGACGACCACTGTGTCCACAGTGTAACGACGATGTAATAATATTTTGCGAGGAATGCAAAGAAAAAATTATTAAAGATAAATCTCGACTTTTCGCATTCCAATAATTATATTTAAATGATGTTCATTCCTCTACTCTAATAAGATAAAGGCGGCGTTAAGTTTCGCTACTCAACACATAATGTCTCGAATGTGCGCAAAAAGTGGAGAACGGTATGTCTTACACTAGGTGTGTAAAGCTGCTCAGCTGTATGCAAACATTTTCTAGAGTTTTCTTCTGCAAAAATGCATAAGTGTAACGAGCTTTAACTAAAACGTATAAAGTTATATATAACGTATTAGTTAACAATTTACAACTACTTTCCTCTACACTTGATTTTTTTTCATTAATTTTTTATCTTTGTAAGCTTTGAATATTAAGTCTGCACACAATCATTAGAAAATTAGAATTGAATGGTAACGGACCACGTCATTAATGTTTAAAGCTTTGTCGTTATACACATAAAGCATCTTATTTTATCATATCATTAACCTTTTTTTTTTAACTTACAATCTAATTATGACTAGTAATAGTATTTCGTATGACTTAAAATTAAATGGCAACATTTAATATACCAAATAATGACAATTGCTCTTTATTTTGTACGATAAACTGTTAAAGTGATTCATTTGAATTCAATTTAAGTATAATAAAAAATATTTTTGGTTTCGTGTCATTATGAATACTATCGCTAACACGTAGTACAAGAAAAGTGTTTAGAAATGTAAAAAAATGAACATAGCAGGGTGTTATAAAATGTGGGTTTATTGGCTAGAGCAAGGTTTCTCAAACTTTTTGCGTCCTTTGAAAGCTGAGAAACTGACTATTTGACTTTGAAAAACTGACTATTGAATGGCATTTTATTAAAAAATTGTATAAAATATCAATTGATCCATTTGTGTAGCATTAGATACAACAAATAATTTATTTTATTGCCTCGGTGGTTGGGAGATCGCGTGAGCGATTACCCAGCAAGAGGTCTCAGGTACGAAAACTTTGCTACAAATTGTTTAGCCGCTACCATGAAATAAACTTTATCAGGTAACCTCTATGAAAAAACTCCTCAAAGATTAGCTTGAATGAGTACTTCTAGAGGCTCCGTACTTGCGATATCATAAAATATATATTTATAACAATATATATTTTTAAGTTTTCTCCAGTTTTCAGTATACAGTATAAAGTCTCGACAATTCACTTCAAGACACGATATCTCTCCCAATTTACTTCTTATAGTAGGCTAATTGTCACTTTTAGTTATAGACTTTGAGTATCTTTGTTTTGGTTTCTTTGTAATTGGAAGCCGTCCAAGCCCTTTGTCGTTAAGCTATACGTAACGTACATAGAACGTATTTAAAATAGGCGCGGGTTCGAATCATGCTACGGTCAAATTTCTATACGTTTCCTAAAAATAATTTTAATTGCCTAAATGTGTCTGCTATTTAGATGGATAGATAGAGTCATACACAATCATATTTTTGTTATAAACAAACACAGTCGTATAAAGTGATATACATATAAACATATTTTGAGCAATAAACAAAATATTTCTCATTAACCAAAAAAATACCTTTTATATTTTATTTAACTTTTTGTTAACTAAAATTTATTCTATCAAATAGGAAAAGTTTCGTAATTAAATTAAGTAGAGCGTTTAAGCTTCTAGTTTTAAGGCTAAAAGTGTATTAGGCTTTAAGTCATAATCATTATACATTTATTATGGGTTCAATACCCATTCGGGGGAAGCATATATTTTTATTATTATATTATTTTAATTTTTCCGCTCTGGTGACAAGATAAAGCTTGACGTTGAACTCTGCCATTCAACACAAAATGTCTCGCATTCGGGCGAAAAGTGGAGAACGGAGTGTCTCGACACTTTGTTCTCTCAAACTATTAATGAGCTGGTAGCCAAATTAGGAGCCTTCTGACTGATCGCAATGTTCATATATTCAATTCATTTCATGAAATATTTATAGAGAATACTAAGTGTATTTAGACATAGTCTAGGTTAGGAAAAAGATATATATATATATATATATATATTTTAACATTTTTTAAAATGTTATTCGCATACTTAGAAAATTAAAAATGACAAATTAAGAAAACGTATAAAAATTTGAACGCAGCGGAATTTGAACCCGCGCCTCTTAAAAACCGTTCAAGCGCTCTGACCTTCTGTGTCACCGCACACAATCATGTCCGTGGTGGTTCAGTGTTTTAATGGTAAAATGTATTATATAATGAAGTAAACGTTTACCGAACTACGAGTAAGGAAAATATTGTAAAATATTTATATATGAAACAATCAAATTAGCCTTCTTTAAAATACGAAAACTTAAGAGCAGCCACATGACGTAAGACTCTCCGTTTATCAAGTAATATGCAAAAGAAAGGAAAGGTATATATATATATTTGAATAAAGCAAATGATCGTATATTTAAGTAAGACGATCATACGCAATGGGACAAGGTTGGGCTGTATACGTGATGGGTGCATATTTCTCCATTATATAACATAGCGCGGCGTTATATTACACCCTAACGTAATAGCTCAAAATTGAAGGGAAAGTGGAGAGTTGAATATATTACTAGGATCTCTCTGTCTATTAAATGTGATTTTAAAAATAATGGCTTATTTTTTAAGATTTGTTATACAAAATTGTACTATGTGCGTGAAACGAGTTTAACTGAAAAGAAAAAGTAAAAAGTTAATTAAATTGCAGGCCCCAGCCAAGGAAATTACTTTAGAGAAGCGCACGCAACATTTCTATATACTAGTAAGTATATCTAATGTAGTATCTAATGGTATATATACATATAAATATTGCAATTGGAATGCAATACGAGTACATATTCACTTGGCTGACCGCTCCGTGCCCTCTATTGACCCACTTCCATGCAGGCGTAATAAACTAATATCAAAATAACGATCGGTGCTTATTGTAGCTGTAATATGATGAGTTTTACTTATAATTTCCCTTTTTACAGTAATTTAATGTCAGACGCTGTTTAGCAGCGCTAGGATAGGACATTTCTATTTATATCCAAGAGCTGTAATAGACAATTAATATAGCGTTTAAGCTATCAAGTTCTCTCTGCCTACTCTGTTATGTGGAAAAATGTACAAATAATGAAGAGTGAAAAAATTAATAGAAGCTCAAAAATATAAAAGATATTTCCTTTCATGTTAGCTTGTTTGATTGCGTTTTAAACTTACGATTAAGTATTAGAATACTTATAGAACTTACAAAATAACTATCTCAATTGACTTTTTATGGCAACAATTGCACAGCAGACTTGTCATAATTGGTAAATGTATTGGCTATTAACAAAGACAACACTGTGTGCTACGTTATATAAGTAATAAGATTTTATAGAGGGCGCTAGATTGTATAGTTTTGTCCAGTGTAGCCTGCTAGCTCACAAACTTAGTGGTCTTGTTACATTAAAAAAACTATATATATATGTATATAATATATATATATATATATAGGTAATAAAGGAATTCGTAGAGTGTGGCTTAGTCCACGCCACTTTAATAGAGAATATAACATTCATTAACACATAACAAACAAACCATGCATAAAATTGAAACCTCCAGCCATTGCTTGCATTTTATAATTATATATTAAGTTTAAATATCCCTTAATTGAACACAAACAAAGCAATACATATCAATTAATCTTATAATTAGTTATTTAGAGTGGCTAGCGGGCATCGTCCAAATTGAAGTGTTCGTATCGCGGCCGTTCTCTCTGACCGCAGTAAATTTCAAACTGTCAATATTGTAAGATGAGACTTAAGATTAGGCATTAGAGATAAATTGTCAGAATTGTATTAACGAAGGTTGTGAGTTCAATTTCCAACAAAATACGACGTCATCACTACATGGAGTCACTAACCGCTTGGTTCTTTCACCTTAACCACACTGTGAAGATGTAAAAAAAAAAGCTATTTATTTCTTTATTGGTCCAATTTTAATAAAAAAATAATTTAGAATTTGGTATTGAATGTCAAAAGTGGAGAGTGGCGTGTCTTGACATTAGGACTCCCTGGCTACCCTACTACGGCAACAAAAGAGTTAAGCTGCAAAAAAATACAGCTGTCAAAAAATAATATTTCAGCTATTAAGAAATAATAAGTTGAAATATTATTTTTTGACTCTAGAATTTATTACGCATTGTGCAATATATTTTGTTATTTGATATATTTCGTAGAATATCTAAAACAATTTTGTACGATAATAAACGCAATAATTTTTATACTAACGTTATGTAGTTTCCTTCGGGTGGAAATCGAACCCAAAACCAATCGCGTCAGTTTTATTAATATTTATTATTTCACGTATTACATAGTAGACAGAGAGAATGTAATGATAACCACGGATCTACATTTTTGTCTTAAACAATGACGACATGCTGAGAAGTCAGAAGGGTTCTTATTTCTTTAAAAAAAATTAACATCAGAAAAGAGAGAGATATTTAAAAAAAGAGAATTGAGATATGGGATTGGCAATACAATCATCATGAACATATTTCGCAAAATTCTCTTTTGCTAGATTAAATATGTTATTACATTGATTTATGATACTAATTTATTTAAAGCTCTTTCGTTACTGAGTGACTGACCAATAACATATAGTCCAAAATAATGGGTGTAGATAACTGAAACTTGATACAGGATCTTGGGGGAGTGTAGAGGAGCCACAAACTGAAATGAACAGGTTTCCAAGAGGCACGGGTTTGAATCCCGCTGCGTTAAAAATTTTATACGTTTTCTATAAAAGTTATTCAAATTCACCTGTTTGCCAAACAGACGTCCCTTTGTACGTAGCAATTAATGATATTTAATAGGAAAAAATATTGTATTTATTTCACATTATATAAGTTGTGACGAGCTATTTAATATATGTATGTATATCCTATAAGCTTACATAAGTGCCACTAGCCTCATTAAGTGTAATTTATATTAGATTTTGCCAATACTTATTGTGTGCACATTTGTATGTAATAAAGAATTTGAAAAAACAAAAATAAACTGGACGGATTTGAATGTTTTTTTTTATAACTATTAAAGTCTGGGTACCACTTAGAGTATAATTGATTTCAAAGAGTGGAACACTTGATTGAAAATAATAGAGCAGCTAAACTATGAGAAATAAAACAATGGCACCTTAACAAAGGTGGTTCAGCAAAATGAACAGCATCGGTCGACATATAAAAATTAAAGATTCAGAACAACTGATGAAGAACCAATCCAGCTAAACTATAAAAAGTAATAAATATATTTAGAAAACGTGAAACGTGAAAACTAGAACGCAACGCACGGAATTCCGCTGCGTTCAAGTAGAACGCTTAGCGGTCAGAGCTTGGAGAGAGAACGCATGGCTTAGCGCTTGAACGGTTTTCAAGAGGCGCAGGTTCATATCCCGCTGCATTCAAATTGTTATACGTTTTCTAAATATGTCTTTTTCAATTTCCTTAGTGTGGGAATAACACTTTAAGAAATGTTAACAAAAAAAAAAGTAATAAGTAAATGCCACATTACAGTTTTTGTAAGCAAATCAAAAATATTGAACATTACGGCCATCGTGGCGCAGTGGCACATCGTCTGGACTAAAAACGCGAAGGCTGTGGGTTCGATTCCCACTTAAGGGAGTGGTTACATTTATATTGTTTTTATTTATTCTCTCCAGTAAAACAAATATGGTCATTGCGTTGCCCAAGAAGAAAGTGTCACTAAATGTAAAATATATTAAATTCATGCAATGTCGCAGGCATCAACTAGTAGATAAATTATATTATAGCAAGACAATTTTTATAAAAATAATATTTCTTCATAACTCATAATTGGACTGATTGTTAACGAGGGCGTTTCAATTCACACTCGCAATAACGACTTAACAAGAACAATACGTGTATTGTTAAAATTTCCGCAGAATTGCCTTCAAAATGTTGGAATGTTTTTTTGACGTTTACTAGTTTTATTCAAAGTCAGTAAATAATCTTAGCTACAATTGAAAATATATTGTAGGTTAGACTCTATTAAGACACTTGCTGTCTTAATAGAGTCTAACCACACACGATTGTTACAAATACGATGGTAGCGTAGTCGGTGCCAGGGAATGGACATATATATTAATACAAAAACATTTCATAATAATATATACACTTTTATACAAGAAAGCAAATCTAAATTAAATTGAAATTTGAACCAATCAATTTGGCATCTAATAATTTAAAAGAGAATATTTTATTAGACAAAACAAATATATTACCGACAATTCATTTCGCAACTTTAACTTGGAACTAACCTAACCAAATAATACACATTACTTTGGGAGCAAAACAATTTTCGAGATTTAACTGCTTAATGCTTTTTCTGCATAGTAAGGTCTGTCTGTCTGAGAGAACTTATTGTAAAGACACTCTGTTATCTGTATTATATAAATTATAGTATATCTATATTAAATTAAAAATAATTTATATTAAGTAATAAATAAATTCGACACACACGCGTGTTGAGTGGTGGAATTTAAAGCCGCGACTATCGGTTCGACCGCACGACTGTCAGTCGCAGTCACACTGCACCACGATGGCCTTTTATATTAATATAATTTATTCATATAAATAAATTATATGTGAATTTAAAACAAACAAAGTTTGGTAGTAGATAAGAAGGCTTCAAATTAGTACATACATACATTGACATTGATACGATACGAAATCATTATTTTTGGGCAGAAATATACTTACTGTTTAAATAAATAAATGAATAAGCCTTTATTGCTACTATAGTTTCCTTTCATGCGTTATAAATATATAAAGTGCCTAAAACATGTTTTATAATATTTTTTAACATTTTTTAAAGTGTTATTCGCACACTTAGGAATTTGAAAAAGACATTTAGAAAACGTAAAAAAGTTTGAACGCAACGGGATTTGAACCCGCGCCTCTTGATAACCGTTAAATTTTTCAATGTTTTATAATAATTACTTGTAACAGTAAGTTTATTTATACTTATTTCTAAATAGTGATTTTACATTTACCGTCAAATAGTCGTTAATTAGATGTAACTTGTCTTCCGAAATAAGCTTTTTTTAAAGTTTCAATTCTTAAAATGTCGTAAATAAAAATAATAAAACTATCAAACAAAAATCTCTGACAACGTTTTTAACATCGTCGTCGTAACAGAAAACTTAATTAAGTAGCTACGATGTTGTTAAATGTGCTTGCTTGTATTAGATCTGTTAAAGCTATTTTAATACACGAGCTACACGAGCAACTACATAAGCTTACACTTGTAGGCCTTGTTGTAACTAACTTATTATCAATAAAAATATTTGACTTTGACTTTGACTCCGTTCTGCGGGTACCAGAGCGGAAAAATTAAAATTACTGAAATATAATGACTTCCCCGAGTTGGGATTGAATCCTCGACTGCCCGTTCACAATCAGACGCCAGACCACTACGCCACGATGGCCTCACGACACATGTCATGATAAAATATATAGCTATTACACATATACTTAGTAACAATATGACTACATGGTTATAAATAAAGCAATAGCCGTAGCGGTCAACCCTGAAACAATATACTATTGTCGCTACATCAGAATTCTAATTTCCTTCGAACATGAACTGTCCTCATGATTTGGGTCGTCCGGTAATTTGCATGGCTGTGAAACATGTCAATGCCCTTCCAACGTAAGGACTAACGAAGATATTGATATAAACGTATTGAATTAAATAATAAATGAGATATTTGTAGAAAATGTATTAAACGTATTATTACCTTTGAAGTACATTTTTGGAAACATAACAAATACAAATATACTTTGTTATACACACAATATAATCAACAAACAAATAAAACAAAATGTACAATAAGGCGGCCTTATCGCCTAAAGCGATTTCTTGTAGACAACCTTTGGATACTGGAGTTGTAAAACGACGGTAGGCGGTGCATAATATAACATTAACACATATAAAATATATATTACATTAATAATGATGATGGATGATTGGCCCCTTTGTCTATGTCAAATGATTTATGGCATATTGTCCGAGAAACATCTTTTGTTGCTGAGTGCCATCAAACCATAATCGGCCCCTCAACAGGTATTTTCGCCACTCTGGTCGAGCTTCAGCAAGTTTCTTCCAGACATGGTGGTCAATTCCGAATTTGGCCATATCACATCACGCTTGGCGCAGTTCTTAAAACGAAGCAATGGCCTCCCTACATCTCTTCTTGCATTTGCTATGTCATCAAGCATGACACGTCGTGGTAGATGCGACGGTTCCATTCTATGCACATGCCCTAACTAATGTAAACGCCTCTGCTTTTGAAGTGCTGTTAGACTAGGATGCTGTGCGATTTGTAGAATTCTCTGATTAGAGACTCTGTCTTGCCACGATACGCCCAAGTTTTTATGTAGGCACCGCATATAGAAGTCATTTATGCGGCTCAGCCCCGTACAAAATTATACTCACGATGGAAGCTTGAACAAACACTATTTTGGGTTTTGTAGTAAGATTATTGTTGTGCCATACTATTGCGCCAATCCTCCCAAACATAATTGTCGCTTTGCCGATACGCATATCCATCTCCGCATTGAGCGCGAGATTGTTCGACACAATTGACCCCAAGAAGCAGAAGTCTTTGACCACTTCCAACAAGTATAAAAACAATTAGATACTATTAAAAAATATTAATAATATAATTACTATGAACATAACATGTTAAGGATAAACTTGGGGCTTTTTATGTTAATTATGCGGACGAAGAAGTGTACAAAACCAAAAAGTATTTTTTAAATTAATGCATTACTGATTTAAAATACTAATTACGAGGCTATCGTGGTGCAGTGGAATAGCGTCTGACTGTAAGCGCGATTGACTATGAATTCAATTCTCACTCGGAGGAATGATCATTATCATTTTCATTTATGGAAGTTTCATAAAAGTGCAGAACGGAGTGCTCATCATTAGGGTGTACTTGACTAAAAGTTTTACGAACACTTTTGTATAAAGTATTTTACGTGTGAACGGGTCTATTACTTAATATATCTTAACACCGCAAATTGAAGGGTTTACTTGTAACAAGAGAAACATAAATAATTGTCCGTTATGTTGTCCGTCCTCAGTTTAACATAACGTTTGAACTAAGCGAAAATGAGTACAAGTAATTCATTTATACTATATTTCAATATGTAACGCTACAATATTTATAAAAATCCCATATTATAGACCGAGCATATTCTGAACTTCTTACAAATTAATGTACATAACACTATCTTAGTTTTAACACAATCCAGTTTGCACTTTCAAGTATAAAATGGCGGTTGTAGCAATTTTTAAAGGAAACTACAGCCATTCATTACGTGCAGGACTTCGACTCGGACTTCAATTCGGAGCCAATTGTCAATGGCAGGTAGCAATGAAAACGTAATATGGACGTCTGAATGGTGCTACAGCTTTTCTGTAATACTTAAATGTTACAGAACAAAGCTTCACCTGGAAACTTTTATAGAAATAATATTCTGTTTTTTTATTTACTTTTATCTACATTGTTCAAATATAAGCTATCGCCGTTTTATTCTAGTGAGCAAAGTAATTAGTTATACTTTGCTAAAAATATGATTATTTTATCAACTTTATACAACTGAACTTATTTGATTGAGATCTTATCAATTGATTATATATCTCCTTGGGAATTTTTTTACATTTTTATTGCAGTCTCCTTGACCAGGAAAGAAATAAGGCGGCGTTGAAACTAACTTATCTCTTCTTACCTGGCAAAACGTCTCACACATTTTGCCTTAGAACTACTTTGTTGTACATAAAAAATATTTAAATTTATTCAAAATAATATTTTTAGATAATAAATATTACTTCAACTCAATTTGATTAAATTCGGTTTAAAATAAAATTTGAGATAAAAAGCTTGCCCTTTTTGTTTTTAACTTATATATATAAGATAAGCAGTGGCAGAGACGAAGACAGATAAAGCCATTCTATTATTTTATTATAAATATTATTCTTCTTTTTTCATACATTTAAATATTGAATATTATTACATTTGTAACTAAGAGACATCTGTTTTTCACATAATCGACAGCTATTTTATGTAATGTCGCACTTCATAGTCGACGTTGTTTCTTAAGTAAGCACTAGGTGGCGCTATGAGCAACTACACAAGTAAACACTGTATTTGAAATAAATTATTGAACCTGTAGTATCATAATTTTTAATAATTACTAAATATTTTAGGATATTGAAAATAATATCTTATTAGGTATTTTTTTAAAAAGTTCTAATTTTCAATTTATATTTTTCTTTGTCCGATACTATATCAATAGATGGCTATGATAGATATTATAAGTGTGAAATATATTTAAAGATTTATATATAATAGAAAATTATAATTAATTTTAAATATTTCTATACAAATTATGGAAACATATACTACAATTATTATACATAATCTGGTTTGTCAGCTGTCTGCATATTGTCTATGCTACAAAATACAGACAGAAAAAAAAACTGGTGTCTATAGTTTTATATTTGTGTCGAATAGAAATACGTCGGGAGATACACCGGTGAACAATTTATTTCAATTATAATGAGTAAGCTCACTGGTCTCGGTGCGTTCTATTGCTTCGTGTAGAGAAATCGTTTAACTCCACCTCAAATACGTTTTCTATTCTGTGTCGTGTTGCAAATAATGATTTGGGATGAAACGTTTGTGACATACAGTCTTGCAACCTTGGTTATGGTTACAAGAAAAAGTGTATTTTGAAAATATTTCCCCGTGTTTTCTTATTGAAAACATCAGTGAAGTATTATACAGTTGACTGTGCTTGGTGAAAAGTCGGTGTTATGTCGGGTGGCCGGAGTATTGATAAGGAGCGCAAGTCGCCAAGGGAGAGTGGCGAGGATTCTGAGGATGAGAGCGAGATCCTGGAGGAGAGTCCTTGCGGCCGGTGGCTCAAGCGGAGGGAAGAGGTAAGCTCATATTATATGTAAATATACGTAACATAAACACTTGAAATGTAGGCCAGAACAAAGATGTCATCAGCTGATTCGCAAGGTTAGCAAATATCGAAAAAAATAAGACGCAATTTCAGTTTTGTTTTTAATTTGCTTATTTGTATTGTCTTTGTTTTAATGCTATTAGAATCATATAGATGTACGTCATTATAATATATATTTTTATTCATTGTCAATACACATTATGATTACTTTTTTATTATTTTTTCTAGATACTTGAACTTTTTACAATATAGTACAACACAATAGTAGTGGTTCCGATTATTAAGTAGTAAAAATATTTAAGTAGTGATTTTTATCTTAAATTAAAATTCTTATCTCTTATTAAAAATATATAACCTATTTAGAAATATATTAAACAATTAATTTGCATATATACTAATAGTTTATTTGCTAGCAATTCAATAGTTTATTAATTTAACCTAGTTTATAAGACTAAATCTATTAAAACCATAGGTTGTTAGCAGATAATTATTCTAACAGTATAATTACATATTAAATTACTGCATAAAGTAAATTTTATTTGGTTTTAATATATACATCTTAATTGTTACTATAAAACAATATTTTTTTTATCCACATTGATATTTAAAATTATTATTATTTTTTTTATTTGTAACAATTTCAATTCAACATCAATTGTTAACCATAAAATATTGTTCTTTTTAAACTACATGATGATGATAAAGACTAATATGACCTGAATGGCTCATTGAAATACCAATATTGACTTATTAGTCAATATTTACTGCTGTATATATAAATAATTTTGTGCTATAATCATTTATGATCTGTTACACATACTTTCTTTTGTTGTAAAAGTATCAAATTTTGTAATAAGGTTTTCATTATATATTTCATAACTCTTTCTTTTAATATTATTATTTTATGCTAAATTACATCTGTTATATTAACATAATTGGAGATAGATTGGAGATATGTAAAAACTATGTATTTTATCAATTCTTTTGAATTTAAGTAAACATGTCAATGCGATTATTGATTTAATAGCTCACACTTAGAATGTGAATAAGTGACCCCGAATAGCAATTTGAGGGAAATGATCATAGATAGGTTGAGAATACCTTTTATTTTAAATATTTAGCTGAATCAGAAGTTACAAAGTTTTTGAGGTACAGCACTTATATGAAATGGTGGTAAATCTGAGTCAGGCGATCAGTTGAGTTTAAAGACTGATAGTATGTGCATTTCATTTCTATATACAACAATTTCTTAATTTATATATTTATTTGATTTTGTTATCATTAAGATTTGAATTATATTTATGTAACAAAGACATATAATTTTTCGTACAGTCACTTATTTGAACACATCTCTAGTAGTAGAGATATGGTTTTAAAATCAGGCTTGATAATTATTTGTCGTTGAGAGTTTAATTTAACATGTCTTCTGATTTTGTTAAGATTTTTTAAAGTGTTATTCCCACACTAAGGAATATGAAAAATACATATTTAGATAATGTCTTCTGATTATCTATTAATTCCTCTTTTTTTATATACATACATACATACATATATACACTCTGTTATTGGGCAGTATTATGTCAGTCTGTCTGTATAAGTAATGGATGTGCAAATATTTATTTATAGAAAGTGTTTTGTTGAGGCCCATATATCATATCACATCACATCTCTTAAATGTGCAGGAAAAAAAATGTCTGAACACTTCAGGCAGAGAGAGAAGCATTTAGTGAGGTATGCTACCTCACTAAATTTTTAAAAGGCTAATCTCTATGAGATCTCAAAATCCAGCTTTAAGTAATAAAAATGCAAAAAAATATATATCTCAACAAAAATCTTATTGTAACAAGAACTTACGGGTCATATTATGTACGTAGTGCAGTAATAATAAAAAAAATTAAAAGCTCATAGATTTTACAAACGTTTGTCTTTACCTAACTTAGATCTTAATTAGAATTAGATTAATATTCAAGGACATCTATAAACTAAATAATACTTACAATCCTAGTAAGTAATTAAGTGTCATTAAAGCTGCGCGTACGCATTTAATTAAACAGTCACTACTTAGTGACTTTCGCTGCGCTCATGCCGGTCACTGACCGACGTTTCGGCTTGCGCAACAGATCACTGTCGCTTTCTAGGCTCGCCTAACTTATAGTTTAATGCCTAAGCGATTATATATTAAGCATTTTTAATTTATAATGTATATATAATAAGAGAGCTCACCGTAAAGCAGTCTGACTGTAAACGCTATCGGTTGTGGGTTCGATTACCACACGGAGAAATGATTATATTAAAAATATTTTCATTTCTCCGCTCTGATACCTAAGACAAAGCAAAGAAAGTGGCCACCATTCTACACACTGTGTCTCGATTTCGAGTTGCAAGTGGAGAACTCTGACTTTGCGGGAAAAATCATAAAGCTTTTTTTTTGTATTAATCGCACAATTAGGAAATTGAAGAAGACATATTTAGAAAACGTATAAAACTTTGTCCGCAGCGGGATATGCACCCGCGCCTCTTCAATACCGTTCAAGCGCTCTGACCGCTAAGACATGCGTTCTACATCCAGCTACGTCGAAATTATTATACGCTTTATTACAACTTATATTTGTTGTTAGCATCTCTATAAAGAGATTTTTACAAATTTCTGCTACCCAAAGATTATTCTACGAACAATGGTTTTGGCAAGAGAGAATGTTATTTATTAAATATTTTTTTAACATTTTTTAAAGTGTTAATTAATCGAACACTTAGGAAAATTCATTTCCTTCACATGAAGCTGCTTTTGCTTTATATAATAAGGTTTGTTCGTTCGTTTGTTCGTCAGTTAGCAATGCGCGTCTATTGGATGGATTGGCGTGGAGATTAGATGCCTTGCTTAATGAATAAATATCGTGTAGATATTGTGTAGTGTGGCAGAACCTAATCTATTTAATTAATGACCTGTAAACAGTTACAGCCTTATGTGCTATAATTTGATACTTATTACACACTAGTCCTGAAATTCGCGTGCGCTTAAAGGCCCCGATATAAACAAAGACGCACGCGCTGCTTCCGTCCGATGCATTTTAAACAATTTTTAAAATGTGCATATAAAATTGACGCAATTTATACGATTAGTTACGTAAATCATGACAAGGTTTGTTTTTGATAATAAAATTATTTATGAGTAAATTTAATTATTTTATTAATTTTAAAATTATATTATTTGTCTTTATAAATATACATCTTATAATGTTTTAATAATATGGTTATGAAATTCAAAAACGTAAAGTTAAATGCATAATTTTCTATATTTTTATATTTCAAAATTTAATGGAAATATATTAAGTAAATATATAATTTCATCATAGCAGGATAGACACAGAGAACCTAGTATCTAGACATTCCTTTATCAACTTTCCTCCAGAAATTGAGACATTACTTGTTGAGAGGCAGATCTTAATGCCGTGCTTTGTCTTGTCACCAGAGTGAAGGAATGAAGACAAATTTAATTTAATCATATCTACGAGTGGGGATACGACCTACAAACAATCGACGACAGTCAGACTCTGTCTCACTGCGCCACAATGACCTTGTGAAATTAATTATGATTTAAGTATATTTTTTGATTTAGTCGCAAAAAACCTAACAATTAAAAGGTTTATAATAACCGTATCCTAATTTTGCCGATGTGGCTTTTGATACTTGGTACTTTTTTTTAATTAAAATATGTATTTTTATACTATTATAAAATATGAAGTCAAATACATTTATTATGCACTTTTCTACAAGATAAAATAAAATTGATATTTAGTGTTTTATTTAAGAGAGAGTTGCGGCCGTTGTAAGGCAATTGGAACGCATTATTAATAGGTTTGTCTTACTAGAGGAAATTGTTTAAAATTAAGGGATAATATCACCCAACATTACCTTTAGATGAGGAAAAAGTATCTTAAATAAACAAGCGACAAGTAAAGTCCTAATTTAATAAGCACCTCCGCTAATTAGCCCTCTGCTGTCAAACAGTGACGTCAACACCTAATATCTCAAATTTAAGTGGTAAATGGAGAACGGAGAGTGTTGACACTAGGTTATCTCTGACTACCCCTGTATATAGGTAAAAGCGTGAAACTGTTCAATTAATTATTTATTATTATACGTAAAATCCCTCCATTGTTGCGTAAAAGCTTATACATTTTTTATAGTACTTGCAACCACCCTTCAAAGGGTATAAAGGCAAGGGAAGTAGTAATTACACTACAGTCTAATAAAGTGCCTTAACGCTCATTCCTATATAACAATACATAATTGTATTGTAACTGTGTTCGTAGCTTTATTTCGGGACAATATTCGTGGAAAATCTATTAGATGTCAGTTTTTTTTGTACTTAGTCTTGCCTCGACAAAGGAATGCGTAGTTACTATTTGATTAATAGATTTGTATTAGTAATTTTATAGTTTTAAATAAGTAGACGCGGTTTTTTTTGATAATATAATTAGGTATGAACTTGTATTGCGTATTGTATTTTATGCGTTTGGTTGCGTTGACTTATTATAGAGTAGTTATATTAGAGTAGTTTGGACTCGAAACCAAGTAGCGTCTTTCAGATAAAAGTTGTAAGAGGAGAATACAGTGACTTATCATTAGGTTATTTTAGTTTACTTCACTGAATGCTGTGTATTTGTAGTAGATAAAATATGAGCAGATTTTATCAAGGTTTCAAATATTTATTTTTCATTTGCAATGAATGAAAATATTCCAACGCATTTGTCTTCTGTATAGTTGCCAAAACATTTCTTGTAGTAAATGTAGCGTAAAAATAATATGGAATACAAATAAAAAAAATAACGAAAGGTCGCCATTAGATCGCGGCTGAGAAGTATCTGACTGACTGACAAAGATTATTTTACAAAGAATGTTACTTATAAAATATTTTTAACATTTTAAAGTGTTATTCACACACTTAGGAATAAGTGGATGTGTCTGACTGTCAGTCTGTCAACAATTGGGTTCTATTCCTATCCGGCCTTCCTTATATATCATCAATTGTCAGATTTGTGACCTAGACTCAATGTCGCATCTATTACTTTGCAACTTGTCGTTTGTAGCCGCTCCTAACAGAAATGAAGGACTTGGCGAATTTGCAATGGAAATTAGAAGTTAATGGAGGATAATAATTTTAAACATTAAGTCTTTATGCTATTAAAGTAAAATTATATTGATTAAGCAGTAAATTGTGGTTTCGATTCCCATCTGGAGGAATGATTATGTAACTGTTTATAATTATTTATATTATTTTTATTTTTCCGCTGTGGTAAAACGCAGCGCGGTGTAGAGTTCCGCCACTCGACACACAATATTCTGAATTCGGACCGGAAGCGGTAAACGAAGTGTTTCCACTTTAGTAGTACTCTATGCGGGAAAAAGCGTGAAACTAGAATTACTATACTTAAAAAATAACCCACTTATTTAAGTAGATTTCTATATGGTACGTTAAAAAAACAAACATGCTTTTTTAAATTATATTAGATCTGGAGTGTAAAATTGGACTTGTACATACATGTTCTACGATAATCTCTAACTCATATAAGACTATCTAACTATTACGGTGACCAGACAATCGATAAATATATACTTAGGTACCTGTACATTTTGTTACTAAATATACAAATTGACATCCAGACTCTGTACACATACATAATTGTGATTATCACATAAATATCTCACCTTTGTAGATAACGAACTTACGACCGTCCTTTTAGCATGCAGTCACTAACCACTAAACTAACAAGTTGATAAAAAGTAATAGTGTTCAAGATCGGTTACTTTGTTTCGCTCTAGTCACTATATATATATAGGATATAGGTTTGCAGGACTTGAGCAAGTGGTGGGTTCAAACTCCACATAGAGGAAGCTTCTCCTGTCGACACAGTACGAGCTCAGCTCTACTTGGATTGTGCCACCTTACATGTTTTTTTACGCAAACGTTACATCAAAAGAGAATAACTTAAAATTAATTATATTTATAATTTCATATTGAAATGTAATTGATTGCTCAACAGTATCTTGTACATGTACGAAAACTGTATGTCTGTGTGACTGTTTGGTTTGGTACCGAAACAAAAATTATCAGGATTAAAACTTTGCACCTATTTTTCATACAACCTTGAAATTTATATGGGAAAAACAAGGCAGGCGTCTAATTTAAGGCATACCTAGGCAATAATGAGGGTGCGGCAGGTGGCATAAAACCCATACAACATGGCGACATTAGTTCCAATCTATTTAATGCTATTTAGTGAATTGCCTAAGATTTATTGTTAATAGGAAGCGAAATCAAAAACTTCCTGTTATTTTTTTTTAAAGCGCAATATGACGTCATTCTTTTCAAATTTTGTGTATGATTTTTTCCGTGATTTTCAATTTAAAATATGATTTGTCCAAAATAATTTAATATCAACGTTATTAACAACGTTATATAAGGATTTATTGAAAATATACCGTAATTATGGTATATATTACAGTCAGAGAAAACCTAGAAAAATTCTCACAGCTCACCGCGTACCGATTGAATTCGTATTTAATGACGGAATGCAATGCCGTGCTGTGTCTTAACAGAGCGAGGAATTCAAAATAGTTTTAATATAAGCGTACCTCCGATTGAGGATCGAACCCACCATCGCATTTATAAACAAACCGTTAATGAGCCACTGCGCCAGGATAACCTCATATAAGGTGAAATATAGCATAAGTTTAAAACATCCATATCATTCATTATGAAATGCTCTAAAGAAATAAATTTCAATACATTGTAACTACACGTCTGATAGATAAACAATTCGCACACGCGCATCTTATCTATTAAATTAAACTCCAAAACACGTTTTTATTAATATAATTAAAAGTTCACCTGCGGGTGGTTGCTAGTTAGTTAGCTAACATCATCATCCGGTATTGAACTTGTCTACGTGTATTCGTATATGAAATTTGATATAAAAGGTATATACAGAGGCCGTCTTGGCGCAGTGGGACAGCGTCTGACTGTAAACGCGATTGGTTTTCAGTTCGATTCCCACTCGGGGAATAATTAGATTTTAAAATAGTTTCATTTCTGGTACCTAAGACAGTGCAGCGTTGAGTTCCGCCACTCTACACGCAATTTACATTAGGCTATACGAAAATATCTAGTTACTGACTTCGTTCACACTTCCTATCTCTCTACTATGAGTGTCACGTGACTCATTTTTTTTTTCAATAACACGATTCATCACGATACGTTCTGTTTTTTTTAAGGCACCATTTTTTGTTGTCAGGTAAATACTGTATATTTCGCTTTTGTTGCTTAGTATTAAAGCTCATTATAGCTTTCAAGTTCAAATCATACGTCTCTAGGTCAACTTTACAGTTAAGTTTGGCGGGCACTTTTGTCCGAAAGTGAAATTGCTTATAATCTATTTATGAATTATGATGAAAGTTTGTTTTTATATAGACTTTAGTCTGGCTTGTTTACCCTGGTTTTGCTCTGTGTAATTAAAATACTTAAAATTTTGTTTAGTTTACGACTTTTGTATAAAAATATGTATGTCTCGTTTATATACATAAACGACAAATACGCCGACTTCAAAAATTATAAAACAATAATTTAAAATAAGTAATCTTTCACATACACAAAAGAATCAAATATTTTTCTAAGTACATACGTACTATACTATACGAGTTGTGAACAGAGAGTGCATAAGAGAGGTTACATCTCCTTGAGTAATATTAGAATATTATTGTTATGAATGAATTTAAACACTTATACAATTAAAATCTTGTTACAAATGTTAAGTGTGTACAAATTAATACTTTTATCATATAAAATAACTCTAATTTCCTCAAATCTGACCATTCTACTCGTATATTAGATTCTCACGGTCTAGTGTAGTTACTTTATTTTCAGACAACTTATATGCTTATCAACTTAAATCAAGTTATTGATTGTAATTTATTTATTCAATTTATTATATTATACTGAGAGGGCTTTAGTAATCCATAGTTTAGTAATTAGAGTACTATTACTAAGTGCATTAGTTTCATTTAGAACTTGAAATTTACGACCCGTTCATTGTTATGACAGTCCGCTACACTGACGTTGCCAACATGTAAATTAGAATATACATTACAATACGACTTAAACCATGACAGATGCAATCTTAATTCAAAATATTACTTTTAAATTTGGAATCTGTCATTTTTATATGAATAATCATCGTGTTTTCTAATTTTCGTGCCATTATATTGTAAAATGGTTTGTGACACAAAAATGGAATGGGGTGATAAATAGTAAGTATATTCATAAATTATATTCATATTCTCCTCCCGCATATCAGGGTAGGCAGAGAGGATCTAGTGCGAAAACACTTCCATCTATACTTTCCGCCCAAATCCGAAACGTTGAGAGGCGTAACTCCGCGCTGTGATATGTCCTAACCTAACCAGAGCGGAGAAATAATAATAAATTTTATACAATTCGTGTGAGAACCTACAACCATACCACTGACAAAATTGACCAACTCCACTTCTCCACAACGAGAAAAGAATGAAGTGCATCATCGTTATAAAAATGCATTCAAACAACTCACCTTCACAAAGTATACTATTGTGCGAGTTTCATGTCTGTATATTTATGTTGGCTTTATTCTAACTCTTTGACGACATTACTCAAAGTTTATGATATCTTACGAGCTTTGCCTTTTCGTGTGGGGATTGTCGCGTTTTGCACAAAAACGATGGCATCTTTGCACGCGATGTGCAACTTATAGCTGTTTTGTTTTATTATAATATTATATAAGTCTCTTTGTATGAAGATCAAAGCATCTAGTAAATTGTTGAGCAAATGGACAATCCTTATACCTAATGTAAGTTTAATTCAGAAAGGCTAGAAGCTTTTAAAATCGTCAACGTTAAAGGCATCCACAGAGAGTAGTCAAGGAGAACCTTAAGACACTCCGTACTCCACTTTGCGCCCGAATCTAAACGTGTGTTGAGTGTGTTTTTATCTTATATTATTGTTTTTATTTTTTAATTGGACTTAAATATATATATTTATTATAAATATTTACCTCTATATACAGAACGAGGAGAATTATATACAGGACAATGGTAAATAATTCTTAAGTTTATTACATTAATACATTTTTAAATTTATTTATGTTATGAATAATTATTATAATTTAATTTTAATATCCTAATTAAGTATGAGAATATATTATTGAATATATTCAAGTATTATTTGGATCTTTAAATATGTGTATATATATATTATGTAATCTTATACAGGTTTTTATAATATATGCTAAAAAATGATAAAGCGCTCTAATATATTCCTCTTGAATTAAGCTTTAAGTAGTGCGCATGCATTTAAATTATTCCCATGATTTTTATATTCTTTATTTCTATATATAGTATAAATTTGTATTTATGTGCTATCTATGTCTGCCTGTGAACTGAACACTGCGCTTTGTACCAGAGCTGATAAATAAAAATATTTTAAATCCCCTGAGTGGGAATCGAATCCACAACGAATCGCGTTTACAGTTAGGCTCTGCTTGTGATTGTTTATACTACATACCTATAATAAAATTATATTATATGTGTATACGGGAATTTTGCGTGTTTGTCTGTTTGTACGCGTATTACGTTTAAGTAACTGTATTAAAATTTGGTTCTTATAGTTATATGGTTAAAAAAATTATGTTATAATATATGTCACAACAATTTAAAATATGCAATATGACTTAAATAAAGAGTAAGTTAATTATATAAAAATATCAATCGTTATATTTTATTCTAACGTCAATAATTCAACTAATTAAATTATAATGTCGATATAACTTGAAAATCGATAGTATACATTTATTTTGCTATATTATTGTTGTTATTGATATTTTGTATTATATAACTTGTTTACTGATATAATGATTCGATGCAAATTATATTCTGTGAGAAAGACAAATTTAGAAAAATAATAAAAAAATTTGAACGCAGCGGGATTTGAACCCGCGCCTCTTAAAAAACCGTTCAACAGGTTTTCAAGAGGCTTGCTTAAAATTTTTATAGGTTTTCTAAACATATATTTTTCAATTTCCTAAGTGTGATATATATTTTGTGAGATTTTTTTAAATAAACAATTCTTAATATGTAAAAAATAGATTATCAAATATAACCCAATTTTGTACATATTAAGAATATTGTAATTCTATCTGTAAGTGGCGTTGGTTTATGTGCCACCGTTCACCGATCACTTTTCACGAATTTCGTAGATATCGTGTGTCGAGTAGCGGAACTAAACGTCGCGTATACTCTAATAAGGCTTTAGATTTCTAGGAAACGACACAAATCAAAAATATTTTTGAACATTCTTCTTCCCAATGGACACTAAATGGACCTAAACCTAATAACATCGTGTGAATATTTTCCAACTGCGCCACAACGGCGTTACCTAGTTTGTAAAAAAGGAGTTAACTAAAAGAATTCCGCGAATAGCTCTCAGTACCAGCTTTCAGGTCTCATTAAAACTCGCATAGTGTTTAGCCTACATCCCTCTACCACAATTATGCGTCGGTACATGCATATTTGCAGCCACTTAATGGATTGCAACCACGCAAATGCAAAATAACACGAGATTCCTTTTACTGTGAAGATGTCAGTGGAATTATTTCTGACAGTAAAATGGTATTTTTTAATGATTATATATACGAATTTTTTTTTTAATTTGTATACTTATATGTATTTTGATTTACGTCATCGTGGCGCAGAGTTTAACTGCAGCTTTTTTAATATTTTATTTTTTCTATACAATATTTATTAAGAATATAATACAGTTTATATAACTTTATTTAGGCCATTGAACACATCGTAGCGCAGTGGGACAGTGACCGCCTGTACACGCGATTGTTTGTGGGTTCCATACCCAATCTGAAGAATAATTATTATTTTTAATTTATAGCTCTGGTAGATAGATGCATGGATTTGCCACTCCACTCACTCATTGTCGATTTCGGGAGGAAAGGGGAAAGGAGTGTCTTGACACTTGGTTTGCTCTGATAATTAAAATAAAATAAAAAATTTCTCGTAAAATGAAGCAAATGAAGTTATATACATTTTAAAATATTTTTTATTCAGTTTCACCATTTTTTCTTGTAAAGCAATATAGTCAGAGCGAACTCACAACTTATCACGCTTACAGGCAGACGTTGGCCCACTGCGCTAAGATGGCCTCAGTGGATAGTCTAAATAAAGTTAGAGTTAGTCAGAAAAACGAATATATAATAAAAATAAAAACGTCTATCGTTATATAAAAATTACAGCTTAAATTCTAGACATAAAACACTATCCAATTAGGCAATCTAGCAAATCGCCTAAACACAAGGCAAGGTCGCGTCAATGTCGTCTTGTCTAACCTATGGAAATGTACGGAGCTAAATTTAAATCCATTATAAATTTATGTATTAGGTATGAGAATTTTAATAATATTTATGCTTATATTAAGCTTGTTTTGCTCATAATATATTACGTTTATAGAGCTAGTTCATGGATATATGTTGCTAAGCATTTCTTTATATTTTGTATGTACTCGTATAAGGAATCGTATTTTATTACGTTAGTAATTTTTATAATATATTCAAAATAAATGTAATAAATATCGTTCAGTTTTACTTCTGTACTTCGAAAAAAAATATATACCTAGAGGAAGATTTGTGTTAGAATTGACATAGATTTATAAAATTCCCATGTGTACTCCTAAATGTAATAATGGTATGGTACTCTTATATCTAATATTTTTGATAACACTTTGAAGGCAACACTTTTACTATATACAATATATATATATACACACTTACATACATACATATGAACCTACATTTATTACTTACAAAGTAATTTATTTATAGTTGAATATTCTTATTTAGGGTAAAATTAAACTCCTGTCCCACAGCTTATTAGTCTGCATCACAGAGCCGTCATATCAAAAGGCAAACGAAAAGTATATTGAACACTCTTTGTACAAAGACTTCAAAGTGTACAAGTGTAGTGTGTGTGTGTATATATATATCATTAATTTTATATTTTATACAGGAAATACGGAATAAATTATGTTTGAAATTTGTGCTGAACCCACTCGGGCACTGGTCGTGTTACTGCAGGATAATGCCTTATAAAATCCTATTACTATCGAAAAGTTAAGAAGACCGCGGAAAAACATATGTTGTAATAAAAGTTCTACCCTGAATTGAGTTTTGGATTTGAACTGACGATCACAAAGTATTTTTAATAAAGAATAAATGTAGACTAGACTGTATGTATATATTTTTTTAATGTTATGATATCATTTATTTTAAAGTATTACAATATGTCTCACATTATATTGTTCCACCACACAAGCAAAGCCACACATAATTGTTAGTTTTTAAAAATATAATCCAACAAGCAATGTCATCTCTCATGAAGTTTCACTCAGTTCAGCCAAGCTTACAAAGTCAAGGCTCTTGTCGACTTTTATAAATATTTACGTCTAAACACTAATAAGGCATGAATATAACTGTTGTTTTCAACGCGATATACCATTTCATTACCCGTGCATTCACCTTTTAATGGTTTAATTAATTACACCCATTTACTATATCGCCCCGATTGTATAATGCGGGTTTGCTCGCCGACCTTAGGAACGCGTCAGAAGTTTATTTTGAGCTTTTATTTTCTTACTTTCAACTGAAGTCGACTTTACGTCGTATAAAACTGGTCCGGTAACGTGTACATCGTTGTACCCTTGTAACTATTTTATATAGCAAAAATGATTTAGCAATAATTGAAAAAAAAGCCTAGTGCATAATTTGAGCATTACAACAACTAATGCTCATCAAATAATTGTGATCGGACAAACCCTGTAACACTAACATACTTTTTAAATACTTTTAAAAAATAATAATTTGAATACTTTTATGTAACAAGAATTGTATTTTATATAAGCTTAATTTGTATAATTTCAGAGTAAATCATTAACATAATGACGTAAAGCGACGATAACCGGTCTGTTTATATTTAAAACTTTTTTAATTAAATTGCTATTTACAAATATGTTCAATTCTTTACAATTTGTTGTGTATTTACTTTACGAATGACACATTGGTTAAGTCTCAAATTGTACTTAGTAAGTAGATACAATTTCAGCTTTTCATACTTTACCAATCTAAATTCAACAAACAACGAAAATTGTTCACTAAACCCATTCATTATCTCCACGCTTAGATAACATCAATCGTCTCGTTCGAGCAACAGTTTTTCCCCATCCATACAATGAAGTCAATGGCATCTAATAATAGATTAGAATATAATAGATAAAAACCAATAGCTTCAAATGCAACAAGCTAGCGCGGTGTAATTGTGAAAGTGTTATGCACGAGCCCAGACAGCCGGCAGACAAGAGAAAGGTGATTGTCTGAAGACGCATTGCTCAGTGGCCGAGAGGGCGGGAGCAATGATCTTAGCGCAGCTTCCAACACGTTCCCATAGCTGAGACCGAGTGTTTAGAAACTTTATCTGCCTTGTTATAAATATGTTTCGTGCGTAGGGTATTAAGATAGACATGATAGAGATGTAGGTTATTTTGATTTCTTAATTAGTGTAATTTTAACTAATCATATTTTATATTATAATCGTATTGAATACCTTTTTTTTTTGTAATATTAAAATGAATTATAAATTTTGCCAAAGTAAAATAAAGTTTAAATATTTCCTCAATGTCAGCTCTTTATTAGTTTTACGAACGGGTCATTTGAAGACAGCCTTCATAGCTAGATGCATCGTGAAATGCTCAAGCACAGTGTTTGTTTTGGCGAAACGTTGACTGATCGCAAAGTAAACGGTTTAAGTTAAGTAGAATATTGCCTTATCCGTCTTAGCTGTAGCTGTTTTAAGTAGATATGTATTTTAATGTTTTCCGGTCGTTACACTGTTGGCCTTCTAGTTTCCCTTGTCACTTCTTAACTGGTTGTTAATGGTTGGGATTTATCTTATCATGAACACAGTCTGTCTGTAGCTGCTCGCTATTTTGTATTTGTAGCCGTTATCAAGACGTTGATTCTTTAGATACATTATGTTTGTATTTGTTATAGTATAGATAATGTTGCGCATGCGCATCTGGTTGTGCAATGATTGTATTAGTATGACTGACGGTGACTGGGCCACCATCGTGATTGATAATTACAATGAATTAAGAAATTACATTTAAGTTTGAAAAACACTAAATATTATGGGATTACGTGGAAATATTCATCAAATTTTCAACATTTCCCAAATGTTTTTTTTTATATTAAAATCGATAATTAATTTGTTAACTCTAAATAATAAATTATTTCAAATCGCGACAGATACAAACGCGCACATTATGCAAACAACTCGAAGCAATCAAACTATTAATCTACAATACTAACTTTCTCCGAGTAATGCCTATAATTTTAAAGGATCACAATATCTAATGCATATTTTATGACTTTCGCTCAGATCGGAGAAAGGCATGTACCGTGTACGTACCGGCGAACAGTGCCCAGATGAAACGCGATGTGTGATACAAGCAATGACGAACGATGATAGATTGTTTTACTTGTTTATTGATGGTCCCGACTGTGTTGGTACGAAAGTTGAAAGTTATTTATAGCGTCTGTATGAGTTGCAAGTTGTAAGTTATTATCTGTAAGCTTATTAAGTAAAGCGGCTTCGCGCTACTTTCAGCATAGTGGGTTAGGCACAAACACGCTCCATTTTCCACTTTCCGACCCGAAAGCTACTAACTACTACTTCGTGTTAAGTGGCGGTACTCAACGCCGTGAAATAAACTGAACCCGCAACCATCAAGTTTTCGGACGTAGTCGCACTTGCAGTCGGAGTCAGCTGTCTCATACATAACATTCTGTTTTTGTTGTTCTGCGTCATAACAGTTTAAGCTTAGAAGTAAATGAGGAAGCCTTAAGCTTAGAAATATATATGAGGAAGAGAGTATGTTTGTTTATAAGTTATTGCTGGATCTGGAATTTCTATTAATCTTATATAAAGACTTGGATTTGGGTCACATTTCATATAAATGGATAGGAACTGAAACTTTAAAAATAACTGTCAATATAATTCTATAAAGATATATTTCTGTTTAATTCACGCATCTCCTTGATATAGCACAGTGAGCTGATACCTAGTGTTAAAACGCTCCCACAGATACTACAATATGGAAAGAAGGATACAAGGATGTAAAAGAAAAAAACACTGGCTACGAAGCATTACCTATGATTAACCAATCATACATGCCTATAGCTACAGTGGTAGGTATGTAAGGCTAATAACATTGTTATGGTGGCATTGAACGTGGGCAATGGGCCGTGACACGAGCGGAATGGTTTGCCGGATCTAGCTGCTTAGTATTGTCTATATTCCTGTATTAACATTCCATATAAAGTGAATTAAGTACGCCCTTAGGAAGTCCATGTGTGATTAGGATGGATGCGATGTGTTTATTATTGGAAATTAGCTTGTTTTGTTGGCATTTTTTTTTTGTTTGAAAATATATTTTTCGGTAACTTAATATGCTCCTTTCCTTTCGTTTAGAAATTAGCATTATTTAATATAATTTAAACGCATAATAACGTCTCCGAGTATGACATTAGATAATTTAAATACACTACAGGAAGAGTATTTATTCGTAACTCATAAGACAAAGTGATATATACATTTATTGAACGAATAACACGCACAAATTGACATTATAATAAGAACAAGATGCGAGTTTGTTATGAAAACCTACCTACCCACCCATCCTTATTACATAGATATTCGCTCTCCACAGTACTAGGATTTAACGACCTACATAAATATTTACGACTGCTTACGTCCCTAGCTCTGATTTAAAACACTAAACGGCCTCGAGAACCTCGGCTCTGGGAAATTATGGACCAACATAGTTTTTTTATCTTTTTATAGTGCGTGGTTATCGAAAGAATATTTATACGAATATTTAAACGAGAGATGCGCGCTACATATACCTAGCAAGTGGATAGAGAAAATATTACGTTCTCCGGTTTTCTGTCTATAAAGACGAATTACTTGTTTAACCCAACGCCGCGCATTGTTTAACCACAGCGATTAAATGAAAATGTTGAAAGAACATCATTCCCCTAAGTGGATATCGACTTAGAACCATCGTATGTGATGCCAGAGACTGTGCCACTGCTCCACGATGGCTTCCTTTCAAATAGTCTAAACGATATGTCACATTTATTCGCCATGTAAACCAATTTTTTAATTTAGAAATTCAATAGAAATTGATTTCTATATATAATTTAGTAGTGACACTTCGGAATACACTAGAATTAGAATAAATAATCTATTTGTATTACACAAACAGAATTCAATATATTTATTAAGATTAAGCAACAAAGCTTTCTAACCACAGAAAAATTGGTGCAAAGCCACATGTGAACTTAAATTACAAACTGCAGTAAGAAAGAGTCAAGAGAAGTCTCGGCAAAATTGGATCATATGCATTATCTATGTAAATATACAAACAAATGAAAAGTTATGCTATTAGTATATAAATTCCTTTACTTGTAAAAAAACATGGGACTTGTCGCGCAGACAGACTACAATCGCAATTTGTTGTGGTTTCCATCCCCACACAAACCAATGAATATATTTAAGTTATTTTGATTTCTCCGCTCTCGTATTACAATACACGTCATTGAGTTTCGCCATTCAACACGTAATGTCGATTTTGGACAGAAAATTGAGGACGAAATGTCTTATCTCTTATGCTATAAAAAAAATATGTACCGCTTGTAAAAGATTTTAAAAAAATATTATAAGGAATAAAAAGTTTAAAATTACCCTCTTGTACGAAATTGACTCAAAGTACTGGGGTACTTTGATGTTCAAAGTGTGTCTTCTAAAAATGTAATCAGTGTGAAATCGACACCGTCTGTATATTACATGCAGTTTGTTGTTAGTGGCGTGAGCTGGTCATTACCGAGTCTTCAATGTGCTTGACCTCGCCTTTTATATATTTAGAGAATATTACTAACTTGATGCTATACTGTCGCAGTGGGACAGCGAGGTACTGTAAACGCGGTATTTGCACTTAACATGCAATGTTTCGAATTCGAGCGGCAAGCGGAAGCGAAATGAATTAAATTACGACACTAGATTCTCTTTGCATACCGTGCTTTAGTAAAATGTGAAGCAATAGAAGAATATCAGAACCGTATATGAATCGATGGATTATTCTCAATTATATTGCACTCATAGCCATAGCTATAGTACCGGTAATATAGTATGCTGCGTTACGTCCCTTAACATGTAATACGTATAAAATAAATTAAATATAACAGATTGACTTATTTATTGCTCAATTCTCCTCTCCCAATACCTCGCAAAATTATATAGATTTACAAATGAAATTGAATAGTTTATATTTCACACCTATAAGGCAATACGACTGAAAACATGCATTTTACTCGTAACTTATTCATACTTGCCATTGTGCCGCAAAAAATGATTGTTTTAGAAAAATGCCTTTCTCTTGCCTACTGTTTGCTTTAGAAAGTATTTGTTAACTTTTATCTATTTTGTTTGGAATATTTTAATTTAATTTACTATAATATTTACTTGTATAGAACATTTGTATTTTAAACATGAAAAGATGCCAAAGAACATCCAAATTTATTTCGATCCAAGCTTTAAATAAGTTTAGATTTTTTTCAAAATCTAATTATATCTACGAAACTGATATTTTTATGAATTGAGCGCCTATAATTATCTGAAATAAAAACTATAGTTTTTATACCTTTTTTTTATATATTATATAATAGAACATATATCGAATAGTACCCTTTAAATAAAAGCCCACCAGCTTACACCTGTATGAGTGCGTGTTGTGAACGCACGAGCTTTCCAAACGCCCGTGGCAACGGATTCGAGGCGCACCATCAGGTTGCGAGGCGATAAATGTCGCACGCCCTGCAAATTGTCGCGTAGGCGGAGGAAATATCTCCTCAACAAATTTATGGGTTAGTTATATAGGAATCTGGAGTTTATTGCTGGTTTTTAAGTGCAAGTGCTATGCGCTTAATTTATCCGTTGGTCTTAATTGCTTTTGACTAACTGGATATATCTCCTCAGTGTTTTGTAATTTTTTTTCCTTACTATTGCACTTTCAATTGTTTATTTCTTGTTCTGTATGAATATGGCTGACTGGTTGGTTGGAACGGTTCAATTAAAGAGCCGATCCTCATTAATATCAATAAAACAAGCAAAACCTTTTTCAATAATATTTATTCACAGTTACAAATGCCTCGTAGAGAACAATATAGTAAGTACTGTCCATAGTAAAGGCCGTTTAAAACGTTTTGAGCAATAAAACCTTCAAAATCTAGCCTAATTATTACCTCCTTCTGTAAGACTTAAACCTACAATCATTGCCTATGCAAATTAAGGTCTCGACTGCGCCACAATAGTTTCGTATACATACATAAAAACTCGACATGTCAATGTCTCTGTGTATAGGATTTTATCTCAGTTGTCACCCGTTACCCGTCCTAATTGTGTCCAACCTAATTAAGGATAAGATTGCCTTCAAGGCATTACCTATAACGGTGGCCCTTCTGAGAAATGTTTCAATTTACTTTATTAGGTGGTGCATAAATATTAAAAAAGTAAAGTTGTGTGTTGGTAATGGAGACTGCTAAGAAAAAATCGTGAAAGATTTAACTAAAAAAAGTGTAAAGACTTTAATTATATATATATGTAGATATAAAGTGCTTCTTAGATGCAAATACAAACTGGTTGTTAATTACATGTATGTAGATATAGCATATTTACAGTAGGTCAACTTACATAATACACTCACTCGAGTGTATCTTTTGTAAATACTGAAATGCGATTATCTCTCGAACTGTACAACCGTTTTTGCACGTGTTACACAACCACGGTATATATACTGGCTACTTCTCCTTCCTTTATCTAAGTGTAAATACCTATTCAAATAATACCAACGTAGAATTCACAGTCTTAATACCTTAGTGTAGAATATGCTTACAAAAATACACAATTTTTTTTTTGTTATTTTTGATTCAGTCACTATGTTCTCCATTTTCAGTTGAGGGAAACTGAAAGTTTTTTTTATGGTAGCGGACCAAAATCATTTTCGCGAAATGACACCTGTAATCGTCGCGTGACATAACAAGCTATAAGTATATAAAATAAAAGTATATATAGTAGTAATAAATAGGGGTAGGCCCCTATCTCTTAAAAAAAAACAAAACATTTTTATCGTTCCAATACGTACGTATAAGTTATCAATAGCATATGGTTTTTCTTAGATTGTGTAGTTGCGGCCACGACACTTATACCGCGTCGACGTTTTATTGTAATTTATAACTTCACACATCATACCATAACGCAGGGTTTTGTAAGGAACATCGGTATCTATGTTATGTACCATAGGGATATTGAAGCCAATGGTTTATTGTCATCAGAGTAATTTGCACATATTTTTGTTATATGTCCCAGTGGTATAGCCCCTGACTATAAACGCGATGGCTGTAAGGTTTCTCTGGTGAGACAATTCCTCGTAATGTCTCGATTTCGACCTTGACATTGGGATCTCGCTTCCTTTTTAAACTTATCATAGTACGACGTAAAGTTGTTTGGTTATTTTTGTCGAACCTACTTAAGTTGGTCTTTTATATATATTTTTGTAATACAATTCAGAATTATTCGTTAGTATTTCGCAAATATAACAAGTAAGTACAGATCAAGTACTCTTTTATGTATGGAGAAGCTTACAATATTAACCTTAAAAATAATTCTTAGCAAAAGAAGTCCAACCTCTCGAACCTGATACTATCATTTACAACCAAAAAACTTAACCACTATAGTTAAGTGACAATCTGAGTAATGTAATAACCGATTTAATAGTTACAGTATTATTTAATAACATCCCTATCTCTTATGACAATAGGTATGTATTGTTTGAACATATATATTCGTTATGTAAGCATTACGTTTTGTTTCTTAGAGAGGTAAGTCGGTGCGGTTGGTTGCTATCAGATAAACTAATGCGTGTCAAGACTAGGCTTTGGATTGAGATTAAAATATTTTTACATGAATAATAAATGATTTTGAATTAAATTACATTACAAACATCGTCGTGGTACAAAGGAACAAAAGAAAACAGCCCTTATTATTAGTTTCTATTTTGCAATGTCGCAAAAACAGTCCTCTAACAATAGGTGAGACAAAAACCCCCTTAGGATTCCATTGATACACCGGGTGTCGGACTCTTGCGTGACGGATTTTCTTGCAAAAAAAGAACCTTGCACCTTGCAGGGGCAGTCCTGTGTCTTACAACTCAAGTGTAGGCTTAAAGGGCCCCGTTACAACGCTGACCTCCACACTCCGAGCTCATCTCTCTACCTAACCAAAAAATGATTGGTGCTTAACCTTTATGGACCTTAGCGTTAGTACTGATATATTGTAAAGGCGAATTTTAACTTAGAATGAGGATGGCGACTAATATTTTTCTAAAAAAAGAATAACATGAAGTTAGTTAAAATAACTTTGCAGGTAACTCAAGATATTATATTGCTTTGTTGAATATAAAAAAGGTAAATGGAGCTTTTGCTCGACACTTTTACCATAATTATTTATTTTTTTATTACAATTTTAGTTTCTATTTAAAACAAAATTCAACAGGTCCATTGGCTTCAGATCAAAAACTTGAATAGCACTATTATTATTTACGATAACACACTCGCGCATTCTCTCCCGTTGTCCGCAGACAAGACAGCGTCTGTCTCTCGTGTAATTGACACTTGAGAACATCATGAGGCATCCTTTATTAAGTATACAGTCGTGCTTTATTCTAAAAAGCTATTTATAGTCGTTACACTGCACCCTTCTTGACGACACAAGTGGTTAGGAATCTTTTTTTTGTTTTAATGTTCACTTTGTAATCCACTTTGCTCTTTTTAAGTGAGCGATCCGACACTTATTTTAACGTACAATTGTTTATATATTTTTTCTCAGCTTTAAACTTTTTCCAGTATAGAAAACCTAGTATCAAGACGCTCCCACTCCGCTTTCCGCACTAGTCGGTGACGATGAGTGTTGCGTGGCGGAACTTACAGCCGTCTTTGTCTTATTATTCGAGCGGAGATATGAAAATATTTTAAATATAATAATTCCCCCGAGTGGGAATCGAACCCAAAACCATCGCGTATACAGTCAGACGCTGTCACGCTGCGCCATAAATGCAGCAATTCTTATTTTTTTGCACATTTCCTAATGAGTTGTTGGATATGTAAGCACCTATGTTAGAACTCAACATTGTAGCTATCTGTAACTGAACCCGTTACAATTGTGAGCACCTCTTATAATATCTACAATACTTATTGCATTTATACCTTATCTCACAAGAAAGAGTAGTTACAATGTGTAATATAAATAATTTTTCTATTATCATATTCGACGTGATACTTAATGTACACTAATTTTAAGTATTTCATACAATTTAAAGTAAAATGAAGAAAAATCAACAAAAGTACTTCCGTTTCGCATTAGTACTATAGTGGTTAGTATACTGTAGAAATAAAATATGCTATTTGTAAATTTATAATGTCGTTCATATAACCTTTTTACAATGCGAAAAGTGCAAATATGCTCTCTATACTTACATAATAAGGCTAATTGTCACAATCAGCATTATTTTTTTTTTATTTTGTTTGAAGTTTGTATATGTAGGGAAGAAGTATAATTAAATGGAATATTATTATTTTGAATGATTGTCAATGGACATGACACTGAGAATTTTAAACATATTTAAACATACTAGTGGGTGCGTTTGGTTCACAAACTTTGTTTTATATATATAGGTGTAAACTTCGTTGTATGTACTAATATTAATTACTAGCGACAGGCTCGCTGCTTCGCTTGCAGAAACTTTACTTTATAATTTAAATGGTTGTAACTTTTTTATTTATGAACCGATTGAAATTGATAGAAATGAACTAAACACTAAATGTTAAGGAAAGTTTACCAAAATTCAATATTCATAACTGCATTGAAATCGGTTAAGCTGTTTCTGAGATTAGCGTGCACACACAAACATACAAACGGAAAAGTAACTTAAAAATCATTGTTTTGGGTTCTATTACATGGATTAATGTCTCCAATAATATTTCTTTTTTTTTCATGTATCTTTCATGTATAGATATAGATAATAATGACAAATATTTTCTATGAAAAACTGTAAAATATCCTCTTGTAAGTGTTTGAATTTAAATCGAAGTTCAAATGAGTTGTCATTGAAGATAATTATAACAGAAATAACTATAATACTGAAAAATCAAAATATTTCCAAAACTCCAACGCTATTTCAATCGAACTGCTATCTCACACACAACTAGTGAAACTAAACTGTTCACCTCGAATGACTCAGTCCGTCTCGTGTACAAAAAGTCGTAGATATCTAATCAAGTGAACGAACAGTCGGCACGTGCCTTAAGTAGGCAACTACAAGGCGGGCGACGCGCAAGTTAAAGAGTGATTCATCATGAATCACTGCGGCTCTAGACTTGGCAGTCAAGCCACGCCATACAGTGCCACATGCCCATACAATACCGGCTAGAGTAAAAAAATTGGACACTTGGAAAATAACGAGTGTGACGTCTACAAAATTTGCATGTTACATTGCGCAGACGTGACAGGTTTATTATAGAGGGTCTCAGGTTTAACGTAGGTGTTTCTCCCATTTTTTTTTTCAGTTTTTCCAGGAATTTCATTGTTTTCCGAAAAGGCAGCTGATATATACGACACGGCTATGTTCACGCGGGCGAAACAAGCGGGTCTCTAGTAAAAAGTTATATAAATAATTTAATAAGTGAGACTTAAGTAAGGCTTATATGATACTAACATAATCAATTCGACCATTAATAAATAAAATATATATATTTTTTAAATTCCTGCGCCTTTTTTCCAAATGTTCTTCCATAAGAACAAAGTATTAGGAAACTTTTTGAAAATATGAATGAAATCGGCAAAGTTGTCCTCAAATTATGGCGTGGCCAAGGGATATGGGTGATTTATTTTTTAAGGTAACTGTTATCTAATTATACGGAATTGTCTTATGTAATCTATTTCAGTCAATTTAAAGTACTGTTAGTATAATATTATAACGTTAAACTAATTATATTGTTAGGATATTGTGTAGGTACAACCCATACAGATGTAATGCCTACGCAAAACGAAATTGTTATTTGAATTACATTCAGCCTAGATTTCTCTTTATCATTTATTCATGTTATATGTAATCTGATAATTAGGTTTTGTTTTCCTATACTGTTAGATACACTAGAACTGAGGCCTTTAGGGAGGAATTGTGTTTGAGTCTTAGTTTGTGAGTTGACCCTGGATTATTTCTATCTGTCTAGTCTATTGAATTGTGTAAAGATAAACAAATCTTGACATACATCGCTATAGTGCTTGTGAATAAGAAAATAAATATAACATTAATTTATCAATTACAATTTACTCCAAAGACCATAAATAATAATTAAGTTCTTTTTATCTTTGCCTCTGTCAAATTGCTAATTAAACACATTAATTGCCGCAACTATCCTTGTCCATTGCAATTTATAGTAGTAATGTTGTTTAAAATTTTAAAAGTTCATCTGTATATATGTAATATATATATAAGTACATATTCGTATTGTGTGTCATGAGGTCAGGATGCCATTAAAAACAGGATTGGTTTTTTGCAATCCACGCTTTTGGCGCCCGCGGCTCTTTGTCACAAAAACGCATGCTATGCTAAACGTCTTCACTTTTAACATGTCGGAACTTGTTAATACTGTCCATTTTTTATTAAACTTTAAAATTATTATATGCGTTTATATTGTATAATATTGATTAATTAATTAAATGTTATACGAGATTTTTTTAATCGGTTGAGTGTGATGAGATAATTTCAGTAATTACTATCATTTAGCACGAAAGCGTAGACAATATATATATATATTAAATTATCATTATTTAAAAAAAAAATTGCTTTTAGCGCGTCTTTTCCTTTTCCATTTTTCCAATTGGCAGAATTGTTGATGATAAGAGTTTTCTTCACGTATTAATATAATGATGATATACTTTATGCGTGTTGTATTGTTATAATTTGTAGTCAGATAATATAACTGCTGCTGCCACTTGGGTTTTATATAATTTTATAGATAATTTAATAATTGTCTAGATAATTCTAGGCCATGGTGGCGCAGTGGGACAGCGTTTGTCTGTAATCGCGATTGGTTGTGGGTTCTGATTATTCTAGGTAAATGTAATACGAGAATGTCACATTATATATAACGTAACTGGCGAGACAACAATATTGACAATCATAAAAGTTTCCTGAACAAAGTTGAACTCTACAATTACTTATTTTCTTATATATTGTATAACTTCTATTTTGTTTATTTACACTGGTCTATGTATTGTATGTATTTTGTAATGTATGCAGAGAACAATGCCCCTACCCCTAGCCCCGTGCCCTATAACGAAATACAAATACTAATATTTTGAAGCGTGCCAATAATTATATGGTATTTATTAAAATATTTCGTCCCTCGGCGTGTTCTCAAAAATTTTGAGGTCATCTGGAGGCTCTGTAGGGTAAATAAAGGACCTTGTTACACCTACTCTAAGTTAGGACAAGGGCAAAAGCTATTTCTAACCTTATTATTGAAATGCTTTCAGTAATTGCTATTCATTATTATGTATAATTTTTATTTTATGATCAGTTTCACGCTTTTTCCCACATAACAGGGTAGTGAGAGAGAACCTAGTGTCAAGACACTCCGTTCTCCACTTGTCTGAAATAGAGATTGCGTGTTGAGCAGCAGAACTGAACGTCGCACTTTGTCTTCAGTACCAGAGCGAATTTTTTTTTTATTTTATTTATTTTTTAATTTTTTTTAAAGTGAAATATTTTTTTTAAAATTACACACTTAGGAAATTGGAAAGTCCTAAATATAAAGTTAACAATAACATTACCCCCAAATGAGTGAGTGAGTTTTTTTTAATACACATATTGACATAAATGTTCACTCAGGCAAAGCGGACATAGTGTACAGACACTGCTTTTCTGATTTTAAACTAGTGTAGAATTCTCTTAACACTCATATCTATGTAAAAAATCCATTGGATGACTAATTTAGAATCTTCCATATAATATCATCAGTCTCCTCCCATAGTCGCGTCGGCTGATATTGACAAATGATCCGCAGGGTCGGGAGTACGTGATGTGACGCGCGTTCGCCCTACTCGTAGTTTTTGTGTCCTTTCCTCTGTTCCATTCATACAATGGCTTATCTTACTGGGTGTCATTTCTCACTAGTGTAACCAATTCTTATGAGAAACTAGTATTTAATCTATACGTATAGGTAATAAAAATGTAACTGATCGCTGTCGAGAAAGGATAGGTAACCTTTTACCGATTTAAATGCAGGTTTGACTATTGTATTTTGGTAAACTTCATATAACATTGATTGTTCATTTGAGATTTAAGCGAGAACGCGGGCTGGCGAAAAGTGGAAATAGTTTGGTCGTGTAGTTAACGCAGGTGAAGTCGCGAGCTGGTCGCTAGTTAAGAATAAAAATGATATAGTTTCGGTTGGTTAGTTTAAAATTGGACGCAATAATAAGATGTAACTACATTTGTAGTCAAAATATTTATTATTAAATAAGCATACAATTTATTACAATATTATTGTACTTGGTAAATATATAGAAATAATATATTAAAACTAAAAGATTGCTCGTGAATTAAAAATTTCAAAAATCCCAAGACATCCTAGGATATTACAGAATTTAGGACATATCCTACAAAAACAGGACTCGTGGAAACTGCTTCACACGTATCTTTGACTACAGCTTACAAAAAAAAATTGAATATAATACTTTACGTTACATTTTTTTACCATACCAAAATCATACCTATTTTTTTGGATATGAATGTATACAGCGTTTTTTTGTTGTCCATTATTTCATTAGTTTTATTTATGTAAAAGCTTTACTTTTTTATTCATATATATATTGAATTGTATTGCATTGATTTTGTGTGAATATTGAGAATATTTTATTCATAGTATACTTAATATCAATTAACCATGTACTTGACAATTAAATGTAACAAAAGTTGTGTACCTACGTTATAACGTAAGTTAATCTTATAAGCTTAACTTATCAAATATGAAATTGTATTAACTTTTGTGATGAGTTTTATGTTTAGGTATATTGAATTGCAATTCTAGACACAAGTAGACCAGATTAATTTAACACCGGCCACCCACGCGGCGGGTACTTCTAAGCCTAAGCCGCTTATTCATTGCATAATAACAAGCTATTACTGCCCTATTATATATATATATATATATATTTACTTAAATTTTTAATTTATATTGTTTTAACATTTTTCATATAAATCGATTGAAATAAAGTTAATGTTAAGGGAACCTTACCAAAATACCGTGAGATTACCGTGAACCAAACGCACAGACGTACAGACAATCAGAAATGAAAATTTCATAATCATTGTGTTGAGTTCTATTATATTGAGAAAAAATGTTATTGGGGGCCAATAACATTTTTTCTCATATATCCCATTATTAGAAGACTATGGTACATGGACAGCGATTAGTTACATTTTTTTTACATGTATATCATATTGAGGCTACCGAGGCGCATAAAACTGTGTCTGGCCGTAAAAGCGATGGTTGTGGCTTCGTTTTCCATTCGGGGAATGTTTATGTTTGAATTATTTTAATTTGTCGCTCTGGTACGAAAAGCGCACTTGACTTTGTAATGACTTGTTTCACTTAACACGGAATGTCTCGTGATAACCCAGACTCAATTCAAGCGAAAAAGTTATATTATATACGAAACGCGCTAATGCTATAAAAACAATAGATTTAAAAATTCTGACTATACGCGATAGTTGGTTGGTTTCAAATTCCGTTCAGATGATACATTAGTATTTAAAAGATTTTTTCGAGAAGACGTTTTTACAATGTGCCTTTCTATACGATGATGAATATATGATACCTATATTGTCAAGTTGTGACCTTTCTTCGTACAGCCGTATTTCAGTTACTAAAGCCTATATATAATATATAATAAGGCCTTACATTACTAAAGCTCCGGTGTTGTCCCTAAGAAATCTTAAGAAACATAACGTTCTTGAAGAAATTTCTCTATACAATGTTCGGGATTACTATGGAGTAAGGAAGTTTCGATTCTACTTAGCATAACAGTGTATACTAGTCTGTGTGATTGTTATTATATAGGGGTAGATGCTATAGTAAAATCTGTTCAATAATATACAAAAATAATATATATTTTTACTTTAAGCTCTTATAGCGCAATTTTTACAAGTCTTATTGCAAGCAATGGTCGTGGGTTCACATTGCGTTCAGAACATTGTATTTATTAAAATAAAGATATTTCCCCCATCTTTTGGACACATTACATTATCTTCCACCGAGTTTACAAACTCACTGGTTACTACATAAAATTAGGTAAAATTTATCTATACTTCTATACTAATATTATAAAGAGGAAACCTTTGCTTGTTTGTGTCCTTGGATTTAATTTAAGAACTCCTGGACCGATTTTAAACATTCTTTCACCGTTGGAAAGCTACATTTGCACTGAGTAACATAGGCTATTTTTATTTACAGAAATAACGAATCACCCAAGGTTCAAAAAAAATTGTAATAAATTTTCATTAGTTGCATGCGCTGCAGAATTTATTAATAATAGTACAAAACAGTGTATTACAATATTAAAGATTAGAACAAAATTTATAAAAAAAAACCTATATAACACATGCTAATCTCCGTCGGATAGTTCTCAGTAACTCATTTATTTAACCCATATGATAATAATCGATATCTAAATAAATGTGTTTGTTAAAACGGAAATTTAATATAGAATATTTGTGTTCTTAACTCTAAATAGTTTAAACAGATATCTTAGAAGATATCGCAGAATAAAAGTATTCGGGCGGTAAAATAATTGCGCGCAATAGTCATATTGTACGGGCGCAGTGAGATACGAAAGAATTCTGGGAAATTCTAATTCAAAATATTTATTGCACCACAATGCTTACAAGTATTTTTACCAGTAAGAAATACCTACAGTTATTTTTACTATTATACCAATATTACAAATGCGAAAGTAGCTCTCTGTCTGTGACGTCATCACGGTCAAATCACTGAACCGATTGAGATGAAATTTTATATAGAGTTGTCATTTGAGGGTGTTGGGTCATTTTTCTACAATTTTTTTTTTATTTTCCCACTATATTAATTGTTTTAGGAAAATGCAGCTGAAAATGCGAAACAACTATAGTTCACGCGCTAGCGGATCGCTTGTCTAATGTAATATATAGATATTATTGGCATTAAGTTTTGTATTATATCTAATAACTTTATAGTGTTGTAATAATATTTTTTAGTCAATATAACTTTCTTTTTGCAAATTAGAAATTGAACTTTACCTTATTTATTCAAAAATTTAATTCTTATTTCGTTCTCTCACAAGATAAACTTGGCCTCGGTCCAAGCAAGTCGGTACACAGGCACAGAGCAATGGATTACTTAGGTTACGTGCAACCAGACGGTACACGAGCTCTTTACTTTACTGCAAGAGTGGATATGATGATGGAAATTTGTATGTAATATGTATTTTATAATAGAATTTTATTTATATTTCGATAGATAATAATGGCCGAGAAATGTCTGACAATATAGTCAGTCAAATATGTGTATGGGTTCAATCTTCGTTTGGGAAAGGCTTTTCTTTTGTTGCCACAAGTTAAAACTGATTAGCTAAATTCTCTCTGACTTGCATGATGCAGGCGATAGGAAAAATATGTATTATACTAGGAAAAACAGTCACAAGCTACCCTAAAAAAATTAAGAAATGGTTAATAAGATAAAAATAAGATATAAGTACATAAGTCGTGGGTTCGGTTCCAAGCCGTCCTCAGTGGACGATAATCGATACAAATTATTATAAACAATTCAATAAACTCCATATATTCGCTCCAAGTTATTAACAGTATCTGTTCAGTGAACGAAGTGAATGAAACACAATTTAAAGCGAAGTGTGTATATGCAATTACAATGAATCTTATCTTTTTATCTCGTAGCTACAAAATGAGTATGTATTAAGTTAGTCGTATTTCACTCAAATGTTAAGCTTCGTCAAATTCACTTAAAAATTGTGTACGAAAACGTTTTATTATTTTCCTTATATTGTAATATTGTGGAGAGTCTTGGTAATATTTAGAAAACATTGATACGTGTATTATATGCTTGGCTTATGTAGAGTATTTTGAGATTTCATGTAATAATTTTAATATTTTAAGTTCAAAACAATATTTTGACTATCAATAATTTATTGGCTATATAAGTATAATAATTAAAAGTACTATGAATCTAAAAAAATGTAGCACAGGACTGCAAAGTGTAGTTACAAGTTTCATTATCTCTTTGTTCTCATCAAAAGCGTTAAGCAAAATATTTATAAAAACAAAAATAATAACAATGGATAATTTACAAAAATAAAATGAAAATTCTAAATTCATAAAAACATAAAAACGAAATACCTAATAATACATTGTTTAAAATAACAAAGGCAACGTCATGCCAGTCAGTGCATTATCTAAATTTCCGGCCTGCGTTAATACGTTTATTTAAACTCTAATATAAAATCGCGTTGACGTCACTGTTGGATAGACACTTGCGCACATATACCCGCTGTATACGTTCCAGTTGTTATGTACACAGTATGCACGTTATTTTTTATTTTCCGTCTAAAACTTAGAACCTATATATTTTTTTCACACTTTTTAAAGTGTTATTCGCACACTAAGGAAATTGAAAAAAAAAACAAAATATATATTTAATAAATAGCAATCTCTCTTGCCAGACGATTGTTCGTAGAATAATCTTTGGGTAGCAGAAATTCTCTACAGAGATGCTAACAACAAATATATTAAAAATAAAGGTATAAGAATCTCCCAACGTAGCTGGATGTAGAACGCATGGCTTAGCGGTCAGAGCGCTTGAACAGTTTTCAAGAGGCGCGGGTTCAAATCCCGCTGCGTTTAAATTTTTATACGTTTTCTAAATATGACGTAGAACCTAGTTCATACACTCCGTTCTCTACTTTCCGGTAGTTTCCAAAACAAATTTGACGCCGTACTTTATGCAATCAGATCGGGTAAATGAAAGTATTTATTTTATTTATTACGTATGTCTTCCGGTTAACCTTGTTATCAATATAGTATCTATCCGAAGAAAGAAAAAGAAATGCACATGCCCCGAGTAGGGATCGAACCCATGGTCACCATGTGCACAGTCAATGCACGTCTCACTACGTTAAGATGACGTCAATGGTGTTCTTCAATTACAAACATTTCTCCGGCCGGAAATCGAACAGAATCGCAATCGAACAGCCAACTCGTGTACAATCACTTTCCGATTGCGCCAAGATTTAATATCTTGGCTTTATTACTTTTTTTTTAAGGTATACGTTTTTAAAATATCAGAGAAGCAATATTTATATGATTTTTATCATATCTGCTTTCGGAGAATACTCTTGATTAAAAAGTAAGGAATGATTCGTTGTTATTCCAAAAATGTATGTGTCATTAAAATATTTAAAAGCTATATTTAAATTGTTGTAAGTGAATGAATCAGTTTATTAAAATGTTACATGAAGTCGGATGACATAATAGTTTTTTATCGAAATATGAAGTTAACAAATACGACTCGTAACAGCAATAATGTAGATAGTCGTAAATCATTGAACAATCGGACGTCAAATAAAATATAGTCTACTTATAGGTACTGCACTTGGCGCTTTGTTTGAAAACAGTTGTTAATTTTACTTTATTTTTTGTGCCCTAAAACATAATTTTTAAAAAAATTGCCTATGTAGCTTCACGCTTTTTCCCGTAGAGCGGAGAGAGCAGATAGAAAGACACTCCGTTCTTCACTTTCCGCCCGAAATCAAGCGGCCAAGTGCTTATTATAAGAATCAACTCACTTGTCCTGAGTTACTTAAACGTGTTTTCACAAAGCATACTCTTAATAAAAGAAATAAAAGAAATAAACAATAACAGCCAATTAAACTAATTCCACTGTGGTGCAGTTGTTGGTAAGTAACTAAATGTAATGATTGTGAGTTCGATTTCCACTTGAACCAATGATTTATATAAAAACACATTCTGTGTACCATTTTTTTTAGATTCTACATAGTAAATTACATAATAGAGTAGAATACTGCATAATAGTTTAAATAACCTATTGTATAACACGAACTTCGTTTTAATATAAAAGTCTTTTATCCGTGGGCAATGTTACTTTTTATGTTCCTAGTTCTATAGAGCCAATTCGCAAGTCGACGGGTGGTCCGCCACGCCCACGTGGTCGTTCACCGTGCACCTATACCGATACCTTGAATTGAAGTCT
Source organism: Podotricha telesiphe (assembly GCA_038994665.1). NCBI lineage: Eukaryota > Metazoa > Arthropoda > Insecta > Lepidoptera > Nymphalidae > Podotricha > Podotricha telesiphe. The sequence continues at coordinate 393,073 of JAOYRR010000478.1, forward strand.
AGTCTAGTATTATTTATATATCATAATATATAATCAACTATGAATGTAATGGATAATATACAACTTTACAACACATTTTTGTATGGATAATTATAGAAATACTAGCTGCTTCACGTCTCTGCCAAAATCCAAGTTTGTAGCAAAAAATGAAGTACTTTCATGCAATATTGCGAGTCTTGAGACTGCCTTAATACGGCCTTGTCGTCTACAAACTTTAAACTACCTCCCTACCGAATTTCATATATTTAAGTCAAGCGGTTCTCGATATTTCATGATGTATATGTTAGTAAACTTTATTCATTTAAAAAAAACATATTTAGAAACTGTATAAAAAAATTGACGCAGTTTTTATACATTTTCTAATTATGTTTATTTACGTTTGTTCATAGAATCTTTGGGCAGCAGAAATTTGTAAAAATGTTTTACAATTTCCTAAGTGTGTGATAAATACTTTAAAATGGGAAAAAATATTTATTTACTAAATTTACTGTAATAGTTTAGTATAGCAAGCAGTAAGTGTAGGTTGCGTTCTCTTAAAGCTCAGTTAGGCTTATACGTCTGAAACAGCATTAGTTAAGTATAGGTTTTTACATATATTGATAAACTTACACTAACTATACTATATCTATATGCTATACTATATCATTTGGTTAACATTTTTTAAAGTGTTATTCCCACACTAAGGAAAATTTCTAAATATGTATTTTATAATATATCATATAAATAAAGTTCACTACTGGATTCTTCTTCTATGAAAAAAATTTTATACAAAAAAAATATATGATTGTGATAAACTAATACTACTAAAAATATAATAAAGCTAACACTTTTGTGCAACCTGTTTGTTATGATAATATAAAAGAAAAAATTTTTTATTTTCCAAATTAGAAACCAACGGAATGGAATCTAAATACATAAAGTATTTGTTAAACTTTTAACCTTAGATTTTTAATATAAGTAATGCGTGTTTTAAATTTTAGTTTCACCCATGGTACACTTTGTAAGCCTGTAATTTTTTTGTAACTTCAAGCTTTTTCTACCATACCAGGGTAGTCAGAGGGAAACTAGAGTGTCAAGTCACACCGATCGACACTTTTCGCCCGAATTTGGCACATTGCGAGTGAAGTGGCGGAAATCAACGCTGCGCTTTGTCTTGAAAAGAACCAAGAAATTTAAATATAATCATTTCGTCGTATGGGGATCCTACAACCAATGGAGTTAACAATCAGACGCTGTCACACTGCGCCAAGACGGCCTCAGCTTGTAAATCATTAAATCGATTTTAATAAGTATATAAAAACCTAGTAGTATAAAAAAAAATCTTTTTTCGATTGAATATTTGTTTATAGAGAGTTTTTGGTCCTTTATGAAAATAGACGTACCAAATAATAAATTAATTTAAAGAAACTTCAAATACCAACTGTAGCTTCGTAGCCGCTTACATATTATAAATTGATTAGACAGTTATCAAAATGAATTGGAATATTGTGTATAGAAAATATCATAATCTAAAACATATGCATAATTTAAAAGTTTCAGGATATATCCTGTGCATCTTGAATACTAAGCATGGACGGTCCATCTATAGAAACAATTCATCAATCGATAAGGCTACGATAGAATTTTCTACGAAATTTCGATTTCGAATATTATTTTTGGTGAATGATAATTCTGTATATTATTATTTATATAATTCATATGTAAAACTAGTATACTGAATTCAAGAAACGTCTGGGATATACAGGTGTAAAATCGCACCGTTATGTCTATTAACATGTTTTTGTCTCCTAATTAATCTAGCCCTGACCTCAAATACCTAGCCAGGACGTCGTGACTCTAGACTAGACGCTAAATCAATAAAACAACCTACTGCTAATTATTAGAAGTGTTATTCATGTACTGGATCATAAACATATTGAAATGGATTGGAACCGTATAACTATTCTTCTATTTTCTTATATATATAGGTGACTTAATTTAATCTCGGCCAGCCTCGTTGATGCGTTAAATACGCATTACCTTAGCAATGTATATATCAAATACCGGCATTGTGTATACTTGTAATTTTTATCACTTCCATATATACTTTCACAACCCTCCGACTGCATGTTTTTATTAAAAGAGCATAAAAATTACAGTTCTACCAGTAAAAACGAATGTCACAAACAAATATTGTTCTCATTCATTTATGGAAATTATAAAAGACCACTATAGAAAGGGAAGTGTTTGCTAATGAAAAGGCTCTAAGAGTCCCTACCAATATGCTGAGCTGACATGGTGATCTTCAAGTATCTTTTGAACGGATATTTTAAGAATAAAATATTCAATATTGGTGAAAGGCAAAACAGACTTTAATTAAAGTAGCAAAAATTGTTCTTTTTTTTTATAACTATTTCAGACGTCTGTCTTTTGTCGAAGTATAAACTGTATTATTTACTACGCCACAAACAAAAAAATTGTTATTTTTATTACATAATATAATTTTTAATTTCACACTTCAATACAATTATCGTTATAATACAACACGTATCATAGAACCTGTATGGCGCCACAGTGGCCTACATCGCTGTAGAGACCGCGGGTGTAAGCCGCAGTGTCGCCTTACGTTCTCGTATTACATACATACGAGGTGAGGGTCGATTGTTAATCATCTGTGCATCTCTTTTTGTCATGCTGCCAACCATATACCAGTCCCACTGTTGAGCAAAAATATTTCACGCCCCCGTCCCAACCCTACACAGTTGACTTTTGAGAACCACAGTATCGATGGTACTGGAGGAACGTCCCGTAAACAGCATGACGACCCCCAGGAGTTTCTCTTCCGCAAGATCGGCGATGAAGCTTTATATAATATAATATTATTCTGGTCTCGGGGCGTAATGTCTCTTAATTGAGCGGTGTCTTAACATTAGATTCTCTCTTCCATCCCCTTTCTAATTGGAAGATACGTGAAGATAAAAACAAACAATTTTATTTCCATATTGATGAGAATCGAATTTACGATCTTCGAGCTAGCACTTCTGATTCATCAGGTCATCAGGTCTGAACGAATACAGAAGTAGTAAATGTTATTAAAGAGTTTATGCTTATTTAATTTTATGTATTACTAAAAAACAATAGTAATATATGAATTCCTATTAAGTCTACGTGACTCGTTTTAAAAGCTTTATTCCTCCATCTGGGCCTCAGGGAGTGTTCCGACGAGCTCTAGACGTTTTATGTTTTTTTGTTTGCCGCGCTCACACCGCCGTAGAGCTTTCGCTAATAAGCTGTAAAAGAAGAAAAGCTAAACCGCAACTCAGCTCATTTTCAGTATAATAAGAAAAGGAAATAAGCTTGCGGTTTTATAGCAATACCTTCATATAAACTGATATAGTTCATATAGACTACACGGTGTATATATTGCATCTAGTAAGGGCTTGTAACTGTTAATTATATTATTTAATTTTTCTTACTACATACATACTCGTTTGCATATGCCTTGAATGTTACGGCATCCGCAGAGAGGACTTTGTAATGTTTTCCTTGACTTTGAAATATTGGGCGTAGTTGGCGAGAACTGGCCTTGCATTATATTTTACCAGATAGAGAAAAATCTGTGCCCAAGTGAGATTTGAAACCACATTTGCAAAATCATTACAGTGGGAGAAATGTTTAGTCTCATTATTGTATTAATGATACCTTAACATTAGTTTGCCGAAGCCATGTTATAATTACACTTTTTCCCACATAGCAGGGTAGACTATACTTTTCGCCCGAGTTTCGAAGCATTGTGTGTTTTTAAGTGACGGTCGCGCTTTGACTTCAAATTATGATAAAGGTAAAATATACTTTGCAGCTTCACGCTTTTTCCCGCATAACAGGGTAGAACCTAATGTCAGCACACTCTGGTCTCCACTTTTCACTCGAATTCGAGATATTGCACGTTGAATGGCAGACCTTAACGCCGCGCTTTTGTCTTCTTGGCTCGACTCTCCGTCGAATTGTTGAACAGAGAAAAAATTAAATAATTGAATCACGATCATTCCACCGAGTGGGACCTACTCTACTGGTCGTTTTTAATATGAATAATTTGATAAACAAAGAACGGCAACCCGTAATGTTTGTGAAATGGTGAAAGGGCTTTACAGGATGTGATAAATTGCGGTTCATCTTTAATTCGGTATAAATAAAAATAAATACGTTAAAGTTCTCGTCAGATCTGAGTTAGAACAATATCGCTTGCGAACATATCGCGTCACTTGTACGTGAGATACGAAACGCCTATTGTTCCGACAACCGACGCGATTGCAGCCTTTGTGACTTCGCCATTTATTGATTCTGGTCTATGGTCTACTAGCCTAGCCAGCTATTTTTTATATAGCGAATAAACTTCTTTAAGCTGAAATATATTATATTATATCAACTAGATGTTAGTTTTATTTTGAGATAATTATTAAATAAGGCAAGGTACCAGGGGTTTTTGCATCAATTGTCAATTACAGTGATTGTTTAAATGTGCACTGTAAATGAATTCAATATAAGTATTTTAAATGAAACTTACTTAGAATCGTTGTTATTTGACAATCGATGTAAAGTGATGGAGTATATTATTATCTAAAAAAAAATTAACGACAGTGTAATTTTTAAATTATTTTTACATAATTATAAATCCTTAATACTGAATGTGATAACTTCTCTATTGTATCTTTCACTTGTATCACGTTGAAGATAAATTCCCTTTAGAAATGTGACCCATATTTTAGTTTCTTTCTAGTAAATAGACAAGCTTAGGTAAAAAAATGCTTTTGTTTGGTCATTTCCAAGAGCAATGTAGGTTATAGACGCTTTATAGAAAGAGCGCTACCGGCAGCAGCAGGTCCCATTGTTCACTCTACGTCAAAGCCATGTGTTTTCACACCATTGTAGTCGTGTATTGATTCTTATTAACCGTATCGCTTAAAGGAAGTTCTCACGAAGACAACTATAACAATATGATTCTAACACGCTTTATGGATATGGCCGGGAATAGCCCCATTATTATAGGATTTAATTAATTTCAAAAATAATTTTTGTTCAAAAAACTTTTGCAAGCACTTTCGAATCGTCCAATCTTAAAACCACCACCGGCTCAGAAGGCAGTTCTATTAAGTGGCAAAAGGATAAAATATAATTCCATTCGATTCGATACGATTCTATTATCTTGATGATTTTTGACGTGTAACGTTAATGTCATGCGAATCAATATTTGTAAATACATTATGATTTCTAGTTTTGAAGGGAGTTACCTAAGTATTTTAGAAATTAAAAGCTGTCAAAAATTTGTAAATGCTCTATCTGTCTCTTCGTGAAAATCGCGCGAGATCAGTTCAGCAGTTTACCAAATTTTATCGAAATTTGCCAGTAGTATTGCCATAGCAAAAATCAGAGCTACTTTCTTTTCTTTATATAGCTTTATTTATATATGTTGCCTACTTGCAATTTAATAAGTAATATTGTATAATTGTGTAATTGTATAATTGTGTAATGTATAATCGTGTAACGTAAATTGTATAATTTTGTCAATTATCTAAATTCTATATTGACGTATTGCGCCTTGTTTCAGGTAAGTCACGAAAGTTGAGCACGACTTGGGCGACTTGGGTTGTCCATAGTGCGCCAAAGCCGGTAATATTTTATATTATTAATTTATATAGAAATTGTGCCAATACATCCAATAAAAATGTTTTTTGTATATATTATGGTAAGGTCGGGATGCAAGAGTAAGAAATAAGGTAAACTTTCCTTTTAGTTTCTTATAGAATTATATTCGAGTATCCGAGTTAATTTAGGTTCTATTAGGTACTGTATGTAATAATGCTGGCTTCACGTCCCTCGTGGGTTCACGGGTAACTTGAAACCAGTTCTCTTACTTCATCTTTATAAAAGATTTATGTGAATATCAATTTTACATTTTTTACAATAAAATACATAATATATATATATATATATATATATATATATATATATATATATATATATATATATATATATATATATATATATCATTGTTTAATTATAACAATCGAACCTATGCCAAAAGCAAGCAAAAACTAAATAAATTAATATTTATAAGGTCATCGCGGCAGTGACACAATGACTGACTGTAAACATGATTGGTTGTGGATTCGATTTCTACTCGGGTATGTTTGTATCTAATATTATTTTCATGAAAAAATCATGGGGATTATGTTTAATATTATTTGTATTCCTCCGCTCTGCTAAGAAGGCAAAGCGTGGCGTTGAGTTCCGCCACTCAACACGCAATGTCTCGATTTCGGATGAAAAGTGGGGATCGTAGTGTCTTGGCACTAGGTGCACTCTGACTACCCTGCTATGCGGGAAAAAGCGTTATGCTGAAAAAAAAAACAATTTTTAGCCATTTGTGCCAGAGCATATATACATAGGCAAACAAAAAGTAACAATATAAGAAAAACAAAGGACTAGTTTCACAACAACAAAGTGAATGCAAATATTTTTTGCGAGCCTCTCAATATTAATACACAAGACAAAAATTCCAAAGGTAAATGTTTGTAACGTAAACAAACATCGGACGGCATTGGAGACGCTAATAATAGTATATTTTATAATTTTTGGACATGTAAAAGACAATCTTACTGTACATGCGCTTGGTAGTGGGTTCAAATCGCAATTGGCTCTGGTAAGACAAAGCGCGTCATTGATTTCCGTTACTTAACACGCAACGTCAAACTGTTGAGATTAATGAAGTTTTCTTTAACTATAATGCTGCGGGGAAAGCCGTGAAGCATGAGGACTTTACGGATCCAAATGGGACAGGATAGGATCCAAATATTGACTTAAGGGCTACTTTAAAGTGCACATTAACTTTCTCCACTATTTTTTTTAACATTGTTTAAAGTGTTATTCGCACACTAAGGAAATTGAAAAAGACATATTTAGACATTATATAAAAATTTGAACGCAGCGGGATTTGAACCCGCGCCCCTTGAAAGACCGTTCAAGCGCTCTGACCGCTAAGCCATGCGTTCTACATCCAGCTACGTTGAAATTCTTATACGCTTATTACATATTATATTTTTTGTTAGCAACAAATATAAGCGCGGGTTCAAATGTATATAAATATGTCTTTTTCTCCTCCACTGTCCGAGCTCCTCACTGTACCTTGCCAAACCTCTACTCAAAGCTCTATCACATGCTAAAAATGAACGAATGGAGAAGAAAATATTTCAGTAAATTAAAGAGAGATTTAGCTGTTAAACGTTCCCAATCCACCTCTCAGACAACGTCTCAGAATATCGTATATCATAATGTTTCGTCGTTACCACCGCCTGTTATAAACATCAGTGAAAATAAAATACGTATATATTCGTGCCCGTGAATTTCCTTTGATATGTCGGTTCGATACGCGCTTGGCATTTCATTACTCTCACTAGAATGCTAGAGTGTCGCGCTTTATGAAAAACTTTTCCTACGAAACCCCCAAATAGACCGTCGCCTACGTTGTGTTTATATTAAATATATTTAATATGAAATTTTTGTCCCATTTACTTCGTTTATTCGTTATATGCTTCGAGGGTTTTGACGTTATATATTTGTATGTATTGAACTTTTTTTTTAAATTTTCTAGTGTCTTTGTTATGTATAATTTTGACTTTCTTTTTTCATATCCCGTTTTATTATAATATATTTCATATAAACAAAGTTAATGATTATATGAATTTAACATCAAAAGGCAAAGATCGGGAGTGATATAGAGTACACTTCTTTAAGAAAAATTGTAGAAACAGTAATTTCATGTATTTATAATATAATATAACTCAATATTTTGAAATGAAACTATTTTAAACGGATTAATCGCGTATAATTTCGGTATTCGAAAATACATTTTTAGAACCCGACGTTTCGAACACTTCACAGTAGTCCCAAGGATGATCGGCGAGGCTATTGAAATACAAAAACACCCTAATTTCAATAGAGAAGACGGTTGGAAACTTTCTACCACCTGCGACCCAATAATGAAAACTTTGAAGTCTCAATCCCATCACACCAGAGATAAAGATTCAGTCAGCTCATTTTGCAAGAATCCAGGGCAGTACGCGAGGCAACTAAGAAATCGTTGGCGGTAGTTTGAGATAATAATTGTATCGAATGACAGACAAGTGCCACCTCAGTCTACCTGTGACCACGGACTACTGTAAAGTGTTCGAAACGTCGGGTTCTAAAAATGT